>BLSH010347576.1:134241-147212 GCA_018402905.1 Glandirana rugosa
GCCCCCCCCCCCCCCCCAATTTGTGTCTTCGGGTGCCGGATCGGCTCGTTTCTTGCTGCTTATTATAAGTTTTAATGCACTTCTGAGAATGTAAAGTACTGAACAATTTCTGGGTTTCCTCTGGATGGTTCTCCACTCTGCACTGTGGGGTAAAATATAAAGAAAATATATATGTATCCCGATTTAATATGTAATGAGGGCGGGGCTAAACTTTAATATGGAAAACATTTTATAATCAGCACTCCGCCCTCTGGATCTTCTGGCATATCGATTACTCACCTCACTTACTCTGGGCTGGAATTGGCTGCCGTTCCTATTGAGGAGTGACCCCCTCCATCCCCGCTAGTGCTACTGACCTATCACAGGGTTAGATTTTAGAGGTTACATTTTGGGGTCTTTTTTTTTTTTTCTTTTAATTACTAAAATTTGCTCACATTTCTGTACCTTTTTTTTTTTTGTTTGTTTGTTTCTAAAGCAATAAAATATTTGGCAATTGTTTTGTGGCTTCTCTCCTGTTTTTTAAAGTGGTTCTAACGCCTCAAGGTTTTTCACCTTTTATGCATTAAAATGCGAAAGAGAAGTGTGATTTGGCACAACCACAATGTGCAAGCCTCCATCCCTAATTGTACATACAAAGCAAGAAAAATGGTCATGGGACTTTAAATGAGACTTGACATGAAAAAATCAGTGGAGTAATAAAATTATATTCATAAATATTTATTGGCAATTATAATAAATCATAGTCATGATATACAGAAATTATATCAGAGATAAATTCATGTAAAATCAACACATAGTGAGACACATGATTGGATGGATACATAATTTGTCTTGTAAAATACATGGTAGTACATAATTTGATGATTGCGTAGCAAAATAGTATAAATGTATTCTAAAATAGGTAACCAATAATCTCTTGAAGTTAAAAAAACTCGACACATTTCGTGGAGCTTGTCCACTCATCAGTTGTGTTGATTTTACATGAATTTATCTCTGTTATAATTTCTGTATATCATGACTATGCTTTATTATAATTGCCAATAAATATTTATGAACATAATTTTATTACTCCATTGATTTTTTTTTCATGTCAAGCCTCATTTAAAGTCCCATGACCATTTTTCTTGCTTTGTATCTTTTATGCATTAAAAGAGAAGAACAGACAAAGTTCGCTTGGCTGTACTTTACTTGTGGATCACAGGAGTGCAGACCATTCTACACTCCTGTGACACGTTTTCAGCAGACAGCGTGCTGAAGCCCTCTGTCTGCTGATGTCACAAGCAGTAGCGGCTCCCCCACGGGAGACAGACTGGAAGGCGGCGATCACAGGCCTCCTAACATTAGGAGACAATGACAGGGATCCAGGGTAGGGCTATTACTCCTTGCTCCGGGGCCGTTGCATCTCCTCCAAGCCAAACAGAAAGTGGGCCTTGAGACCCAACTGGCCGGGAGTCCTAAGACTCCCTGGCCAATTGGGTCTCAGGACCCGCTTCCTGATTGGCCGGGAAGAGAATCAGGAAGACAATAGCGAATATTAATTCGCTATTGTCACACAGCTGGGTGGGCTCAGGGCGCCCCAAGCCCACCCTTTTATGAAGCCAATTAGAGCCTCAGGCTCTAGTCATGTGCTTAAAAAAAAACCTTATTGAAATCCATGCGTCCGGTGCCCTGCATGTAGATTGGGGGGTGGCGCCCCTTATGGATGGGCCACCACTGGTCACAGAGCCAGTTGGGAAGGATAGTGACCATATGGTTGGGATCCGCCCACATGCCTGGACCGTCATCCAGCTCAGCCTCTCAGTGAGCTACTGAGAGCCTGAGCCAGTTGCTCCCGCCCCCCCCCCCCCCCACAGCCCAGCGCTCCAGTGAGCGAGGAGGGGCAGAGCAGAGAGCAATGATTGGTGTTTGATCACTCAGTTCTCAGTGTAGAGCTGGCAGGGGACCAATGCTGCATCCACCGAGGTAAGTATGATTCAAAAAAAAAAAAATCTCATACATCTCTTTTAAGGTAAAAAAAAACCTTCTGTGCTGCAGGAGCCCCCCCTTTATTCTTACCTGAGCCCTAACTGATTCAGTGACATGCAAAAGAACAAACGGCTCTCTCCCTCCTCATTAGGCAGATTGATAGCAATGGCAACCATTGGCTGCAACTGCTATCAATCAAATGCTGTGGCAGGGTTGAGTCGCCTGGTGCCAATAGACACAGACTGGGTGGCTCAGAAGCGAGCATGCACGGGTGCCTCCCAGGGAAAGTGGTTTTCCCTGGGGGCACTCGCCGAAGAGGAGGGGCCTGGAGACCCCAGAAAAGGAAGATCGGGGCTGCCCTATGCAAAACACATTACACAGAGCAGGTAAGTATAACATGTTGAAACCTTGCAAGAAGATCTGAATAAATTAATGGGGTGGGCAGACAAATGGCAAATGAGATTAAACGTAGAAAAATGTAAGATAATGCATTTGGGTACCAAGAACATGAACGCAAATTACTCACTAGGGGGAGAGCCCCTGGGGGAAACTAGGATGGAAAAAGACCTAGGGGTCCTAGTAGAGAACGGGCTCAGCAGTGGCATGCAAAGCTAACAAAGTGTTGGCATGCATCAAGAAAGGGATTAACTTCAGGGATAAATCAATAATTCTCCCACTATACAAGTCTCTGGTGAGGCCGCACCTGGAGTATGCCGTCCAGTTCTGGGCACCGGTCCTCAGGAAGGATGTCCAGGTATTGGAAAGGGTACAGAGAAGGGCCACAAAGCTAATTAAGGGATTGGAAGACCTTAGTTATGGGGAAAGATTACAAGCACTGAACTTATTCTCTCTGGAGAAGAGACGCTTGAGAGGGGATATGATTTCAATGTACAAATACTGTACTGGTGACCCCACTATAGGGAGGAAACTATTCAGCGCAAGGGAGTACACAAAGACGCGCGGCCATTCACTAAGAATAGAAGAAAGGTGGTTTAACCTTAAAATGCGTAGAGGTTTCTTTACGGTAAGAGCAGTGAGAATGTGGAATTCTCTTCCACAAGCAGTGGTCTCTGCCGGGAGTATAGATACATTCAAAAAACTACTAGATGCACACCTAAGGGACCACAGCATTGAGGGATATACAATGTAATACTGACATAAAAGCACACACATAGGTTGGGCTTGTGTCTTTTTTTCAACCTCGCTGACTATGATGACACCAAAAACACTCTTAGAGGTATGATGTTCTGCTGCCACCTAGTGTTCTTTATATATGTTTATTTTAGTTTAAAAGAAAACGAAGGATTAGATAAAATTTAAATCTGAAGTTTAACCTGCTTATATTTTGCCATCCCAGTTTCCTTTCTAAAACCTTTCAATTTTTATTTCATACCTTATTTATAACCAGTGATGTCATCACTGGACCTCTGTGCTTCGCTGTGCAATGCAGGCAGATCATGGCTGGTGGGAGGGGCCAGCAGGCTTCTGTACAGAGCTTCCTGAAAACATCACAGCACCCAGTCTCAGTACTTTTCTCATGAGCCCTGATGGAAGCAGTGGGCTGCAAATATCAAAACACTTTTGATGGGTGGGTGTCAGGAGTAGTCTGTGTTCCTAGGCAGGCTGTATTTGCAAAAGTAACACCCATATGTGATGCTGAGCCTCAATGATTGAAGGAACTGATATCCAGATGCAAGAAGTGGACTTGCCTTTGGGAGAAGTCATGAAAATAACAATATGTCTTGATGGGTGGATGTCAGTCGGGAGGAGCGGGCATTTCTGGGCAGGTTGTATTTGCATGAAGACCGCCCTAGGCACCACCGACATGTGATGCTGACCCTCCGTAACTGAAAGAACTGAAATCCAATGAGCGCAAGGGGTGGGAATGAGACAGGCTGGGGAGGAAAGAGCTAGATGATGGTGGGCTTTCTCTAGCTGGGACAAGAGGCTATATAGAGCAGTAGTCGCCAGATGGTGCCCCTTGGCTTGCCTTTATCTGGCCCTTGGGGCCACTATTCCACCAAATGGTGGTGCACCGATCCCCCTGCTTCATCGATGGGGCACTATGCTCCTATTGTTAACAACTATTCCTCCCATTAAAACCAATGCTGGGGCATTTTCTACTCCCACTGATCACAGTTTGGTCCCCCTAAGGCTGCATTCACACCTGAGGGTAGCGTCTTTTGAGTGATTTTGGGCTTTGCCGTTTTTTTTCTTTATGAGCCAATAAAGAAAACTATTATCTGCATCATTTGTTGCTAGGTATTTCAGCTTTTTTAGCTTTTCCATTAGCTTTTATTCATTTATATTATTATTTATTTATAACAACTTAAGCCCCGGAAGGATTTCCCCCTTTAGGACCAGAGCACTTTTTGCGATTCGGCACTGCGTCGCTTTGACAATTGCGCGGTGTGCGATGTTGTAACAAGACGAAATTGACATCCTTTTTTCCCACAAATAGAGTTTTCTTTTGGTGGTATTTGATCCCCTCTGCGTCATTTCTGATCACCGCTATAAACAAAAAAAGAGCGACAATTTTGCAAACAAATGAATATTTCTTACTTTTTGCTAAAATACAAATAAAAAAAAAAGAATTTATTCATCAGTTTTGGCCAATTTATATTTTTACATATTTGTGGTAAAAAAAAAAAATCGCAATCGGCGTATATTGATTGGTTTGCACAAAAGTTGCTGCCTTTACAAATGATGAGAATTCATTTATAGGGTTTTTATTATTATTTTTTTTTTTTACTAGTAATGGCAGTGATCTGCGACTTTTAGCAGGACTGCGACATTGCGGCGGACACGTTGGACAATTTTTACACTTTTTTGGAACCCTTGGCATTTATACAGCGATCAGTGCTATGTAAATGCACTGATTACTGTATAAATGTCACTGGCAGGGAAGGGGTTGACACTAGGGTGCACTCTAGGGGTTAACTGTGTTCCCTGGGATGTGTTTACTAACTGTGTGGGGGCTGGGCTGAGTGGGGAAGGAGAGCGATCGTTGCTCTCATATACAAGAAGCCTGCGATCACAGTCCTCCCCCCTGTCAGAACGGAGGTCCGTGTGTTTACATACCCGGATCCCCCGTTCTGTCACTGCAGGGGAGCCATTGCGGGTAGCCGGCGGACATCGAGTCCTCCCTACCTGCTCCCTGGCTCCCCCGTAACACAGTGTGCGCACCCACGATCTCGCGGCTGCCGCCAGGTGATGGCGGTACCGCGATATCGAGCCAAGTTGCCGCTGTAAATCCACGGTGGGCGGATGGCAACTGGTTAATAATGTTTATTCATTAGGGTAAGGGATTCAAGTTCAGTTCAGTTTAGGTTAGGATTAGGAGTTGGGGTTATTTGTTGTTTTTATTTATTTTTTATGTTATTTATTATACGAATAATAATAAATTAATAAATAAATGTAAAATAAATACACAAATAAAAATCCTAAATAAATTAATACTAAGGAACAATAAATAAATAATTAACCCTTAACTTTAACCTTTACTCCTTAAAAAAATAAAATAATAAATAACACCCTAACACAAAATAAATTATTATTAATAATAATAAATTTTTTTGTTCGAGTTTGGGTGTTTATTATTAGCAATAATAATAAAAGAAATAATAATGTATTTAATATTTTTTAAGGTCAGAGGTTAATAATGTATTAATATATGTGTATATATATATATTAATATACATATTCAGTTATTTTACTTATTTCTGATGATTTTTAGTTATTTGTGTATGTATTTTACATTTTATTTATTCATATATTATTTTATTTTTTACTTTTTTTCATTTGAGCAGAAAATCGCACAGAAACACGTGCATGGCGCATTTCCATTCATTTCTTTGGGAATAAAAACGCGCCAAAACCACCCAAATCTACCCAATTCGTGTGACAAAAAAAGCTGCAGAACTTGTTTGAGCTTCAGGCAACTTGGAGTGGAGATGGGAACCGTCTCCATAGAGAATCATTGATTTTTTTTTTTTTTTTTCCTCCAGCATTTTTAGGCTTCAAGCAGATAATCGCTCAGCTGTGAATGGGGCCTAAAGCCTGAAGGACAGTAAACTGGTCCTTTGCTTAGAAATTATAGAGACCCCTGCTATAGAGAATAGAGGCTCTCTTAATTGCTGCAGCTTCTAATGCACATTGTGAGACACTCACAGTGTGCAGTGAAATCTGAGTAAGCCGTTTCAGTCCAGGAGAGGAGCCGCCACAACCAAGCAAGGCTGGAGGTCAGATTTAATAAAAATTTCTGGGCAGACAGGCTAAGCTCATTAGGAGTTAAATTGCAGGGGGCCCATTGTGTCTGCCAAGAACCACAGTTGTGTAGTATAAAACAGCTCAGCCCATTAACATTCTAGGAATAGTTGTAACTTCCAATGTGAAAAGAGGTCACAAACACTTTTTAAAGCATGAAAATAAACTGCCGGTGGGGGCGCCATTCTGTAACACTGCCACCCTGGGGGGGGGGGGACCCCAGTATGACACGACAGATGTAGGCAGTCAGATTTAGAAATGGTCCTTTTTTTTTTTTTTTTCCTTTTAATACTTTATTTTCAGATGTGTCAATAGGTTAGAACCCATAAAATGCACAATACAGTAAAGTACACCAGATCCAGTGAGTTATCAATAAGACCCCTTTCACACTAGGGCTGCTCGAGCGTCAGCGGTAAAACACTGCTAATTTGCAGCACTTTGCTGTTTATAGTGGAGCTTCAGCGCCTCGGTGCGCTTTTAACCCCCCACAAGAGGTTAAAAAGGGGTTAATAGTGCCGTTAGCGGGCGCTTCCGAAGCGGTGCCCCATTATTTTCAATGGGCAGGGGCAGTGGAGAAGCGGTATATACACCACTCCCACATCGCCCTGAAGATGCAGCCTGTAGGACTTTTTTAGCATCCCGCAAGCGCACCGCCCCAGTGTGAAAGCATTGACTCTGGGGTAGATGGGGGGGGCAGTTTTTCAGGTGCTTTTCAGTCTCTATTTTTTGCGTAAAAGTGCCTGAAAAACGTTCTGGTGTGAAAGGGGTCTAAAGGTAACAGCGGTGCAAATGTTAACTATCGCAGCTGAGATTTGCATGGTTTTGCCAACAGGGGAGGAAGTTCAGCTGGCCCATAGGTAGATCGAAATCAATCATTTGGACCATGCTACACCCGTATTTAGGATGTAACGTTACCAAGTGGACTCTCACCCCTCCCCCCCCCTGACAAAATGTGGGGTTTCTGCAACTCCATTGCAGCTGTCAGATTTGAAATCGGCACGGTTGCGTGGGGCCCTGCTCACAAAGCCAAGTTAGATCTGTGATTGAATGAAGTACAAGTCCTGTCTGCCACCGCAGCCGGTGAACATATAGTTCTCAGTGAACCCAAGTGCGGTAATCGCTACATTCATAGTCCATTGACCAGTGGCGGCTGGTCCATAGAGGGAGCACGGGTGCGGCCCCGCCATCCATGCATCCGGCCTCATGATCTACATATCAGGGTGCCGGGTGCATGGATTCCAATTGGGGGAGTGCTTTTTTGAAGCACATGATTAGAGCAAGAGGCTCTAATAGGCTTCAAAAGAAAGGGTGGGCCCCGATCCCACCCAATTGTGTGACCATAGCGAATACATTTTTGCTATTTTCACACTAATGTTCCATCCCCCCAATCAGGAGGCAGGTCATTGAGACCTCCTTCCAGATTGCTCAAAGCGTTGGACGATCCTATTGGATGCCTAACGCTTTGGATAGAGGGAAGACACGGGCTGCATGAGAGGAGGAGAGGAGTCTACAGCCCCAGGATCGGGCAGGTGACTGATGCCGCAGATGGGGTGGCTAGATGTCTGTCCCGCGCCGCTGGCAGAGGGGGTGCTCAATGTCAGTCCCACTCGGGGGGGGAGGGGGGTTTGCGTGATGACAGTCCCACCAGGGGGTGGGGGGAGGATTGGGGGTGCTCAATGTCAGTCCCACTCAGGGTGGGGGTGGTTTGCATGATGACAGTCCCACTAGGGGGTGGGGGGAGGATTGGGGGTGCTGTCAGTGCTGCCCCCCCAATAGAGAAACCCACCAGCCGCCATTGATACTTCCTCCAGTTCTCTAACAAAGCCCTTAGCTCAGTACGGACAAGGAGCTGGAGGAAGAGGCTGCAGGAGGCAATGTTCATTTCATCGATGAAGAGATTTTCGTCAACTAAATTAACACTCAACTAAAATAAGACTAAAACTAAAATAGTATGTTAGTCAAAAGACTAAATCATACTGAATTGAAATTTGACGTAAAAATGAACACTGCACTACCACACATAAAATAAACTTGTTATACTTACCCGCTCTTAGAAATGGTTTTGCACAGAGCAGCCCCGATCCTCCTCAGGTCCCACACCGGCTCTCCAGGCCCCTCCCTCCTGCCGGGTGCCCCCCCCCAGAGCAAACGGCTTGCTTTGGGGGCACCCAAGCAGGCGCTCTTTGTGTCCATTCGCACACCCCCCTCCATCTCCTCCCGCCAAAAGCCAATCGGGAATGCGAGTCAAGCCTCTCATGGACATCGCTGGAGCAAGATCAGACTCAAAAAGTATTGGGTTGGGGGGGGGGGGGGTGCCCAGGGCTGGACTGGGACAAAATTTGGCCCTGGACTTCATCCAGACTGGCCCACTTTAATTTTGCAAACAAAAAAAGTATATAAACTATACGTAATTACGCTAAAAAATAAAGGTAAAAACTTTCCACTGTAAGTATAAACAGCTTTTTTTTTTTTAACTCTTTATTTTTTAGAGAAAAAGATTACAACGGCTGGTGCAAGGATTTTTGACACCCTGAGCGAAACCTCATTTTGCCAATATGGCACATAGAAGGCAGCAAGGATCACTATGGTACATGGAACAAAGGATAATTATGGTACATGGAAGGCAGGAAGGAGCACTATGGTACATGGAAGGCAGGAAGGAACACTATGGAACATGGAAGGCAGGAAGGATCATGATGGTACATGGAAGGAGCACTATAGCACATGGAAGGCAGGAAGGAGCACTATGGTACATGGAAGGCAGGAAGGAGCTCTATGGTACATGGAAGGCAGGAAGGAGCACTATGGTACATGGAAGGCAGGAAGGAGCACTATGGTACATGGAAGGCAGGAAGGAGCACTATGGTACATGGAAGGCAGGAAGGAGCACTACTGTACATGGAAGGTGCACTATGGTACATGGAAGGCAGGAAGGAGCTCTATGGTACATGAAAGGCAGGAAGGAGCACTATGGTACATGGAAGGCAGGAAGGAGCACTATGGTACATGGAAGGCAGGAAGGAGCACTATGGTACAAGGAAGGCAGGAAGGAGCTCTATGGTACATGGTAGGCAGGAAGGAGCTCTATGGTAATATTATTATTATAATACAGGATTTATATAGCGCCAACAGTTTGCGCAGCGCTTTACAATAAAGAAGGGACACAGTACAATTACAATACAATTCAATAAAGAAGGAATAGGAGGGCAGGAAGGAGCACTATGGTACATGGAAGGCAGGAAGGAGCACTATGGTACATGGAAGGATCACTATGATACATGGAAGGCAGGAAGGATCACTATGGTACATGGAAGGCAGGAAGGAGCACTATGATACATGGAAGGCAGGAAGGATCACTATGGTACATGGAAGGCAGGAAGGAGCCCTATGGTACATGGAAGCAGTGGCGGCTGGTGAAGTTTTTGCATGGGGGGGCGCCAGGCCCCGCCCTTCCTTTTGACCCCTCCTACTTCTAATAAGCCCCGTCCCTTATATAATCCACCCACTCTGTCCCCTGTATTCCACATATTGTGTCAGGAGTATACAGCTCAGCATCACAGGACACAGTATACATAAATAGTGTAGTGACACTTTAACCACCTCCCGACCGCGCCATAGCCGAATGACGGCTACAGCGTGGCTCTAAAATGCGGGGAGGCCGTCAATAGACGTCCTCCCATTCGGCCCGCGCTGGGCACGCGCGCGCCACTGCATGACCCGCGATCTCCTTACAGAGAGGAGGAACGGGGAACCGCCGAAGTAAACACGGCAGTTCCCCGTTCTGTGAGGGGGGAGCATGCCAGTTCTACTGATCCCTGTCACTGGGATCAGTTAGATCTGTCATGCCCCAGCCAACCCCGCCCCCCGACAGAACACACCCAGGGAACACTTTTAACCCCTTCAATGCCCCCTGCAGGTTAACCCCTTCACTGCCAATGACATTTACACAGTAATCAGTGGACATTTAAATTTCTGATCGCTGTATAAATGTCATTGGTCCCAAAAAAGTGTCAAAAAACGTCCGATCTGTCCGCCCCAATATCACAGTCCCTATAAAAATCGCAGATTCCACCATTACCAGTAAAAAAATAAATAAAAAAAAACGCCATAAATCAATGTCCATAGTTTGTAGTCGCTATAACTTTTGCGCAACCCAATCAATAAACGCCGATTGTGATTTTTTTTACCAAAAATATGAGGAATAATATATATCGGTCTAAGCTGATGAATAAATTTGTTTTTTTACTTTTGGATATTTATTATAGCAAAAAGTAAAAAATATTGTTCTTTTTTCAAAATTGTCGCATTTTTTGTTTATAGCGGTGATCAGAAATGACGCAGAGGGGATCAAATACCACCAAAAGAAAGCTCTATTTGTGGGGGAAAAAGGATGCCAATTTTGTTTGGGTACAACGTCGCACGACTGCGCAATTGTCATTCAAAGAGCGACAGCACTGAAAACTGAAAATTGGTGATACCTCTTGATTATGTTAACCACTTGCCAACCACGTAATGACTATTTACTGCTGCAAGGTGGCAGCATAACGCAAATCGCCATCTATAAACAGCGCGCTCTCATGCCCGCCGTGAGCTCCAGGGGTGTGGCCGCGGGTCAGGTGGGCTCAATGTCCCCCGCTGACCTGCGATCATCTGATACAGAAGAAAAGCGGGGAGCCGCCGATGTAAACACAGCAGTTCCCCGTTCTGACCGGGAACATGACAGAGATCTACTGATTCCTGTGATCGGGATCAGTTAGATCTCTAAGGCTCCATTCACACAGGGGCGACTTGCGATCCGATTTGAGTTGCCTCAAGTCGCCCCAAGTCGCTTGACATTTGAAATCCCATTGAAATGAATGGGAGCCGTCTTAATATACACGACTGAAGTCGCTCCGACTTCAAGGCGACTTCTGAAAAGGCTCCTGTACTACTTCTAGGCGACTTCTATCCGACTTGTGCCCATAGGATTCAATAGAAGTCGCCTCCAAGTCGGATCCCCATCTACATGGAAGCGACTTTACAGTTAAAAGTATAGAAGTCGCCTGGCAAAAGTCGTGTTGTAAAGTCGCCTGAGGTCCTTGAAGTCGCGCTGGAGGTCACGCTGAAGTCGCCTAGCGAAGTCGCACCGAAGTCGGGTCGCCCCTGTGTGAATGCAGCCTTATGCCCCTGGCAGCCCAGCCCCCACACAGTCAGAACACGCCTAGGGAACACAGTTAACTATGCTTCAGTTATGAATGAACCAATTGGTACCAATCACTGACTCTGTCCATTCAGTAAATGAAGGAGCCGGTAAATGATAGTCTCTCCAGTGGCGGCCTGTGCATTAGGGGCGCCACCCCCTCTGTCCATGCGTCCGTCCCCTGATCTACATGCAGGACGCCAGACGCATGGATTCCATTGGGGATGTTTTTTTTTTTTTTGAAGCACGTGATTAGAGCCAGGGGCTCTATTAGGCTTCAAAAAAAGGGTGAGCTCGGGGCGCAGAGTACTGCCACCAGCCATCACTTAGGCCTCTTTCACACTTGTGCCACTTGTCCTGCGATTTGGGACTGCAAAGTCGCATGACAAGTCGTTCCCCATGATTTCCAAAGAGAACCGTTCATATCTGTACCACTTTAAGTCGTGCCGACTTCAAAGTAGTCCCTGCATTACTTTGGTCCAAGTTTGATGTGACTTGAAGTCCATAGACTTCCATGTTAAACCCTCAAAGTCTCATGCAAATCGCACCTGAATAATATAGATGAGATTTCTGTATGATTTTGTAATAGGTTGTCATTGTGCCAAAGTTGCAACAAAGCCGTACTGATCCGAAATCGCAGTAAAATCACGTCTCACAAGTGTGAAAGGAGCCTAATGGCCCCATACACACGTTCCGAAAATCGGACAGAAATCGGTGTCCGAGGAAGAATCGTACGATTTTCGGATGGTGTGTAAACTTCTTTCCACAGCCGATCCCGACAGTCAGAACGAGAATTTTCGTAGGAGCAAGCTCCATAATTTTTCCTGTGCGATTTTTGTTTAATCAGTGCAGTTGTCATCTGAAAATACAATACAAATTCACTTCAACGCGTCCCATCACTTCCGAATTTATAATTTGTGGTACGAGAATTTTCGTGACTTTTCTAAACTCTTCCGATTCGATCCGAGATTAGCATGCAAAAAAACAAAACAAAAAAAAAAAAACGGATGATCTGTCGTCTGATTTTCGGATCGTGAGTGCGGGACATTAGTCTCACTTTCTGTTTATATATTCCTCCCTACTTCTCTATATCCCTCTTTATATATTGTGTGTGTGTGTATATATATATATATATATATATATATATATACAGGGAGTGCAGAATTATTAGGCAAGTTGTATTTTTGAGGAATAATTTTATTATTGAACAACAACCATGTTCTCAATGATTCCAAAAACTCATTAATATCAAAGCTGAATATTTTTGGAAGTAGTTTTTAGTTTGTTTTTAGTTGTAGCTATTTTAGGAGGATATCTGTGTGTGCAGGTGACTATTACTGTGCATAATTATTAGGCAACTTAACAAAAAACAAATATATACCCATTTCAATTATTTATTTTCAGCAGTGAAACCAATATAACATCTCAAAATTCACAAATATACATTTCTGACATTCAAAAACAAAACAAAAACAAATCAGTGACCAATATAGCCACCTTTCTTTGCAAGGACACTCAAAAGTCTGCCATCCATGGATTCTGTCAGTGTTTTGATCTGTTC
>BLSH010347576.1:174441-185992 GCA_018402905.1 Glandirana rugosa
GTTTTCACGGGGGTGGACAATAACCAACGTTTTCACGGGGGTGGACACAATAACCGACGTTTTCACGGGGGTAGACACTATAACCGACGTTTTGACGGGGGTGGACAATAACCAACGTTTTCACGGGGGTGGACAATAACCAACGTTTTCTTTTGCAACCAATAACAGGTGGGGGCACTTTTGCAACCAATAACAGGTGGGGGCACTTTTGCAACCAATAACAGGTGGGGGCACTTTTGCAACCAATAACAGGTGGGGGCAGTTTTGCAGCCAATATCACAGATGGGGGCACTTTTGCAGCCAATAACACAGGTGGGGGCACTTTTGCAACCAATAACAGGTGGGGGCACTTTTGCAGCCAGTATCACAGGTGGGGACTTTTGCAGCCAATATCACAGGTGGGGTCACGTTTGCAGCCAGTATCACAGGTGGGGGCACGTTTGCAGCCAATATCACAGGTGGGGGCACTTTTGCAGCCAATAACACAGGTGGGGGCACTTTTGCAGCCAGTATCACAGGTGGGGGCACTTTTGCAGCCAGTATCACAGGTGGGGGCACGTTTGCAGTCAATATCACAGGTGGGGGCACTTGTGCAACCAATAACAGGTGGCGGCACTTTTGCAGCCAGTATCACAGGTGGGGACACGTTTGCAGCCAGTATCACAGGTGGGGGCACTTTTGCAACCAATAACACAGGTGGGGGCACTTTTTCAGCCAATAACACAGGTGGGGGCACTTTTGCAGCCAATAACACAGGTGGGGGCACTTTTGCAGCCAGTATCACAGGTGGGTACATTGCAGAGACCCCCCCCCCCCCACTTGCCCCATCTAGCAGGCAGGCAGGAGTGTTGCAGAGATCGGCATGCGGAGAGCCGCTGTCCCCATCAGTCTGTTGGTCACCGGTCAGGGTCTCTGTGGGAGCGGGAATCACGTCCACCGCCACAGTGACCCGCCCCCAGCCACTGCATCCAATCACACTGAGCCGCAGCTCAGGGCAGCCAATCAGACTATGTGTGTGCGCCTGCCCAGCGCACGCACATAATGTTTAATGGCTGACCAATAGGCTCACTACTTGGCTGTCAGATGACAGCCAAGGAGCCAAAAAAAATAAAAAGAAAGTCAATGTACTGGCGCCTACTGCAGGGGGGCCGGGCTGACTTTTTTTTTTTTATTTTTTAGCTTAGCCGGCGTTTGCTTTCAGAGCATGTGCAGAAAACCCGCTGGGCATGCGCACTCCTTTTTCAGGTGCACGGGGAAAGGAGAAAAGCGTGGGAATTTATACACAGAGGAGGGGCACTCTGCACAAATCAGTTGGTCAATAGAAAACACTAATCAGCTGAAAATAAACATTGATAATAGCCATGAGGCTGGGTTCACACTAGTCCGATTCTCAATGCACAAGTCGCATTACGTTACAAAAACAATGATTCCCTATGAGAGCCATCTTAACTGCTCCGACTTGTGTTTTTCAAGGTCGGACTGACTTTGAAAAAGGTTCCTGTACTACTTTTGTCCGACTTTGATCCTACTTTAGCCCATTGAAAGGCATTGAAGTCGGATCAAAGTCGTATCAGTGTCTTCACTGATCCGACTTTGGCATGCGACTTGTGCTCTGGGAATCATGAAGGGGAACTCCACACCATATTTAAAAAAAAAAACTGGCATGGGGTCCCCCTCCAGGAGCATACCAGGCCCTTCGGTCTGGTACGGATTTTAAGGGGAACCCCATGCCGAAAAAACGGCGTGGGGTCCCCCCCGAAATCCATACCAGACCCTTATCCGAGCACGCAGCCCGGAGGGCCAGGAAAGGGTGTGGGGACGAGCGAGCGCCCCCCCCCTGGACCATACCAGGCCGCGTGCCCTCAACATGGGCAGTATGGGTGCTTTGGGGCAGGGGGGGGCTCTGCTCCCCCCACCCCAAAGCACCTTGTCCCCATGTTGATGAGGACAAGGGCCTCTTCCCGACAACCCTGGCCGTTGGTTGTCGGGGTCTGCAGGCGGGGACTTATCGGAATCTGGGAGCCCCCTTTAACAAGGGTGCCCCCAGATGCCGGCCCCCACCCTATGTAAATGAGTATGGGGTACATTGTACCCCTACCCATTTACCTGGAAAGAAATATGTACACAAAAAACCACACAGCTTTTTAAAATATTTTATTAAATCTGCTCCGGCGGTCTTCTCCCCTCTCTGGCTCTTCTTTCTTTGGCTCTTTTGCGGGGTCTTCCATCTTCTGAGGGGTCTTCTCCTTCTCTGCGGCGTCTTCTACTCTTTTGCCGGTCTTCTCCGCTGTCCCCTTCCCTCTTTTCTTCCTCTCTTCTTCTCCTTCTTCTTCTTCCCATGTTGACACGACGCGATCTCCTTCAGGAATGCCCTCTCCGCTGTGTGCTGTGCCTTATATTGGCATGGGGCGTAGCCACCAGAAGACATCACCTGGAAGCCCTGCCCCCATATGATGTCACAGCTCCGCCCCAGGAAGCGACATCATACAGGGGCGGGGCTTCCAGGTGATGTCATCTGGTGGCCACGCCCCATGCCAATATAAGGCACAGCACACATCGAAGAGGGCATTCGTGTAGGAGATCACGTCGTGTCAACATGGGAAGAAGAAGAAGAAGAAGAACAGAGGGAATGGGACAGCGGAGAAGACCGGCAAAAGAGCAAAAGACGCCGCAGAGAAGGAGAAGAAAGAAGACCCCTCAGAAGATGGTATGCTCCTGGAGGGGACTCCATGCCATTTTTTTTAAAATTTGGCGTGGAGTTCCCCTTCAAGATCCCCAGAGCCCAAGGTGCCTGGCGTTGTCGAGATCAAAGTCGGATCCCTGTTCACAGACAAACGGTCCGACTTTGACCCTATGTAGGACCGTAAATCGCACAGCAAAGTAGGATCAAAGTCGGACCGTTTTTTTGTCGGATAGTGTGAACCCAGCCTGAAAGCTTTAAGAAAACAAAATGGGGACATAAAGAAGGGGCTAATTGTTGAAAATACAAAACCATGAGGAAAAAACGAACTGGGGACATAAAATAAAATAATTGGATGGTCAATTAAATAAGCGAAACCCAAAGTAATCAATTTGTGTAAAATGAAAGATTTTTATCAAAATAAAAATAAATGAAAAATAGATATAATACCGCTATTGGAGAGAATGCAATTAGGACTCAATTATACAGAAAAAAGGGGATAAGAGTGTATATGTATTTATGAAATTATATATTATAATAAAAAGGCAGACCCTCTTCTTTTTGATCTCTTCTCTTTTTTTTTTACTGTTTTCTGATGACTCAAAAGTTGTTGCTTCGCTATTAGTGCGGTTCTGTTCTCAGGAATTTGACTAGTTGGGGTTTCCTATAATCTCCCATCCCATGTCCCTCCCTTGCCTTCCCTGCACTGTGAAATGGCTGTTTACAATGCATTCCCCACAACATGGTTGTATACGTTTTGTTGCTACTTTGATTCAACGTGAATCTAGTTTGTATTTGCCAACTTTTGCATTGATGATTGTTCACCGTTCTTATACCTTAGAACTAGTTGTCTCCAAACTGTGGCCCTTTTGTTTGGTTTTATTCGGCCTTTGGTTGCACAATTCCATCCATATTTTCCATATTTTACTGTGTTGCAGATAGGATACACAGGAATACACAGGATACACAGGAAAGGCAAGCTTAAAGCTGTTGTCTACCCTTTAGGGGCATTTTTACCTACAGGTAAGCCTATAATAAGGCCTATAATAAGGCTTACCTGTAGGTAAAATGAATATCTCCTAAACCTGTACAGTTTAAGAAATATTCCCCCTCCAAGCAGCTGTGGCGTCACTGCGCATGCGCCGTGTATGTCCCGGCGCATGCACCGTGATGTCCCGGGAAAGGCCCGGCGCATGCACCGTGATGTCCCGGGAAAGGCCCGGCACATAGTGCTAGACCTTGCCGGAAAGACGGGCTTCCGTGCACGTGCCGTATGTCCCGCGCATGCGCCGTGATGTCCCGACAAAGGCCCGGCGCTTAGCGCTGGACCTTGCCGGAAATACGGGCTCTCGTGCGCTGGAGTGATGTCTCGCGGCTCCGGCCAGTCACAGCGACGGAGTCGCGTACCCAGAAGCAAGATCTGAGGGAAGATGTCCGCTCCCTCAGAGGGGACTGAGCAGCCTGGTCGGATCTTCTTTTCAAGGTGAGTAATTCATAATGAGCTAGTATGCAGTGCATATTAGCTCATTATGCTAGTGTCTTGCAGGTTTTGTTTTGTTTTTTTTTCACAGGGTAGACAACCGCTTTAAGGACAGCTTACCTAGCCAGCATTTAGAGGTCTGCGTTCCCTGCGATCCCAATCAAAGCGCGGTTCCCTTCTGGAGACTCTGCCAACTCCTGATATGACTCGCCAAACTCATATGGGAAATTTCTGGTTGTGACTCTAAAAATAAAAGTTACGCCCCATACACACAATCAGAAAATCGTACGGAAAATACCGATTTCGAAGCGATCGTACGATAATCGGATCGTTAGTACAGAGCCGATTCATGACAGTTCACCCAATGTTTTCTGTCCGGACACGATCGGACAGGCAGGAAAAATTTTCTTGCACGTTGCCCGACCGTACGATTTTCGTTTCATCGGTACAGCTGTCGTTGGAAAATGCAATACAAATCCACTACAACACATCACATTGCTTCCAATTTTTTTACTCTGTGGTACAAGAATTTTCGTGACTAAAGTAAACTGTTCCGATTCGATCTGAGATTAGCATGTGAAAAAAAAAACGGATGCTCATTCGCCCGATAATTTCATCGTGTGTACCGGGCATTCGTTTTGCAATTGCAGGAACAGATTCACACGATGCAATCTCTGTGTTTAAACTGTCCGTTTTGACAAAAATAGGATTTTATTAAGAACTTACCGTAAAATCCTTTTCTCTGAGTTCATTGACAGACGCAGGCTCTCTTCATGACACGTGGGTTATGTACCTTTTACTAGAACGAAAACGAAAGTTCAGAAAGCAAAGCTGGCCCCTCCTCAGGGGGGCCGTCCTTACTCAGCACATAACCCCTCAGCCCTATCAGTTTGTAACAAGCCGTACAAACACAACACCGAGGGGTGGGTGCTGCGTCTGTCAATGAACTCAGAGAAAAGGATTTTACGGTAAGTTCTTAATAAAATCCTATTTTCTCTTACGTTCATTGACAGACGCAGCCTCTCTTCATGCCACGTGGGGACTTCCCAAAGCAGTGTCAAACAGAGGGGTGGGCAAACAATAACAGCTGTACCCACAGAAAATCTCGGGAGGCGCCAGCCGCGCCTACACCGCCGCCTGCAAAACTTTGCAGCCAAAAGTAGCATCCGTGGATGCTGACACATCAACTTTGTAAAACTTAACAAAGTGTGCACCGAGGCCCAAGTAGCCGCCTTGCATACCTGAGACACCGATGCTTGGTGTCTAAACACCCAGGAAGTGCTAATCGCCCTGGTGGAATGAGCTGTGACCGGAAAAGGGGGTACTTGTCCCCGAACAGTATACTCATGGGTAACGGTCTGTCTGATCCAACGTGAAACAGTGGCCGAAGAAGCCGCCAACCCTTTGCGCGGCCCATCTGTCAGTACAAACAACGCATCCGACTTCCTGAAAGGAGCCATAGCTGCCAAATACACCCGCAATGCTCTCACCACATCCAAGGAATGCAGAGTAATCTCCTTAATGATTTCATGCAATTGGGGCCCAAATAGCCGGCCACCTTGAAAGGGAAGATCCGTGAGACCTTTTCTCGACGCGTGGTCACCCGACCAGCGTCGCAGCCACAGCAGTCGCCTGATAATGACTGCAAAAACTGACATTTTTGACAACATCGGTATCAAGCCCAGGGCTGCGTCACAAAGACAACGGAGCCCTTGCACCAGGTGTTCTGCCCGCTGCACAGACTCAGGCGAATCTACGCCGCCCCGTGCCTCACTCCACTCAAGCGCACACTCCGTGAGCGACTAATCTACCATGACAGACGCCAAGGCCGGTCGCATGGCTGCCCCCGCCACCAAAAAGAGTGCCTTAGACACTGCTTCTGTCCGCCTATCGGCTGGCCACAGGCGGTCCGCCGCGGGGGAGACCTATTTCTGTAACAGGCTGTCCTCAAAGGGATAGCGCACAGAAAAGCACTTTGGCAGGGTAAAGGAATTCAGCGGACGCTTTCATTCCTTATACACATACTGGTCAAAATACTGGAGGTAGGGAAAAACCTTAGGAGCACGAGAGGGCTTCTTGGACCCAAACGTTTAGGCAGACGCCTGTGCCTCTCCAGCCTGATCCAGGTGCAGAGAACTGCAAACAGCCGCAGCCAGGGCACCCACTAGCGCCTTTTCACATGCCACCGAGGCCCCCTGGTCCTCCTCCCCATCCGAGGGCTCCAGCTCTCCGTCTGAGAGCTCCACGGGGGTCCCCGTGACCCCAGAGCCCCCTTCTGGCTCTGAGTCCTCCTCAGAGGATTGCGGGGGAGGGGGACGCTCTTTAGGGGCCCCCTATACTGTTCTGATTCCCCCCGGGCGAAAAACTCATCCAGAATGGAGGTTATCTGATCTAGGGGAATCAGAGGTCCCAGCGCAGCCTGTGCTTCTGTGGACGCCTCCGGAGAAGAAACTGTGGGTTCAGCCGCCATTGCGCCACTGCCAGGACATTTGTGAGGCCTACCAGCCATCACCCCCTCAGTGCCACCCGCTGCAAGGCCTCAGGATTTGCCCAGTAGGACCCAGCACCGCCGCCCCTGCACTTCAGGGAGAAGAGCCAGCAATACTTGCGGACCCCTGTGCCACTGTGTGCCCAGAGAGGCTGCCACTGTCTGCCAATACCCTGGATGTGCCGCTGCCCGAGCTGCTTATGCTGCTAGCCTTGCTGCCTCTGCATTCCCGGAAGGAATGGCGCCAAAAGCACATGGAAATCTCCCATACAGGGAGACCAACCAAAAATGGCCGCCAACAACCACTAGAGGCCAAACACCTCCAAAATGGCCGCGTCCGCGGCAAAATGGCGGCGATCGCGGCTCCGGAAAAGTGGCGGCCGACGCCTCCAAAATGGCGGCGGCCGCATGGCAAGCGACGGAGCAGACCGTGCATGAATCTCAGGCGAGCAGCAGCGGGCAGGTTGCGAACGGGCGGGCAGGTGGATGGCCGAGCAGGCATTCGGGCGGGAGAGCGTGCGTGCAGGGGGGGGGACATGACAGCAGGGACCAGGGCCTGTGCCCCCCACCCGAGTGGTACTGCTAGTCGCCCCCCCCTCCGCCCCGGGGGGGGGGTGTCACCCATCCAGACGGGCGTAGCGGGTAGCCACCCGGTGCAGACCTTCCACCCCCTAGGTGGGGGGGGGGGATGCTGCTGGCCAAGCGACCCCTGGACCGGCCATAGCCAGGACACTGGGCAACCAAGGTGGGACCTTTAACCCACCGGCTGCCTGCACGGAATGGGCAGGATGCGGCGGACCCACCAGTGCTAAGGGTGGCTCGCATCCGTCGGCTGTGCTGGGGAGATGGCAAGACCCATAAACATCCGCGTGATCCCCAGCCAGCTGCTTGATTGCAGTCTTCATCAGAAGGCTTGCGCAAAAAGAATAAAAGGAAAAAAGAAAAAAACTTTAGGGGAACCGCAGTTCCCAGCAGGGAACCAGGTCTAACTCCTTGCACTAGGCAGAAGAAAACTGATATGCTATGCAGGGCTGAGGGGTTATGTGCCCCTGGGGAGGGGCCAGCTTTGCTTTCTGAACTTTCGTTCTGCCTAGTCTACTCCTAGTAAAAGGTACATAACCCACGTGTCATGAAGAGAGGCTGCGTCTGTCAATGAACGTTAGAGAAATGTATTATTGCATGATATTTTATACATAGATAAGAAAGGGGTGGTGTGAGATGTTATTGAAAACTAACAAATAAAAATATATTATTAAAAGCTAATAGCTAATATGATTACTCACGCAGGCACAGCACTCCGCCAGGACTTCCGAGCACACTGTCAGCATGCTATCCCCAAGAGCTGCCTCTGCATACTGTCAGCCCACTCTCCGCATGCCGATCTCTGCAACAAGCCAGCCTGCCTATTACATGGGGTAAGTGCGACCCCCGGGGGGGGGGGGCTGGTGACTGTATACCCTATCTGGGGCCCTGTATACTGCCCCCTGGGGCTCTGTATACTGCTATCTGGGACCCTGTATACTGCTACCTGGGGCTTTGTATACTGCTATCTGGGGCTCTATATACTGCTATCTGGGGCTCTGTATAAAGCTACCTGGGGCTCTGTATACTGCTACCTGGGGCTCTGTATACTGCTATCTGGGACTCTGTATATTGCTATCTGGGGCTCTGTATACTGTGATATGGTGACTCTGTATACTGCTATCTGGGGCTCTGTATACTGCTATATGGTGACTCTGTATACTGCTATATGGTGACTCTGTATACTGCTATATGGTGACTCTGTGAGTGTATACTGCTATCTGGTGACTCTGTATACTCCTATCTGGTGATCCTGTATATATCCCTATCTGGTGATGTTGTATACCCTATCTGGTGATGCTGGGCTGCATACTCCTTACACAAGGGGTGGAAACTATAAGGGGTGGGGCTTATGAGAAGTGGGAGGGGTCAAAAAGGAAGGGCAGGGTTTTGCGCCAGCCCATCCTAAAATTTCACCAGCCGCCACTGCTGGTGGGCAAGGCTGGCGGGCAACTCTGGGCTGGCTGGACAACGTAGGCTGGCTAGCGTGCACCTCTGGGCTGCTGGACAACGCTAGGCTGGCTGGTGGGAACTTTGCCTCTTCCCTCTTCAATGACGACAACTCCAGACAGCAGTTCCTCCTCTTACAGGCAATGCTGCACGTCGTAGGAATGTACGTAATGTCCGTACTTGCGCACACTTGCGGGTATGTTCGTACGCGCCAGTGTAGGTAAAGTGAGTGTCCGTAAAGCGGGGTATGCCTGTATTTAGTCCCTCCACTACTACTACACTTCATGTCAGTGTTTTGCTTTGCTGCCAGATACTGCTAGCCATTTAGCCTGCTCTTGCGCGTGTTCTTACCTTGCACTCATGCCCCGAACCTTGCTGAGAACAGTACATCAGGATTGATCAATTTTCAAATATATATCCCATAGTTTGTAAACTCTTTTTGCACAGACTAAATAATATACACTGATTTGGGTTATTTTTTCCAAAGAAATATAGCACAATACATTTTGGCCTATGGGTACAGTGTTGCATGACCGCGCAATTGTCATTCAAAGTGTGACAGCGCTGAAAATTGAACATTGGCCTGGGCAGGAAGGGGGGTGAAAGCCCCCCGGTATTTAAGCGATTAAGTGCTCTGAAAGCACACAGATTTGTAATTGATCAGCAGCAGATCACCCCGTGTTCACACCGAGAATCAGGTCACCCCTAAAGCTACGGAGTCTCCTGTGGAGTTGAAGATTTATTCTTCATACACACAGGAAAGCATGGAGAATAACCCAATACACAGACGCGACATCTCACCCCTCCTCTTTATTAGATCGTTCACACAGAAGAGGACAATTCCTGAAATGCTTCCGATCTTCAATATGTGACTCCAGCCCCGCCATAAACTCCTCAGTCACCTACATAGAGATCAATTGTGTCCATCATTTGTATTAATGTGGAAAGACGAGCAATCTGCCCATTGTTTTATGTTACATCAAATACTGCACAAGCCTGAGCCTGGAAACTGGGCCAATGAATGGCTCTACAGACACATACTGTATATACACCAATCAGCCATAACATTATGACTACCCAATATAACATGCACACCCACCTAACATTAGGTAGGTCCCCCTTTTGCCACTAAAATAGGCCTGACCCATCAAGGCATGGAATCCACGAAGACCTCTGAAGGTACGCTGTGGTATCTGGCACCAAGCCGTCAATAGCAGATCCTGTAAGTTGCAAGGTGGGGCCTTTGTGAATTGGACTTGCTTTTTCCAGCACATCCCACAGATGGATTAAGATCCTTAGAATTTGGAGGCCAAGTCAGCATACCTCATACACAACAATATCAGCTTCTTCCAGGTCACCCCACCCCGCGTACCTACTGAGCTATTTTCGTGCCTGGGCTATGACCTCACAAATTACGTGCTGAGCTGCTTGCATGTCAGGACTGACCTTACTGAAAACCTATTGAGCTGCTTCCATGCCATGACTCTGACCCCATTGAGTACCTACTGAGCCACTTCCATGTCTGGACTATGACCCCACTGAGCTACTTCCATGCCTGCACTATGACCCCACTGAGCACCTACTGAGCCACTTCCATGTCTGAACTATGACCCCACTGAGCTATTTCCATGCCTGGACTATGACCCCACTGAGCACCTACTGAGCCACTTCCGTGTCTGGACTAATGACCTTACTGAGCCACTTCCATACCTGGACTATGACCCCACTGAGCACCTACTGAGCCACTTTCATGCCTGGACTATGACTCCACTGAGCACCTACTGAGCCACTTCCATGTCTGCACTATGACCCCACTAAGCCACTTTCATACCTGGACTATGACCCCACTGAGCCACTTCCATACCTGGACTCTGGCCCCACTGAGCCACTTCCATTGAACAAAAAGCGACGCCCTCTAAGCATTCTAGCATTAGGGACAGTTTATTGCGGTAAAAAAGTAAGTAGTCACACTTACAAACACATTAAATAGGTACACGTTATGAGCAGGGTCTTCCACTGTGCTGATCCAGGGTGGAGGGACGGGCATCTTCAGTGGATGAGGCTGACTGATCACCGGTGGCTCCCAGTGCCTCCGGGATCTCAGCTCTCTATCTGCGGTGTTTGGACACTCCACACACTTCCCTGGATGGTGTCACTTCAGGAAAAACGTCAGCGGTACGTCGCATCGCGTTTGGAGCTATTCAAACCTCGCCGTGGTGGACCAATGAAGTTGAGTGCACGTGCTCAGCATCATGTCCAGAGGTTGTAAAAATGATAATAAAATATATATAAATAAATACTGCTTAATGGTATATCGTTATATGTCTCAAGGCTGGACCAACATATACCACATCAATCAACCCAAGCTGTGCAACATCAGATCATATATATAAAACATTTAGCAAGTCCAGATATAAAACGGGGGGTAAAACTTCTGTATTAATAGTCTATAAGAGCAAGAGCATACATAAAACAGATCCTTCGGGCTGTGACTTTCTTCTTAAAAAAATATATTGTGCCTTTCTTTATAGGTGCTTAAGTGGTGTTAACAGGGCATATAGTATAGTGATTTTTCATCTGTGATATCACTTCTAGGTGCTCAAGCCTCTCACCTGGAGTGTGCTAAACAAAAGCACATAAAGGTATCTTTGTGTGGTAAGGGATCAGTTCCACCACTAGGGGTCCTCGGTCTCCTGTTCCTTCCTCTTGCTTCCTTTGGTTTGATATTAAAACAAGAACCGAAAAATCATATACAAAAACAAAAGTTTTAGATTTTAAAAGGACAAATTTTGCTGAAATGGGGAAATTTCTAAAAAATGAACTGAAAGGTTGGAGCAAAATGACAGGAGTAAGTAATCAGTGGGCACTATTA
>BLSH010347576.1:187382-204751 GCA_018402905.1 Glandirana rugosa
TGCGCATCCCGCCGTCCTCTCCACATGGGAACTACAATGACCTTGCTCGAGCTACGAGCACCTCAAAACGTACGCTAAACAAAAATTTTTCACTCATAAGGACAAAATAAATAGATTATTTTGCGAACAATTTTGTAATAAACGTGGTTCTCTCCAAAACAATGAACGGGGGTATATTGGGGGCTCTACTGGGGTCTCTTTATCGACTACCATACCTCGAATATACTCATCTCTTGTATCTTTGTATCTTTTCACTGCCGTCTTTTTCTGACTCATCAGGTAATAAATCCATAGTCAGACAACAAGGTTAATGTAAAAAAAATAAATAAAAAGGGGCAGACTCGATGGACTACTCAGTCTTTTTCTGCCGTCACTTTTCTATGTTTCTATGTTCTCTACTCATATAAGCTCCATACCATCAGCTATTTCTCTGGGGTCATCTCGGGGGTTATATGGGGGCAAGTAACAAAACCTCTCTTGGTGCAAATAATGTTTTAACAAGCGTTTTATTAGATAAATAAAACAGGAATACTCACTTTTTAAAAACAAATCGCATGCAAAACTCCACGAGCATCGAGCTCGTTCCAGTAACATCAAGGGTACACCTCTCCTGCCGCCCTACGCGTTACGTCACGTGCCTCGTGACTTCATCAATCCCCTTTGATGAAGTCACGAGGCACGTGACGTAACGCGTGGGGCGGCAGGAGAGGTGTACCCTTGATGTTACTGTAACGAGCTCGATGCTTGTGCAGTTTTGCATGCGATTTGTTATTAAAAAGTGAGTGTTCCTGTTTTTTTTTATCTAATAAACGCTTGTTAAAACTTTATTTGCACCAAGAGAGGTTTTGTTTGTTGCCCCCATATACCCCCCAGAGAAATAGCTTATGGTATGGTCATTCTAGTAGATCTTCCTGGTATAAACCCGTTTTCCAAATCAGTTTTCCAATTATTAGGTTAAGGCGGTTGGCGAGCACTTTAGCGAGAATTTTAACATCCACGTTTAATAAGGGACATGGGACGATAAGAATCGCAAAGTAATGGATCTTTCCTAGGTTTCAATAATAGAACAATTAACGCTTCCTGCATGGATGGTGGGAGGGTTCCCTGTTTGAAAGCCTCATTATAAGTATTAAGGAGAGGGCTAAGTAGTGAGGTAAATTTCTTATACCATTCGGCCGGGAAGCCATCTAAGCCTGGGGATTTATGACTTGGAAGTTGTGAGATTGCCACCTTAATTTCCTCTATCATAATGGGGGCCTCAAGATCCTCCGTTTCCTGATCTGTTAAGTGCGGAAGTGGGACTTGTGCAAGGTACTCAGTCAATTGTATATTTGAATAGTGGGCCCTTGTGGTGTACAGATTTTTGTAAAAGGACAAGAACGCATCCACAATATCCTGCGGGGCGTCACTAACCCCTCTTTGTAGAGTACTAATTTGGGGGATAGTAACAGGGTTGTGGTCCAGTCTAACTAAGTAGGCTAAGAGCCGTCCGGCCTTGTTACCATGCTCAAACACTTTTTGTGTTACATGCAACATTCGTTTTTGGGTTAGATCTAGTAGCTTAAGTTCATATTCTCTAAGTTTGCTCAACCACAAATCACGCCTCGGGGAATCCGGGCGCGCCACATAATCTGCCTCAGCCACCACCATTGCCTCCTCCAGTTCCTTGGTACACTGCACAGCATTTTTACGCAGGACACCCATCACAGACATAAAGGCGCCCCTCAATACAGCCTTGTATGCCTCCCAAGCAGTGGAGGGGTCAGCAGACCCCCTGTTGGTCCTCCAATAGTCCACAATGTCTCTCCCGCAGGATCTCTGTACGATCTCGTCCTCCAGCCATTCTGGCCCCAGACGCCACATGGCAGGCCCTTGTGCAGGTAGGAGGAAGAGATCCACTGCCAGAGGTGCATGGTCAGACACTCCTCTGGGCAGATAGGACACCGATGATACCAACGGGAGAGCATCGGGTGTAACAAACGCCAGGTCAATACGAGACATTGTATCAAATGAGTCAGAATGACACGAACACTGGTATTCAGTGGGGTGTTTCCACCGCCAAATTTCGGTGAGGCTATAGACTCCAGCCCAGTCTACAAAAGAGGGGAAGATTTACCTCCTCCAGCCAAGCGGTCCAGTGAGGGGTCTAAAACAGCATTAAAGTCTCCCATATCTGGAGAGAAGGTCTGGAGCAAATGGGGGAGGCACATAAACGTTGACTAGAGTAAAGTCTTTCTAGCAATTTGTATAGTGAGTATAACAAATCGGCCATCGGGGTCCGTCGTCACGGATATAATTTCAGCTAATAGAGATTTGGCCAGTAAAATGGAAACCCCCCTGGAGTAGATGGTGTGGGTGGCATGGTACATGGAAGCTATCCATGCTCGCTTAAGCGAGCGTACCCACTCTTTAACTAAGTGCGTCTCCTGAAGGCAAATAATGTGTGGTTTGTAACGCCTAAGGAATGAGAAAATCAAGGACCACTTGTGAGGAGAGTTTGCCCCCCTTACATTCCAGGAAATAATTTTTAGTGGTTTAGCCATCTATAATGTACAAAACATTTTCTATACCATAAAGGATATTATCAGAATCAACATTATGAAGAGCAAGCCAAATAGAGCCTAGATATACCCATGAGCAGCTAAAGGAAACCAAAAGTCTCGCTTGTATGACATGGTGAGGAAAAAGTAGTACTTCAACAAAAAGCTCAACTGACCGCAACAGGTCTATAGAAATGTAGTCCCACCCTCCCCCACCCATCCCACCCCGCTTGACTATCCCAAACTTAGCGAGCTTGGATCCCGAACCAATTGAAAGTTCAGCAAAAAACCCAAAAAGAAAAAAACAATTGAAAAACAGTTCCCATGGCTTTGCCATGCAATGGGATGGGGTCTGTGGATATCTGGCTCCATTGAAACATAACCGATATTCCTGAAGGGGAGATGTGATGCGCAAGAGCATCCAGGTGACCTCCAATGTAGTTGCACTGTCCAATGGAAAGTAGACAGCATCAGCACAGTAACCGGGGTTTAGGAGGGTACAAATATGTATAAGTTCAACGCTCATATCAACTCATCCCCCTCATGAATTGTAATTCCAAGTATATAGCAGGTAACTGTTTAAAGCCCTGTCCAGGTAGCACCGATGAAGGATAGAGTTCTAAGCTCAACATAGGTCCAGTAACATGTGCAGCCTGGGCTCTAGCAAGACGTCCGCTTACACTAAGGGAGTAGCAGACTGCCCATATCTATTGTCCCGTGCGCCCTCGTCGACGTTGCGGACCAACATGGTCATCAAGCCAGGCCATGGCCTCTTTAGGGGTATTGTAAAAATGGGCTTTACCCTCGTGAATAACTCTCAACTTGGCTAGCGTACTGCAGGCCCTTTTTTTGTCGGAGGCGATTCTTTACCGCAGAAAAGGAGACACGTTGGACATCTACCGAAAAGTCAGGGTATATGGATATGGTGTTGCCATTGTATTTGAGTGGCCCCTTTTCTCTGGCCAAACGCATAATGGTTACCTTGTCCTGGAAATTGAGGATTCGTGCAATCAGGGAGCGTGGAGGAGCCCCAGAATTCGGTGCACGCGATGGGGTGCGGTGCGCTCTCTCGATTAGGAAGGCGTGAGACAGATGTTCAACCCCCAGCGCCTCTCGCAGCCAAGAATGTAGGAACCGCTCAGGACGGGAGCCCTCGGATCGCTCCGGGAACCCCACAAAACTGAGGTTATTTCTCCTGGAACGATTCTCCAGGTTGTCGATTTTTGCACGAAAAGCCGCAATTTCGGTAGCGTGCGCCTGGACAGCGGCAGACATTGGCTGCACTGTATCTTCTAAAGTACTGATGCGTTCTTCCGCAGCCCCGGTTCTTTCCCTCAAAGTTTGTACATCTTGCTTCAGTAGAGAATTATCAATGCGGATAGTTTCAATTTGTAACGATAGGGATGTCTTGCAATCCTGAATCGCCAGCATAATCTCAGCCAGCGTAGGCTCCACCGTAGGCGGCCCAGAAGCTGTACTATCAGTAGGGCTATAGGGGGAGTCCAACGATAGGTGTGACTTGCCCTGCGTTTTAAAGATAGCTGGTCCAGACGCGCTCATCTCCTGGGATGGCAGTGAAGAGGGGGCTGTACGTGTTGAGGACTGGGGTGTGCGCTCAGGGCCTGTCACATCGCCCGTACCCTCCTGCTGTCTGAACCTGGCTAGTTGCTCTGCTGCTGAGGCAGGTATAGGAGGACCATATTTAACCATCATTCAACCATCAGAGCGCAGATGTATAGGGGGATATTGGGTTGAGAGAGGTGCTGACTTTTACGTACTCTAGGTGAGGTTCCCCGGTTTTGGGCTAGAGGGGTGCAGCAGATGGTGAACTGGGGCTGGTCTCCTGGGCCGAGTATTCCCAACGTCCCCTTTCCACAGGTAAAACCAGGAGGATAGAGACAGTGGCTGGGGCTGATTGTGCTAGTGTAGAGGGTAGTTATACCCTTCCCTCTGATGGAGGAGAGACAGCAGGCCCTGGAAGGTGTACCAAGATGGCGGCTTGCACGTTGTAGGCCACAACTCCCCCCCCCCCCCAGTCCCTTTTACTCACAGGATCCTCAGGTAATGTTATCCCTGGGTAGGTGGTGAAGCAGCTGGGTGGCCGGATGGGTAGCTCAGGGGTAGAAGGATCGTGGATGGCCCTGCCGCTGGGAGAATGGCAGCATTCCGCTGACTAGGCCACAAGCCGGGGCCTCGAGTAGCGGGTCCGGCCGGCCGACCGAGAAAATATGCCCTGAATTATATAGCAGATGACCTGCAATATAGTTTGTGGTGCTGGCTGGTCCCGTGGAGGCTCAGAAAAGGTTGGATGGTACAGGATGGTTTGCAGCCCTTCACATATGCGTCCGCTGCTTCTCACATCCGGACACGTTCCCCCCCCCCCGGTACCGTTTTTTTAGAGCGGGCAGTCAGCTATCCGGCGAAAACGGCCGATCCGGCTCGGGAGCTGCTTGGTCGTTATCCCAGGGGGTGGGAAGGGACATCACCCCCCCTTCCCCTTCCGCCGATCTTATCCAGCGCGTCCTCTGGCTAGGAGACCTGATAGAAGCTGGAATCTGCTCCGATCGGGTCCCCTTCGTCAAATTCCGGAAGCGATGTCACTTCCAGTTTACTCAGCGGCCAATGGCGCCGGTTTTAAAAAATTGACAGTATTCAGAATCGCCGTTTTTGGCGATCTGAATACTGTGAAGTGCAAAGGAGGGATGACCTCCTATCCCTCCATAAAGAGTACCTGTCATCATATATTACTATCACAAGGGATGTTTACATTCCTTGTGATAGCAATAAAAGTGATCGACACCTTTCCCAGCTGAAGCCTATTACGGGGAAACATGTTGGGTGGAGTAGCTGTCTGAGACGTCATCCTCGCATGAGCATGCTGGCATCGACCACCGTCGTGCTGTTTCTTATCTCATGCTGATTTTTAGAAGCTTTAATGCAAGTGTTTATTTTTTAATAAAATGTATAGGAATTTACTACATTAAGAAGCTTCCCTCTTCCTTTCACGTATTTTGAGAGCCCTTGCTACATTGGATTTCCTTAAACCTGGGGGCATCATCGTGTGAATCTTACTATTGGAGACACCACTATCATCACCTGAAACAATCAGAGCTTCCCTTCAGCAGGATAATGAAGATTGTAAGGCCTCATACACACGGACGTTTTTTGACGCCGGCGTTTTCTGGCGTTTTTTGCAGCTCTCCATGTTAGTCAATGGCCCCATAAAAACGTCGGCGTTTTTGAGCTGTAGATGGCGTCGGTGTTAGTGAGCTGAAAGTAGAACCCACAGCCATCGCGTTCTGAGGCTGTAGCGTTTTGGCATTTTTTTGACGCCGACGCCACAATATGCCAACAAACGCCACCTATTATTATACCGGCGTTTTCCGGCGTTTTTTGATGCCGACGTTTTTAGGTTGAAAAATAGCAGAGGGATGATTTTTTTTAAAAAAACGCCTATTGACGCCGATGCTCACTAACGGTCAAAAACGCCGATGCATAACGCCGAAAAACGCCGACTTTTTTTCCTTGACGTCAGGCCCGATGTTTTGTTTATTATTTTAGAAACGTCCGTGTGTATGAGGCCTAAAGAGTATTTGAGACTAATAGCAGGAATGCACGGTTAGAAAAACAGCTGATTGCTCGACCGCCGACCAACAAAACAGCGGTCGGTGGTCAAAAACATTGCATGAATACACGGGTAGAAAATTGGCCGATCGCTCAACCGCCGAGAGGTCGGTGGTCGAAAACGTTCTGATCATGCTTGATATGTTCGAGATTTTTTACTGCCAACCTTCACACCAACGCATAGAATATCGTTCGTTCGCAAATGATACGACACAAATTTCCCATTTTTTTCATTCACAATATCAGGTATTACTTGCTAAGCATCAACGGTTAGAATATTGACCAATCGTTCGCAGAACGGAATTTTTCGGATGAAATTCTTATCGTGTATTCCTGCCTTAAGGCTGGGTTCACACTGACTATCCGATATTTAAACGGTCTGACTTTGATCCTACTTTGCTGTGCGATTTACGGATTTACATAGGGTCAAAGTTGGACCAATTTTCTGTGAACATGGATCCGACTTTGATCCAGACAATACCAGACACCTTGTGCTCTGGGGATCTTGAAGGGGAACTCCACGCCAAATTTAAAAAAAAAACGGAATGGGTGCCCCCGTGCCAAATAATAAAAAAAGAAAATGGCATAGGGTTCCCCCCAAAATCCATACCAGACCCTTATCCGAGCACGCAGCCCGGCAGGCCAGGAAGAGGGGTGGGGACGAGCGCACCCCCTCGGACCATACCAGGTTGCATGCCCTCAACGTGGGGAGTATGGGTGTTGTGGGGCAGGGGGGGCTCTGCGCCCCCCCCCCACCCCAAAGCACCTTGTCTCCATGTTGATGAGGACAAGGGCTTCTTCCAGACAACCCTTGCCGGTGGTTGTCGGGGTCTGTGGGCAGGGATTTATCGGAATCTGGAAACCCCCTTTAACAAGGGGGCCCCCAGATTCCGGCCCCCCACCCTATGTGAATGAGTATGAGGTACATTGTACCCCTACCCATTCACCTGAAAGGAAAATGTAAAAAAAAAAAAACACACTGCACAGGTTTTTAAATTATTTTATTAAATCAGCTCCGACGTCTTCGGCTCTTTTGCGGGTCTTCTCCCTCTTTGCGGCGTCTTCTGCTTTTTTGCCAGTTTTCTCTGTTGTCCTCTTCCCTCTGTTCTCCCTCTCTTCTTCTTCCCATGTTGACACGACACAATCTCCTTCACGAATGCCAGCTCCGCTGTGTGCTGTGATTTATATTGGCATGGGGCGGGGCCACCTGCTGACATCATCCAGAGGCCCCATCCCTTATGACGTTACATCCTGGGGCGGGACTGCACCATGAGGGGATAGAGGGAGGACATAGGGGCTGGAGGGAGGACACTGGGGGACACCTTGGGGACACAGTGGGGATGGAAAACACGGGGGGGTGGAGGAAGGACACGGTGAGGGGTGGAGGACACAGAGGGACAGCGTTGGGGCCTCCTGCAATCCTGTTGGGGCCCGGGCCCCCTACATCTGTACTGGCTGCCCCTGCTCCCCCCCTCCCCAGCGATGGCAATAGCACTTAGCCGCACCCGATGCCTGCAATAAGACCTCTCATGGCGTGCTGCTCTCTGCCGACCCCTCTGTGCTTCTGGTCCCTCCCGGGTGATGTCATGTACAAGCACCTGGGGTGAATGGGAGGGAAGGAAGGGCCAGCGGAGAGTAGTGCACTGTGAGAGGTCCTATTGCAGCTGCTTCCAGTGCTAGTTTTGCAGTGCTTCTCAGTGGGGCCCCCTAATGTCCCCGGGACCTCAGGCAGTGCCTGATAGGTCAGTCCATCCCCAAGCAGTACAGCAGTGCTCAAATCAATAGCTGTGCCAGCCGCACAACCCTTACTTTGACAGGCGGTCACTGAAACCAGCCCACTCAGCCATCTGCCCACCCGGAAACTCCCAGTAGTCCAGTACATGCCTGTCCACCTCATAGCAAGCATAGAGGCATTACACCATCCAGCATATACACTGTGTTACCAAAAGTATTGGGACACCTGCCTTCATACGCACATGAAATTTAATGGCATCCCAGTCTTAGTCTGTAGGGTTCAATATTTTAGGAACATGATTGGTCCTGATCTCAACCCGGAGACTGCGAGCCAGACCTTCTTGTCCAATATCAGTGCCTGACCTCACAAATGCACTTCTGGAAGAATGGTCAAACATTCCCATAGACACACTCCTAAACCTTGTGAACAGCCTTCCCAGAAGTGTTGTAGCTGTTATAGCTGCAAAAGGTGGACCAACTCAATATTGAACCCTACGACTAAGACTGGGGTGACATTAAAGTTCATGTGGGTGTAAAGACAGGTGTCCCAATACTTCTGACAATACACTGTATTTTGTACACACACATGAGGGAGGGAGGTGGGGTCACAGCACAGTAAGAATGAACTTATAGCTGCCTAAAAAAATAGCAACTACAGGCATCCCTGGACTTTTTAATTACTGAGCTGCACATTGCAGTAGAAATGGATATATGAGTTTTTAGGTTCATATACGTAGCTTCCATATACACATGAAATACTATAGGGGTGTTCTGTTTTATTTATTTATTATTAAACCTTACATGAAGAAAACTTTTTTTTTGCTTTTGAAATGGGGATTCTTAGTTCACATATATTGCAATATATGTTCAAGCCGGCCAACTGCGTCAAAGTGATCCCCCTCTGGCCAGTCCCTACTCTACACTAAAGTGACCCCCCTCTGGCCAGTCCCTACTCAACAATAAAGTGATCCCCCTCTGGCCAGTCCCTACTCTACAATAAAGTGATCCCCCTCTGGCCAGTCCCTACTCTACAATAAAGTGAAAAAGATGAGAAGCAGCGCTAGTGTGAGACCGATAACATTAGAAAAGTGAAAAATAAATATGCCGGTGCTCCTACCAAACTATTATGTATTTAACCACTCCAGATCCGCGCTATTGCCGAAGTACGGCTCCAGGGCGGATCTGAAATGCCGGGACAACGTCCATGGATGTCGTCCCCTGTGCCCGCTCCTGGCGCGCCCCCTGGCGGCAGCGAGCGTGCCCGTGGGTCGGGTGGACTCGATGTCCGCCCGAGACCCGCCGATCTCTTTTAGTAGCCTCAGAACGGGGAACCGCCGATGTAAACACGGCGGTTCCCCGTTCTGTGACAGGGGACATACCAGATCTACTGATCCCTGTCACTGGGATCAGTTAGATCTGTTATGTCCCGGCCAGCCCTGCCCCCCCGCAGTTAGAACACGCCCAGGGAACATTGTTAACCCCTTCACTGCCCCTGCAGGTTAACCCCTTCACTGCCAATGACATTTACACAGTAATCAGTGGATATTTAAATTTCTGATCGCTGTATAAATGTCATTGGTCCCAAAAATGTGTAAAAAATGTCCGACATTTCTGCGGCAATATCGCAGTCCCGACAAAAATCGCAGATCGCCGCCATTACTAGTAAAAAAAAAATAATAAAAACGCCATAAATCAATTCCCAGTTTGTAGACGCGATAACTTTTGTGCAAACCAATCAATATACGCCGACTGCGATTTTTTTTTTTTTTTTTTTTACCAAAAATATGTAGAATATATATCGGCCAAAACTGATGAATAGTTTTTTTTAATGGATTTGTACTTTAGCAAAAAGTAAAAAATATTGTTCTTTTTTGCAAAATTGTCGCTAATTTTTTGTTTATAGCGGCGATCAGAAATGACGCAGAGGTGATCAAATTCCACCAAAAGAAAGCTCTATTTGTGGGAAAAAAAGGACGCAAATTTTATTTGGGTACAACATCGCACGACAGCGCAATTGTCATTCAAAATGCGACAGCGCTGAAAGCCAAAAATTGGTCTGGGCAGGAGGGGGGTTTAAGTGCCCAGTAAAGAAGGGGTTAAACAATATAAACACCGCATATAAAGCTGCTCAATATTTCCTCCCATCGATATGACAAGGGTTTACAAGAACAATATAATGTGCCTGTATACTCCACATGTTAAAAAAAAAGAAGTGCTCTAACGTCAAAGTGTCCACCTAGTTATGAATAAGTGCTTCTGTGTAAAACACCAAATATACGTCCGTGCTCTAACACTGCAACAAGGGGTCATATGGGGGGGTGTACTATCCTGGCATTTCAGGGCCTCTGAAAATGTGATAGGTAGTCAGGAAGTGAGGAAATTACACATTTTTGGGGTGTAACTCCACACATATCCATGGCATGTGTGAGAAATATCTTATTAACCTTCAATACCGGGCACCGTCACCCCTTTCCTGCCCAGGCCAATTTACAGCTTTCAGAGCTGTCGCACTTTGAATGATAATTGCGCCGTCATGCTACACTGTAACCCATATGACATTTTTATCATTTTTTTTTTCACACAAAATAGAGCTTTCTTTTGGTGGTATTTAATCACCACTGGGGTTTTTATTTTTTGCTAAAGAAACAAAAATTGATGGGCACTAGGAGGTGGCACGGATAGGCAGCATTGATAGGTGACACTGATGATGAGGCACTGATGGGCACTGATAGGCTGTACTGAAGTGCACTGATGAGGTGGCACTGATGGGCTCTGATAGGCGGCACTAATGAGGCAGCACTGGTGGGCCCTGATGGGCTTTGATAGGCGGCACTGTTGGGCACTGGGAGGTGACACGGATAGGCAGCATTGATAGGTGACACAGGTGGGCACTGATAGGTGGCACTGATTAGCAGCACTGGGGGGCACAGATTGGGGCCGATGTCCCTGTAACAGAAACTAGTTACTGGGTTTCTTCTATTCTCCTTACGCTGATTGTGAGCAGAAAAAAAGCAGACAACCGGCTTCTGTGATCAGCTGGTATTGGCTGACAGGTGATCACGTGGTAGAGGGCCGCTGTGATGGGCCCTCTACCCTGTTCTGTGATCACCCAAGTCTGAAGGACTTGACAATCACAGAGCACACCGCAGGGTGCTTGCCAGCAACGCGATCACGGGAGGATGTCTGTTGATGTCCTGGCACTGGAAGCTGGAGCTGTATATAGATATAGTGTGGGCGGAAAGTGGTTAAAGTGTCAGCTTGTGGCAAAAAAAAAAATCCTCCATGGACTCAGCAATTAATTTGGGGTGCCTACTTTCCAAAAAGGGGCCATTTTGGGGGGTATTTAAACTGTCCTGGCATCTTAGGGCCTCTAAAAGCATTACTTGTATGGCCAGCCTTAGGAGTTTCTGCCACACTCCTAACACTGGGCATACATGGAATGTTCTTTTCCGCTCAATCTGTGGTCAAGGAACAGATTCCTCCATTTACATCAATTGATACGGATGAAAAAAACTCTGCCAGAAAACAATGAAAAAAGTGTATGCTGAAGCATAGAAGCTCCCACCCGCTGACCACCCCACGCTCCTAATGCTTGGGCATACATGTAATGTAATGCAGCTGGTTTTACAATTACAGGGCGGGGAACTTTATGGCAGGGAGCAGAGTGTAGTGTGGGGATTAAAATTGTGAGGAGTGGTGACAGCAGCATCAGATGGGGGGGCAAGCGGAGAAGGGAACAGTGGGTGGAGTGGGATGGAGGCATTGTGACCAGGTAGTGAGTTGCCCTTTCTGGGTCTCTACTGCCCCCCCATAAATGATTGCCTAACAGCCATTCAGCACACTTCCTTAGGAGGGATGAGCTCAGTATTTGGTCGTTCAGAGTGGATAAACTTGACAGCTTCAGGCTGTCAGTGGTTGCTAGGGAAGCAGTGGGTGCAAGCAACCATTGCTTCCCTAGAAACCATTGACAGCTGGAAGCTGCGCATTTACAATGTAGTGCAAATTGTAATTGACAAAGAAAACTATTGAATTCAATTATATCAATAAATACAGTCCATTAAAAGTGAAATAAAGTCTAATAAAGTGCCAAATGTGAACGGTGTGAAATCTTCAGCAAGTGTCCATATATTCATACACCAATGTGTACCTACACCAAACACTAGGTGGCTCCTGCTTACCGGAACACTTTGACCCCCTATTACAGAGCAGCCAAATCAAGCTTGTTATATGGCCAGGCTTCCACCACAGAGCTGCCCACAATCTCCATTTGAGGTCAGGACTCACCGATCTCCCTCCAGTACAACATTGTATCATGAATAAAAGAGAAACCAGGGGAACCTCATAGCGTAAAACTGGTAAAAGAAGCACTTCTCATTTATATAAACCAAGTAACACAGTTAAAAATCAGTAAAAGCAGCACATTTGTGAATCACAGTCGTCCCAATAGAGGGGCGGGCTGCTTCCAGGTTCAAAGAGCATGATGACAATATGAACTTAGACTTCGCCCTACGATTTTCACTACATATAGCATCTTCCCCCAAAGATGCTACTTGTAATGAAAAAAAGCAGTAAAAACGGCACATATGTGAATCACCGCCAGTCCCAATAGAGGGGCGGGCCAATTCCAGGTTCACACAGTGTGATGACATAAACTCCGCCCTATGTTTGGCTACATATACCATTTTCCCCAAAAAATGCTTTTTGTAACGAGAAGCACGGGTTGGAGAATAAATTTGTGACGTCATCGCGCTCTGTGAACCTGAAAGGGGCCCACCCCTCTATTTGGACCGGCTGTGATTCACCTGTGTGCGGTTTTTACTGCTTTTTTAACTGTTATTTGGTTTAAATAAATGAGAAGCACTTTTTTTTTAATCACTATGTCGTTCCCCTGGTTTTTCTTTTAATTCTAATACAATGTTGGACTGGAGGGTGATCTGGGAGTCCTGACTAGAAGTGGAGATTGTGGGCAGCTCTGTGGTGGAAGCCTGGCCATATAACAAGCTCGATTTGACTGCTCTGTAATAAGGGGGTCAAAGCATTCCGGTAAGCAGGACTGTATTTATTGATATAATTGAATTCACTAGTTTTTTTTGTATATTATTTGGTCTGAACTAACGCTTGGACCAATGAGTGAGCTCATCCCTACTGAGGATGTAAGCTGGAAGGATGGACTTTGAAACCCCTAATTCTAAACCCTCACCTAACAAACCAAAAAAATAGATATTAAAAAGTAAATAAATTAATACTGATTAGAAATAAATTAATTAATCCTTAACCCCTACCCAGAATCCCTAACCCTCGTACAAATGTAAAAAAAATAAATAATGAATAATAATACATAAATAATAAAAGAGAAATGAAAATAATAATCATAATTTAAATAAATTAACCCTAACCCCAACCCTAATCCTAACCCCTAGCCAAACGTAAAAAAAAAAAAAATTGCTTGTCATTTTTCTGATCATTTGTGACCTATGTCTTTCAGTTCTCATCATTGCAATCTTTCTTTCCTTGTTTCTCCTTTTATCCACATCTTCCTCCAGAGCCCAGCCCTTCTCTTTAGTGAAAGTGATTGTCTTCTGCACCTCTTCCGTCTGCTTTTTCACTTTCACTTCTTCCTCTGGCTCCTTCTTCCGCTCTTCTGGTTTCTTCACACCAATGATGGGAATCTATGAAGAAAGAAAAAAGTTAGTGTGATGTACAGACTTTAAAGTGGAAGGAAATTCAAAACTTTGTCTCTCATTTGGACGTTGGGTTTCCTATCGGGTGTTCAGGGGGCACAAAAACATATAATCTGAATCCAACAGACAACTGAAATAGCATTATTCGTTTTGCATAGAGTTTGAAAGATTTAAATCCCGTCAAGTTTTTCTTTTCTTTTTTTCCAATCTATTTCCTGCTGGAGAGCTTTCTCTTTACTTCCTGAATTGGAGATGCAACAACAAGTGAGAAGAAATCTCCCTACAGTGAGGGGAATTCCCATCTTAGGCTGTAGTTCCCAGAACATTGGATGATTCACCTTCTACTCTTGTTCTCATGACATCTCCACAATTTAGGATTGTCACCAGAACCAGTAAAGGGGGAATCTCCCCAGCGGGAACACAGACTGCAATAAAAAAACTTGTCAGAGGATCTCATTTCAGCTTCCTGTTAGAAGATACTTTTGTGGTCTTGGTGCTCCCAGATTTTTCAGAACAGCTCCTGATTTGGTCTTCTTTCTTCTCTTTCTGCACCTCTCCTCTGCAAGGAATCCTGCAAGAGAAAGTTTAATTTAAGATATTTTATTTTGCTAAAATCTTGGGATTAATTAAACTTAAACAGAGAATATATGAGCTTTATATTCTGCTAAAATGATGTCCATTAGTAAATACTTTCCTTATATTTCCTTATACCTTTCTCTCCTTAAATGCATGTCCTAGCCAAAACTTTGAATAGAGTAGGTAAGGGTTAGATCCCCTATGTGGCTTCCTTTTACTCTCCATCTTGGTGATGCTACAGGAAATGAGAGCAAATCTCCCCAAAGTGAGGAGAACTCTCACCTTGGACAGATGTCACCACATCGGAAGATTTTCCCTCACCTCTTGCTCTCATGACAACTCTAAAATTTAGGATTCCTCCTTACTTTGTGTCTCGGTGACAATGGTCACCAGGACATGTGGAGGGAATCACCCCAGCAGGGGCACGGAGCTATAAATACGTGGCAGAGGGTCTAATACTTTCCCACTCTATATCAAACTTAAAAAATAGTTTTGCCTTTATATGTGCTTTTAAATGGAAGGTTATATCTACTGACGGGGTCTCTGGAGCATCATCATCCAAAAGAAAAATCTCAACTCTAAGACCCCATACACACTATTAAATTTTATGCAGATTTTTGTCTTCAGATTTATCAAAACCATATAATATGATGTCAAACCTTAAGAGTTTTAATTTGTATGCAACCAGCCAGGCCCTTGCACTACAATGGTAAATCTGAAGACAAAAATCTGCAGAAAATCTAATAGTGTGTATGGGGTCTAAGAAGTTCATTATAACAGAGCCAATGCTATGCACTCTCCGTTATACTATGTAGGGCTATGCATACCGCAATCTGCATTGTACAGCTCATTTATAAAATGTGGGCCACCGTGCGTAGCCTGCGCTGGTTCACGGCACAGCAGAGAGAGATCCATAATTGGAGGAGAGGCGGTCACCTGACTTTGACAGATCACCATACTGGGATCTCCTCCCAGCTTTTTCTTTTCTCCGTTTATTCTCATTGTTTTCTGCCAACTCTCAGACTCCCGAAGCCAGCGGAGCGCAATGCACATTTGTAAAGCACATCGCTGGGTTCTATTACTGCTCAGTGCTTTGGTTTTTTTTTCTCATATCAAATCTGAAGAGGTTACTAAACATCTGAAAATTCCCGTACGACAAAATGCAATGTCAGAAGTGACGTAATGTGTTGAATAGTTTTATACGTCTTCTTTCGTTTCTGAGCATGCATAGTCTTGCTCGAGCAATGGTTTTCGAACGAAAACTGTACTAATTAAATGAAAATCGGACATTGTGTTCAAAAACGGGAAAAATGTTCGATCCTGCACATTTTATCATTCGGAATCGGCTGTCGAAAGCACCATACTAACGATCAGAAAATTGTTGGAACGTTCGTCGGATGAAATTTTTCCTCAGATTTATTGATCGCATGTACGGGCCTTGAGGCAGATCGCTGGGCTCTAATAATGCTCAGTGCTTTGTTTTTTGCTTTTTTGCAATATCTCTGCTTTTTAAATCCTTCCCGAAGAATTCCATTATAAATCATACCAAAGGAATTTCCTACTTACGAATTCTGTCTTTTTCCAGTGCAGGGAACACCAATTTTGTTGATCATCCTGTGGGCGATGACTTGCTGCATTAGTTTCCTGATGACAAAGAAAAGTATATAAGATATGGGTTCTACACAGAAGAATATAACGGCTTCCAAACATTTCTACCTAGTACAGGAACTTGTTAAAAACCATCAAGTTATACTATAAAATCATTTTTTTCCCAGTTTTCTGGATTTTCATAATTCCAGTTTTCTGATGTGAGTAATATGAACGTCCGATGGGCATATAAAAAAACCTCCAGTGATTTCTGTTATAACTGGGGGTGTCCATAAGAAATGTAGATGAATGAGTTAGATATTTTCCTACTGAAGTGTAATCTTCCATAAAGACAATGTGATGGCTTCAATTGCCTTTTACATATTCTATATGTTCTTAAAATATATTTACAAAGAAAAATGTGTACTTACCTCTTCTCCTCTGGGTCCTCTGTGTCTGTCATCTTTCCCATCAGTTTCATTCAGTGCATTCTATCCCTTAACGTTTGAACCGTTTGTTCGTCCTTTTTCTTTTCCTCCACTTCTTCCACTTTCCTTTTCTCCTCTTCAGTGAATGGGGTTTGTCTTCTCCTCCTTCTCCACTTTCTTTCCTCCTCCATCTCCAGCTTCTTCTCTTCAATTATCTCTCTCCATTTCTCTTTTTCCTCCATCTCTTTCTGCTTGGGTAGATCGTTGGGCTCTAATAATGCTTAGTGCTTTGTTTTTTGCTTTTTTGCAATATTTCTGCTTTTTAAATCCTTCCTGAAGAATTCCATTATAAATCATACCAAAGGAATTTCCTACTTACGAATTCTGTCTTTTTCCAGTGCAGGGAACACCAATTTTGTTGATCATCCTGTGGGCGATCATTTACTTCATTAGCTTCCTGATGACAAAGAAAGAAAAGTATATGAGATATGGGTTCTACACAGAAGAATATAACGGCTTCCAAACATTTCTGCCTAGTACAGGAACTTGTTAAAAACCATCAAGTTATAGTATAAAATCATTTTTTTCCCAGTTTTTTGGATTTTAATAATTCTAGTTTTCTGATTCGAGTATTATGAACATCCGATGGACATGTAAACCCCCACCCCAGTGATTTCTGTTATAACTGGGGATGTCCCTACGAAATGTAGATGAATGAGTTACATATTTTCCTACTAAAGTGCAATCTTCCTTAAAGGCAATGTGACGGCTTCAATTGCCTTTTACATATTCTATATGTTCTTAAAATATATTTACAAAGAAAAATGTGTACTTACCTCTTCTCCTCTGGGTCCTCCATGTCTGTCATCTTTCCCATCAGTTTCATTCAGTGCATTCTATCCCTTAACGTTTGAACCGTTCGTTCGTCCTTTTTCTTTTCCTCCACTTCTTCCTCCACTTTCCTTTTCTCCTCTTCAGTGAAGGGGGTTTGTCTTCTCCTCCTACTCCACTTTCTTTTCCTCCCCCATCTCCAGCTTCTTCTCTTCAATTATCTCTCTCCATTTCTCTTTTTCCTCCATCTCTTTCTGCTGGGGCAGATCGCTGGGCTCTAATAATGCTCAGTTCTTTGTTTTTTGCTTTTTTTGCAATATCTCTGCTTTTTAAATCCTTCCCGAAGAATTCCATTATAAATTATACCA
>BLSH010347577.1:5938-17328 GCA_018402905.1 Glandirana rugosa
TGTTTATGTACGACGAATTGGTGAACGGCTGGCGGTTGGCGTCCAACTGCCGCCGTTTCACCGTGCAATAGCGTTTAGCGGCAGTATGCTGCCGCCGACGCTATTGCGCGTGACACTCGCGTGCGCGCGGCGGCCTCCGCACGGGCGCGCGAGTGACACAAGCCCCTCCCGGTCCCTCGCCCACGCCGCCGAAGCTAACGGCGGCCGATGGGCGCTACCGGGGGGGCCTCGCTCACTCGCCTCCAGGCACATACATTTGTGCCTGGAGGCGAGACACACTCCCCCTTCCCGACACTAGTGTCGGAAGGAAATGCACTTTCGCTCCGGGGGGGCCATCGCGGGTAGCCGGCGGCAATCGAAGCCGCCGCACCCGCTCCCTGGCCCTCCCCGAACACAGTGAGCGCGCGGGCACGCCTCCGGCGGCGCGCGTGCGCTCACAGTGCGCGTTATCGCAGCCGCCGTCGTATGACGGCGATTTGCGATAACGTGCCACTTTGCCGCCGTCAACCTGCGGTTGGCGGTCGGCAAGTGGTTAAGCAGCATGTATTTGTTTTAGATAGAGTAGGGAAGGATTAAACCACTATCAAGTTTTTAAAAAATTTTTGCAGTCTGGTCCCTGCTAGGGAGATTTTCTTTTACTTCCTGAATTGGAGATGCAGCATGAAGTAAGAAGAGATCTCCCTACAGTGAGGGGAATTCCCATCTTAGTCTGGGGTTCCCAGAACATTGGATGATCCATCCTTCCACCATTCACAGACTGCAATAAAAACTTATCAGAGGATCTAATTTCAGTTTCCCGTTAGAGGATACTTACTTTTGTGGTCTCGCTGCTCCCAGATGTTTTGTCCCCACTGAATAATTTTAGAAAGCGCCTGAATAGGCTTTTTTTCTGGACTTTCTTTTCTTCTTTTGGAACATTGCTCCATTCCAAGGTATTCTCACAATGCTGCATTTGGACTCCTTCCTTCTCTTTCTTCTCCTCCTTCTCCCTCTCCTCTCTAGCTCTGTTAGGAATCCTGTAAGAGAAATTGTAATGAAATGTTTTGTTTTGCTAAAATTTGGGGTTAAAAGTGAACTAAAACATAGAATGTATGAGCTTTATATTTTACTAAAAAGATGCCCATTAGTTAAAGTCTTCTTATTTTCCTTAAACCTTCCCCTCCTTAAGTGCATGTCTAGCCAAAAATTTTCTTTGCTTTGAATAGTGTAGGTAAGGGTTTTATCCCCTATCCAGTTATTATGTTATGCTATCTGCTTCCTATTAGGCTGATTTCCTTTTACTTCCCATCTTGGTGGTGCAACAGAAAATGAGAGCAAATCTCCCCAAAGTGAGGAGAATTCTCATCTTGGACAGATGTCACCACATTGTCCCCATTGGAAGATTTTCCTCACCTATTGCTGTCATGACAACTCTGAAATCTAGGATTTTCATTTCAATGGCAGGGACAGTGGAAGAGCGGTGTAAACACCACTCTCCGCACCGCCCCAACGATGCTGCTTGCAGGAATTTTTTATTTATTTTTTGTCCTGCAAGAGCATCTTCCCAGTATGAAAGGGTGGAATGGGGGGAGTTTTCAGGTGCTAAAGCACCTGAAAAATGCCCCTGTGTGAAAGGGGTCTAAGGAGTTCATTATAACAGAGCGGACAATGCTTTGCGCTCTCCGTTATACTATGTAGGTGTTACTTACCTGGCGGTGGAGTCTGGCTTATGTGGGGGCAATCTCTCTTGTGGCCCTGGTTTGTGAGACCTTGGTAGTGCAGACAGGGAGCTCAGGAGGACAGGGAGCATGAGGGCTGGACAAGTCTCTTTAGCTGGTAGTAGTCCACAGAAGCTCATGCAGGCTGAAGGATAGTGGTGCGGTCCGGGTCGGCAACTGGCTGGCAGCAAGGTACAAAGGGATCAGGCAAACGGGTAGTTGGGTACAGGCTGGGTTGGTAATTTGCAGGCAGCTGAAGTACAAAGGGCACAGGCAGAATAGTCGTAAACAGTCCAAGGTCGAGGCAGGCAGATAGCAGCAGATCCAGAAGGGAAGCTGGGGTCACAAAACAGGAAACAGGAAGTCTTTCAGAGTAAACACAGGCAGGTTAAACAGGTCACAGGAATGCTGTAGGACAGACAGCATCTGCTGCAGGGTGCTGTCCAGTTAAATAGGCCATTAGCGTGCACATGGCCACAGACCCCTGGAAAATGGCCATTACTGACAATAGGGCTACACATACTGTAACCCGCATTTTACAGCTCACTTACATAAAATGCAGGCCATCATGTGTAGCCTGCGCTTGTTCATTGTGTTCTCTCCACTTGTCTCAGCAGAGAGAGATCCATGATTGGAGGAGAGCCGGTCACCTGACTTTGACAGATCACCATACCGGGATCTCCTCCCAGCTTTTTCTTTTCTCTCACAAACTCCATTTATTCTCATTGTTCTCCGCCAACTCTCAGACTCCCAAAACCAGCAGAGCGCAGTGCTCTGGTTATCTTTAATGCAGTGGTGGCCCGTCTATTAGGGGTGCATGTGCGCTGCCCCCCCATTCATGCATCCAGCCCCCTGATCTACATACAAGGCGCTGGACCATTGATTCCAATGGGGGGAGTATTTTTTGAAGCACATGATTAGAACCAGAGGCTCTAATGGCCTTTAAAAAAGGGTGGGCTTGGGGCACAGAGCATTGCACTCCAAGCCCACCCAGTAATGAATATTCGCTATCGCCACACTGATCCTCCTCCAGGCCAATCAGGATGCGGGTCTGATACCCGAAACCAATTGGTTGAAAGGACAAGCAATCCTATTGGACACCTAGGGGGAGGGAGGAGGATTTCGCTAGGACACGCTGCCCCCTGCCCACCCACTACTTAGATGGGGAAGTGCCAGGCTTACCCCATTCGCCCACCCGTGTGGGTGCTGCCGACTGACCAGGGGAGTGGTTGTTTGCTGTCCCCCCCCCCCAAAAAAAACAGCCATCTGCCACTGCTTCAATGTTTTTCTTTTTAAGCAACAATAACATTTTAAATCTCAGAAATCAAAGAATTCCATTATAGAGAAGACTACTAAGTGAATTCTTTACTTGCCTTTTGGTGTTCACCTCTTTCCTCTGGTTCTCCAGAAGCAAGTTTGCTTGGAAAATGTTGATGTTGTACATCTTTGTTTTCTCGTTGCTATTCACGTTTGAAAGCTATAAAGAAGAAAAAAAAACAAGACATTAGGTTGATGTACAGATTTTAAAGTGGAACTAAATTCCAAACTTTGTCCCTCGGTTGGCTGTTGGGTTTCCTATCAGGTATGGAGAGGCCACGGAAACTCCTTATAGGAACCCAACGGACAACTGAAGCATCAGTATTCATTTTGGATAGAGTAGGGAGGCTGAAACATCCACGTTTTGTTTTTTTGTTTTTTCGTAGGTTAGCCCCTGCTAGGGAGATTTCACTTTACGTTCCGGATATGATACATGCAACAGGAAGTGAGAATAAATCTCCCTACAGTGAGGGGAATTCTCATCTTAGACTGTAGTTCCCAGAACATTGGATGATCCACCTTCTACTCTTGTTCTCATGAAATCGCTAAAATTTTGTATTGTCACCAGAACAATTAAAGGGGGAAACTCCCCAGTGGGAACACAGACTGCAATACAAACTTGGCAGAGGATCTAATCTCAGGTTCCCATTAGACGATACTTACTATTGTCGCTTTGCTATGCTCAAGTGCTTTAGAAAAGCTTGTGATTTGGTCTTCTTTCTTCTCTTTTAGCTCAAATGCTCTGGAAGAAATCCTGTAAGAGAAAGTTTAATTTTTATTTTGTTTTGCTAAAAATTTTGGGATTAAAGTGGTTGTCGTCATGACAACCACTTTAAACTATAGGTAAGCCTACAATAAGGCTCACCTGTAGGTCCAGGAAATTTTGCCTAAACCTGTACGGTTTAGGAGATATCCCCTGTATCTGCATGTGTCAACGTAATCGGCACATTTGCACTGAAGAATCGGCACCTGGGATAGCCCAGGGTGCCGTTTCTTCTGTATTCGTGCCCGTAAATGACGGCTGTCATGCGCATGCGCGGGAGTGACATCAGCGCTGCTCCGCCAATCACAACACTGGAGCCTGCGCTGTGATTAGATGGAGCCGCAGACCCGGAACAACAATGTCGCCCGTCACAGCGGTATGTCGAGACCGCTGCAACAGCTTCTTTCCAAGGTAAGTGTTTCATAATGAGCTAGTATGCATTTCATACTAGCTCATTATGCCTTTCCTTTGCAGGGTTTTTTTTTGGGGGGGAGGGGTGGGGGAGCATTTACAACCGATTTAAAGTGAAATAAAACAGAATATATGAGCTTTATATTTTACTAAAATGATGTCCATTAGTTCATATCTACTTAATGTTTCCAAAAACGTTCCCCTCAAGTACATGTCTAGCCAAAACTTTATTTTTGCTTTGAATAGAGTAGATAAGGGTTAGATTCCCTATGCAGTTATTTCTTTGCTGTCTGTGTCCTGTTAGGCTGATTTCCTATTACTTCCCATCTTGGTGATGCTACAGGAAATGAAAGCAAATCTCCCCAAAGTGAGGAGAATTCTCATCTTGGACAGATTCTAAACAGCTGAACAAACCCACCACAAGGTGACAGAGTGGTGGCAAAGATTATATTAAAGTATGCCACATCCTAGAAATAGTAGAAACATTGGTTTTCAAAGAATGGACTTTAACGGCATACTGGGTATAATATAAGTATATAGACTTTATTTGTTACAAACAATGGCACATAATTGCCCTAAAATAGACAAAAGACATTTAAAATATCATGAAAAACATGTATATAATCTATAATATAATGTATTTTTCAACTACTACCCCAAACGGGGTGAGAAGTACTGTGGTTCCCTGTGTATACCAACCATGTGGGTTGTTGGTAGCCAGAGGGAGAAGCCCACTATACCATACTACAGTTTGATAGGAATATATATCTTGAACGCAACTCAGGATTCACCATATATCAAGAATATTGACTTATAAACAAGTCTAAAGCAAAGAAGTAACATAGAGTGTAATTAAGGTTACGCTGATATGGATCCCATCAAGGACAAATTGTGACAGGAAAATGTTCCTGCTCAACTCTGCTCGACTAGTTTCACGCTCTATACATTTAGCGCTTCATCTGGAGCTGAAGGAAGTATTGTTCTAGTAGAGGACAGAAAAATACATACATAAGACACAAATACATAATACAATCCACTATTCTGCAATGAATAAATATTACATTGTAACAAATATATTCAGTGACCGTCACTTACATCATATAATATATGTATTGTGGAATAATGGAGACGTTGGTGAATCAACCTGCGTGGGGTCTGTGGGACCGCTCCATACAGGGATGATATGGCACCCCTTTTCCTCCCGATCCCCCTCCGCAATCGGCCCTACCGCTCCCGCAATGACCCACAGCCGCGTCAGGCGAGCACGGGGGCCTGTGTGTGGTACAAACAGGATGTAATAACAATATCAGTCCCAGTATGTATACAGAGAACAAATACAATAAACTCATAGGTCCGCAACAGTTCTAGGTGTAACTGAAACATACCTATAGAGATGTTGTCTCGAAAGATCTTTCCAGGGAGGTCAGTCTCACTATATATGGTATAGCTGGTATATTCAGAGGTGGGAGGATAATAATATAGCCTTAGAGGAGCCCATAGGGTATGTCATGACAGGGATATACTGCCAACATATAACCCACAAAGAAACTGATCCGTACGTAAAGCTAGATCCAGGTCCTCGGGGCTGTATAAAAGAGAGTTACTGTCACTGGAATTGATCAGCTTGCACCTTTAAAGCATTGCGGTGTATATATATGTTATATTGGGAGGACAGACCATCCAGAGACAGTACTTACCAAGTAAGAACAAAATGTATATGCCATCTCCTCTCCTCAAGACATCACCTCCTTATAGTGTTGGCCATAATGAACCCACCTTTAAATAGGCTACACACGGTCCCAATCAATGGCGTCTCACACAAACGCCGCGCTGAGAATGGCGTGTGACGCCATTGACCCGGCTGATCCACTGCGCATGCGCGACGTCGCCCCAGGCTCCGCCCCCCAGGAGTCAGAGCGTCAAGGGAACGACACTCGTCACATAAGAGGGCGGGGGCGAGGCAGCCCGCACAGCACAGCGGTGAGGAGCTCCCCCTGGTGGGGAAACCTCCAGGCCGCTGTACCCAACACTCGGCGCCGATCATAAATGACCAGAGGACGGGGCGGGCACTAGTGGCGCTTTCAGCCGCATGCTCACCCCATGACACTGAGGCCATGGGCCCCCCGGGGCGACACTACCAGACGCTAGGGGGAACAGAAGGAATGAGGTTGATGACTCCAGTGCCCATCAACAACGTCTCCAAAACTGACCACAAGGGGAAATAGGTATATATATAATGCAGTGAAAGCAATTTGAACATAATATACAATACTACCTTATATTATTTAGTTTCGCTTATTCAAAATTGGAACCAGTATCTCATCCATGGAGCCAAACCTATTTATGGTATATAAAAGAGGTTAGGACATTATATTTAGTTTATTATATCCGAATCTATATTATGGGACAATGTCCCCATATAGATTTGGAACGGAACTGTGTGATACTAATAGTTATTTAGATGTGTTACAATTACAATGGTCATATAAGTGGACAACCCAGGCCAATGGCAACACCACGAGTGGTCGTTCCCCCCCAACACACACATGACAACCATCATGGTGCCCAGAAAACCATAGGAGTCGAGAGTGATACAGACATACTCAATATATATGATTGCAGTTTGGGGTGGAATATTATGGTTCAAAGGGATATAGAGGCCAAAGGCCTCTCTCACAATCCCCACCATCTATCCCCATAGATCAAAGAGAGGGTCCCACCCCTAAACCCCCAAGCAAACAGATGTGAGTCTCATCACTAAATCAGAGCCAAAAGAACTGTGAGTCTTTATCATAGAAAAGGTTTATAGGTTAGGACCTCATTCAAGCCTGGGGCCTTGGTGGCCTCTAGGCGTTCAATCCATACAGTTTCTCTTTGGAGAATAATCTTATCCCAGGGGCCACCCCTAGGGTTTGCTGGTATTGTTTCTAAAACCATAAATTTCACAACACGTGTGTCAAACCTATGGTGTAAATCTAGATGTCGACTTACAGGGGTAATCATTTTGCCATTGCCTGAATAATAAATGTGATCCCCAATCCTTTGTCGTAATTGTCGCCTAGTTTTGCCAACATAAAAGGCTCCACATTGGCATAGCATCAAATATACTACACCCTGTGTGCTGCAGTCGGCCTGAAATTTGGGACGAAAACTTTCTCCATTCGGTAACCTGTAATGCGTGTCCTCCCATATCCAGAGACACACATTACAGGCCCCACACCGTGTCAGTCCCCCCTGGGTCCGTATACAAGTACGTTTAGGATTATAATAGCTATGAGTAAGCTGGTCCCTAAGGGAGGTATTCCTACGATAAACGATCTCGGGATCAGATTTTAAATATTTTATTAGGGTGGGGTCCTCAGTTAGAAGATGCCAGTGCCTGTTTAATATTTGACGTAATTGAGTATGTTGTGAACAGAATTTGGTGATCAATTTGACTGTTGATTTAGATTTAGTGTGAATAGTGGAGTTTGTTTTATAAATTAACTGTTGCCGATCCTGTGTTACTGCTTTGTGATAGGCCCTCTTTAATAATGATTTGCTGTACCCCCTATCCCGGAGTCTCTCCCGCAAGGAGGCAGCCTGAACCATAAAGTCGTTGATATCCGTACAGTTGCGACGCAGGCGCAAATATTGAGCATAAGGAATGCTATGTTTAAGATGCAATGGATGTGCACTTGTAGCGTGTAATATGGTGTTCCCTGATGTCTCCTTGCGGAAGAGACTCGTGGCTATACAACCCTGCCGATCTATAAAGATAGACAGGTCAAGAAAGGTGACCATATGGGTATGAAAGTTCAGAGTGAACTTGAGATTATGGTTATTTATATTTAACTGATCAACAAATCTCATTAGATCCTCCTTTTCTCCTGTCCAGATTATAAAAATATCGTCTATATAACGATACCATATAAGTGCTTGGTCCATGTAGGGTCCAAGTTGTTCGTCAGCCAGTATTTCTCGTTCCCATCCCCCCAGATACAGGTTGGCATATGAGGGCGCACAACGGGTCCCCATAGCCACCCCCTGTACCTGGAGGTAGTGGGTATTCATGAAGCAGAACCAGTTGTGTGTGAGAATAAATCTCAACAGTATCACCACAAAATCACCGTATTTCCAGAGATTGTGGTCCACCTCACGTAGAAACATCTGTGCAGCCCTAATTCCCTTCTCGTGAGGGATGCTGGAGTACAAAGCCTCCACATCTAAGGTCACGAGAAGGGAACCCTGTGGGACCACCATGCCCTCGATACGAGTAAGGAGGTCCATGGTGTCCCTGATGTAAGATGGCAGTGTCAGGACATGCGGTAATAAAGTGGTATCCACCAAGGCACTGGCATTTTCCAATAGGGAACCCACCCCTGAGATAATAGGTCTACCTGGGGGATTGACCAACCTCTTATGAATCTTTGGTAACGCATAAAAAGTTGCCTCCTTGGGTTCTTTGATATTCAGAAATTCATAGGTTTGTTGGTCAATTATTCCCTTTTGGTAGGCCATTGAAATGAGTACTTTATATTCATTTATGAACCCCGTGATCTTGGATTCAGATAGGGGGCGATACCAATCTTTATTTTTTAATATGTCCATACACATCTGTTCATACTATGCCTGGGTCATTATAACCACATTGCCCCCCTTATCTGAATTCTTGATCACAATGTCAGGTGTTCTTCTTAACAGCTGGAGAGCTCTCATTTGGGACGGTGTTAAATTAGAGGTATTATGTGAAATTTTGAGTCTCTTGACATCACTCACCATAGCGGTGAGGAATGTCCAGATATTAGTGTTGGTAGTTAAATCAGGAAATCGTTGGGACTTATTCTTAAATTTGAAAGGATAGGTGGACTCGTATCTGTCTGCTGGGTCCTGGGACTCCTGAAGTGTATGGGAAGGTGTTTGTGATGAATTTTCATCGAGTAGCAGAATCAAATCTCGTAGAGCTCTGCATTCTGCCATAGAAAATTGCCTAGTTTGTTCTGTAATTTCCTTATCCTTAACGCATCTAATCCGATCTTTATCAAATAAAAATTTATAAGTCAAGTTTCGTGAGAACAAGTATAGATCCTTGATGATCTCATACTTATTCATATTCATTGAAGGACAGAAATTCAGTCCAAGCTTTAGGACTTCCATTTGATCTGAAGAAAATTGATAGGGGGTCAAATTTATGACACTTAGTTCTGTACTTGGTCCGTGTCGGGGTTCGCGTTTACTGACAAGGGGTCCAAAGGGGACGAAGGTGGGGTGCTGGTGAGACGTGTCAGATGAGGGTCTAGTGTAGTTTGTGTGACCCCTTCTGGTTGGCGGTTTCTAAACTGGGGTATATTATGTGTTGGTGTAGGCAGGGTATATTGTGTACTGGGAGATGTGATATTTTTAACGTGAGGTTGTGAAGAAGTTTTAGTATGTTGTGTCTTAGATCTCACAGAAGGCTGGTTCTGCCTCTGGCTACCAACAACCCACATGGTTGGTATACACAGGGAACCACAGTACTTCTCACCCCGTTTGGGGTAGTAGTTGAAAATACATTATATTATAGATTATATACATGTTTTTCATGATATTTTAAATGTCTTTTGTCTATTTTAGGGCAATTATGTGCCATTGTTTGTAACAAATAAAGTCTATATACTTATATTATACCCAGTATGCCGTTAAAGTCCATTCTTTGAAAACCAATGTTTCATCTTGGACAGATGTCACCACATTGTCCCCTTTGGAAGATTTTCCCTCACCTCTTGCTGTCATGACAATTCTCAAATTTAGGATTCCCCTTTAATTTGTGTCTCAGTGACAATGGTCACCAGGACATATGGAGGGTTGAAATCACCCCAGCAGGGATACAGGCATCTATAAATACTTGGCAGAGGGTCCAACACTTTCTCACTCTATCCCAAATGGGGAAAAAAGGCCAACTGAAGGAGCATTGTAGAAAGCATCGCATACAAACTCTGCGAGAAGTCGTGTTTACAATGCAATATTTATTTAAAGAGGAAGTAAAGTCCTCTTCTTTAATTGTACCTACAGGTAAACCTGTAATAAGACTTACCTGTAGGTACTGTACCAATCTTCTAAACTTGCACCGTTTAGGAGATATTCACTGTATATGCTGCCGCCGTCATTGGCGCATGCGCACTAAAGGCGCTAAACTTATTTGTCTCACTCTGGGGCGGGGTAATATTTGACATGTGTAGCGCAATAGATGTTTTGGTGCACAGGCGCCCCTGGCGTTTGCATTTACCCTCACACAAGCAAGTATAGGGGGCTTAAACAATTTGGGGGGGATTTTCAGTGCTTGGGTGTAAATGTCATTTTTTACACTTCATTTTTATTTTTATTTTTTAAACTGTTTTTCATCACATAAGAGACAAAAAGTCCCCTATGTGATGCATTCTAACATGTCTGCTATATGACTGTTTAATAATAATGGTATGTGACTGTGGAGGGGACATTAGAGTGTAAGCTCCTCTGGTACAGTGACTGATAATACTGGCTTGGGTTTCCCTGTACAGCACTGCAGTATATGTCAGAGCTAAATAAATGTATAATAATAGTGTGTGACTGTAGAGTGTAAATTTTTGTTTATTAAATATCTTACAAACATGTAACATAATAAAAACATATTTACATATATACAGTAAATAAATGATATATAAACAAACAAAAAGTAGCTTCCCTCAGCCTAAGAGCCCATTCACACAGGGGCGACTTGCGATCCGACTTGAGTTGCCTCAAGTCGCCCCAAGTCGCTTGACATTTGAAATCCCATTGAAATGAATGGGAGCCGTCTTAATATACACGACTGAAGTCGCTCCGACTTCAAGGCGACTTCTGAAAAGGTTCTTGTACTACTTCTAGGCGACTTCTATCCGACTTGTGCCCATAGAATTCAATAGAAGTCGCCTCCAAGTCGGATCCCCATCTATATGGAAGCGACTTCACAGTTAAAAAGAATAGAATTTATTTTTAGGCAGCCCCCTCCCTCTCTTCTCTGATTGGTCAAGGCAAAGTCGCCTGGCTAAAGTCGTGTTGTAAAGTCGCCTGAGGTCCTTTAAGTCGCGCTGAAAGTCGCGCTTAAATCGCCTAGCGAAGTCGCGCTGAAGTCGGGTCGCCCCTGTGTGAATGCAGCCTTAAAGATAGACATAGCTAAATATTCAAAACTATTTATTATTATAAACTACAACAAAGCCCTCCTCCTG
>BLSH010347577.1:20463-36107 GCA_018402905.1 Glandirana rugosa
GTGACGGACTTTATAAAAGGCAATACTGTTTCCACACCGCAAGTACATCGCCGCCAAGCAGATCAATCTGTACATAATACAGGGGCCCCCGATTGACGGTAATACACCCGCACCACAGAACGTGCATTGCACCTCAAAGATCCAGACCGGCGTTTGCTCCAGCGTTAACCGCTCAGGGCGCCTGCTGGCCAGGATGATCGGGCGGGTAGCGTGTGGTTACCAAATAATGGAAGGTTTCCATTGTAAATGGCCTTTCCTCAATATCGGATAAAGCCACATTCGCTGTACACAGCGAATATCAGTAAACCGACACTGGGAGACACTGTGACAATACATAATAAACACATCCTAAATTTCTACAACAAGGTGGGGGCTCTTTTTCAGGCAGTGACACAGGTGGGGCACTTTTGCAGCCAGCGACACAGGTGGGGTACTTTTGCAGCCAATAACACAGGTGGGGGCACTTTTTCAGCCAGTGACACAGGTGGGGTACTTTTGTAGCCAATGACACAGGTAGGGGCACTTTTGCAGCCAGTGACACAAGTGGGGGCACTTTTGCAGCCAGTGACACAGGTGGGGGCAAATTGCAGCCAATAACATAGGTGGGGCACTTTTGCAGCCAGTGACACAGGCGGGGGCACTTTTGCAGCCAATAACACAGGCGGGGGCACTTTTTCAGCCAGTGACACAGGTGGGGCACTTTTTCAGCCAGTGACACAGATGGGGCACTTTTGCAGCCAGTGACATAGGTGGGGTACTTTTGCAGCCAGTGACACAGGTGGGGGCAGTTTTGCAGCCAGTGACACAAGTGGGGGAAGTTTTGCAGCCAGTGACGCAGGTGGGGGCAGTTTTGCAGCCAGTGACACAGGTGGGGGCAGTTTTTCAGCCAGTGACACAGGTGGGGGCAGTTTTTCAGCCAGTGACACAGGTGGGGCAGTTTTGCAACCAGTGACACAGGTGGGAGTACTTTTGCAGCCAGTGACACAGGTGGGGGCACTTTTGCAGCCAATAGCAGGTGGGGGCAGTTTTGCAGAGAAGCCCCCCCCCCCGACAAGTCCTGCACTTGCTCCATCTAATAGGCAGGATTGTTGCAGAGTTCAGCATGTGCAGAGATTCGGCATACGGAGGGCGGCTGTGTCCCCCTTCGTCGGTCTGTCAGTTTCTCTGTGGAGCGGGAGTCACTTCTGCCGCCACAGTGACCTGCCCCGGCAACCGCATCCAATCACATTGAGCCATGGGCTCAGGGCAGCCAGTCAGACAGTGTGTGTGCGCTTGTTCAGCACACACAAATAGACTTTAATGGCTGACCAATCAACTCACTACTTGGCTGTCGGTTGACAGCCAAGGAGCCAAAAAAAAAGAAAGTCAACATACCGGCGCCACCTGTAGGGGGGCTGGGCTGACTTTTTTTTTTTTTATCTAGCGGGGAGGTGGCACCCAAGTGCCCCACATACACCAGCCGCTGCTTGTGGGGACATTAGAGTCTAACCTCCTAATGCCAATTGGGATCATTAGACAGAAGCTGAACAACATTTACAAGCAATGATATCTTATGATTTGGACAGATTTCTGAACCCATCACTAAAAATGAAGGTGCCCCTCTCCCAGATCTGATATTTCAGCTGTACAGACTGTCCATGGCATTTCCTATAATAACCCCTGCAATGTATTGGGAGGAATTCAACTGAAATTTTGGTTGGGATCTAAAAATAGCTCAGCCCAGGTGATGTCCCTGCAATCAGTGTGCGCCCAGCTATAAACCTCTATAGATAGATTATATTTAACATTAATAAGGAGTTATAGAAGATCTGGTTGGAGCAGATGTAGCAAAATTTACGGCGTTTTTCACCGATGTACAGGCGTGCGCAATTTTAAAATGTGACATGTTTGGTGTCTATTTAGTCAGCATCACGTCATCTTTTATATTGTAACAAAAGGTTGGGTTGTGTATTGTGTTTATTGAATTTTAATGCAAAAAAGTGTATTTTTAAAAAAAATTACATTTGAAAAACTGTTGTGCAAATCCCAATGCGACATAGAAAACTGCAAAACCCAGCAATTTATTCTCTAGGTCTACTGCTTTAATTACAAACATATCATGTTTGGGGGTTCTAAGACATTTTCTAGCAAAAAAATACTGATTGTTAGATGTGGTAGAAAAGTGGTCAGCAAGGTAATAACGCCCCTGAAATGTATTGGGATGATTTAAACTGAAATGTCAGTTAGGATTTCAATTAGCGTAGCCAAGGTGATTGCATGTCCCTGTATGTGTATAATTAATATCTGTCTATCTATGTATTTATCAATTATATTTAAAAATCAAACTCCATTAAAAATATTGATAGAAGATCAGGTTGGACAACTCCCCAGCTGGGCTGACCCTGGGTATTTGAGGTGGCCTGCCTCTGCCAATCGAAGTTGGGGATTGGCCAGGGCTCCTCAGAACACCCCAGGCAGCTCCACTTCTCTCCTCTCTTTCTAGAATTTTCTAGAAAGAAGAGGGAGGTGCCGGTGATGCCAGCCCAAATCAGATCAAAACAAGCAGGGCTGGTTGCCAACCAGGCCTGCCTAAATTTACCTACACTTACAAAAATCCTACCTCTAGCACCTACCTACCTAGAGGGTGACACACTTGGCGCCCCAATTGTTTTGGAACTACATTTCACTTGATGCTAATCTACAACACTGCAGAGTACATGACCATCATGAGAAAAGTTCCAAAACATCTTCGGTACCAAGGTTTGCCATCATTGATCTAGGGTGTCTGCTTTCAGAAATTATATGTTTGGGGGTTTTATGTAATCTTCAGGCCTAAAATGACTTTTTTTAAACGTGTGCAAAAAAAGGAAACAAGTGCAAACATGGCTCTGGCAGCAAAAGGGTTACTCTCTGCTTTATGTCTTGCCTTTTAAAGTCTAATATGGAATATGAATAATAAAGATGAGAAACTTTTTATGTATTAGTTTTATTTTTCTTGGTGCAACTCTTTGAAAGTCCCATAGGCATCTGTCTTATGTTTAAGGAATCTAATGTTTCAGGGACTGAGCTGTGCACTCAAGCCACCATTTTATTATATTTTTATCTCTCAGATAAGTTCCTACTGACATAAATGATCTTTTTTTTTAAGCTATGTGCAGTGCATCCAGAAAGTATTCAGTGCTTCACTTTTTCTACATTTTGTTATGTTACAGCCGTATTCCAAAATTGATTAAATTCATTATTTTCCTCAAAATTCTACAAACAATACCCTATAATGACAACGTGAAGAAGTTTGAAATCTTTGCAAATTTATTAAAAACTAAAAAGAAAAAAATCCCATGTACATAATAAGTATTACAGCCTTTGTCCTGACGCTCAGAATTGAGCTCAGGTGCATCCTGGTTTCCACTGATCATCCTTGAGATGTTTCTACAACTTGATTGGCGTCCATCTGTGGTAAATTCAGTTGATTGGACATGATTGGGAAGGGCACACACCTGTCTATGTAAAGTCCCACTGTTAACAGTGCATGTCAGAGCACAAACCTAGCCATGAAGTCCAAGGAATTGTCTGTAGACCTCTGAGACATGATTGTATGGAGGCACAGATCTAGGGAAGGGTACAGAAACATTTTTACAGCATTGAAGGTCCAAATGAGCACAGTGACCTCCATGTTTTGTAAATTGAAGAAGTTTGGTACCACCAGGACTCTTCCTAGAGCGGGCCACCCGGCCAAACTGCGCAATTGGGGGAGAAGGGCCTTAGTCAGGGAGGTGACCAAGAACCCGATGGTCACTCTGACAGAGCTCTAATGTTTCTCTGTGGAGAGAGGAAAGCGTTCCAGGAGAACCATCTCTGCAGCACTCTACCTGGAATGGAATCAAGTAAAATTACCATTTTACTGTATTATACATATATTATACATACGAACATTTCTAATTTCCTTACTCAGAATGGCCGCTAGCTGCTTCCCCTCCCTCTGTCTGCAAGATGGCGCCTCGTCCAGGACCACACCTTGCTAATATAGAACAGACATTCTGAATATCCCGGATAGAATATAATCATGCAGAAGTTAACCAATCATGAACTACAAACTCCTATGTCTCACTTTTGTAAACACCCTGTTTGATGCAACATAAAAGAGGCTGTCACGCCCAATAAAGGCAGAAGTAGGAAGCACTTGAACTGAACAATGTGTCAGTGTGTTTCTTAGGCGTGCAAGCATCCACATAATAAGGCTCACCGGCAGATCACTATACCCAGTCACATATTGATCGGATCCAAATCAATTTGGCGCCCAAACGTGGGGCCTCGGGTTGTGGAACCTACAGCTAGCCGACCGTGAGGGACAATGGAGTCAGCCGACCATGGGCGGGATGGAGCCTGATCATCTCCGAACACAATAAGTGAATCTTATTAGTTCCTTACCTGTGTATTCCCGTGCTGTTGTTGGGTGGGGTCCTTGTCTTGTCCGGCTGCTGAGGACTACCAAAGACAGGTAAACAGTGCTTGCCCGAGGTCTGGTTTGAACCTACCTGTCGGAGTCATCTGCCGGTTGTTTTGTTCCATGTATTGTCTGCTGTTTGTGGGTCCGCTGAGGAGGGCGACACAATTAGTCCTTGTCAGACATAGAGCATTATGTCTGATTGAAGAGAGGGTGTTGGTGAAGACACAATTAGTCCTTGTCATACATAGAGCATTATGTCTGATTGAAGAGAGGGTATTGGTGAATACGGGCCACAGAGCGTGGCTGCTGGTATAGACAAACTGTAGAGTTTGGGAATTGCTCAGAGTGGAATCAGCAAATAGTATGTCATGTCCTATATGTGTTTGTGGATTGATGTTTGGTGTTCATGAGGGTGGCAGGGATTTGTTAACAGTGAAAGAGGTAGGATATAGCCAGGAATTATTAGGACACCTCCCTCTTATGTCTGAGAGACCCGAAGTTTTAGTTTTTGTCTCAAACATCCACTTCTCGGTAAAGGGTTAAAATAGGACAGTCCATACAGCAGATAAGAGGAGCAGCCAAAGGAATGTAAGGGGGAGAAAGATCGAGTGAGGAGTTGATTCCTGTTAGGAGGTCCAGCAAGAGAATGGTGTCTCAGCACGTAACCTGGTAGCAGAGAGGAAGGGGGAAGAGTACGTTAAGAAACTGGGAAAGTTAGTGAAAGTGTGTGGGATAACTGCAAGTAAAGGCCGGCTACAAGAGTGGCGGAAGATTATGAAGGAGAAGAGAGGTGTTCTGGTTGATAATAATTGTTTAAAGGCTTCAGAAGCCTGGTATAATGTGGCTAGAGACATACATAGAGAGAAATGGATAGAGCAGGAAGTACAACAGGGAGGGAAAACTGTATTTGTGTATCACTAATGTACCAATGAAAGTGAGCTGCCTTCTGTGTTAACTGAAAGTAGTCAGCCACCACCCTATAATGGCGGCGCTTCCTCCTGGACGTGCGCCAAATGTACTGCGCAGAATCCCCAATGGCGGGACGCCTGCAATAATTGTAGTGTATGTCATCCCACGGTGAGCACCCCATTACTGCCCATGCTTCCGCTTCTGGCTGGCAGCCATCTTACTACACCCAATCAACTCACCAAAACTATGACACCTTCCGGTGGCGGCCAACTTAGTACACCCAGCCAGCTTACCGGAAGGCCTGTGCCCCTATACCCAGTCCTGAAGGTGGATGGCTCTTATTGTATGCCCCCTCTGAACCCTGTAATACCTCTTATACCCAGCATAGCAGGGCCGGATACAACCGCACAAACAGGTGGTGTTTTAGTATTTCCCACCCCGAGGGTTGGTCAGTTTAAAAAAAAAAAAAAAAACATCCAGCAGCAAGGAGGGATCTAGTTAGCCTATGTGAAATAAAAGCAGGAGACGCTTACTGGCCAATCATGAAAAAAATGTTTCCAAGATGCAAGGATTGTCGATGACAATACCTTTATTTCTGGTTTGGAATTTTGTGAGCAATTATGTGAATGGGCAAGTGAAAGGCTGGCCGACCAAGCCACGAGTATTCAAGATGTCACCCAAGATAAAACTGAGTCAGTGGAGAAGTTTTACACCAGACTGTCACAAGTTTTCTCAGATCTAGGATTTTCTGTCCATAACAAGGTGCATAGCCAAATGCTGTCATTGGCCTTTGTGACAGGCCTAAAGGAATGAATCTGAAAAGGCCAGAGTACCGGGTGTTGCCAGTGGATACCCTCATACTGGTAGCAAAAGGCCTGGAATCCTCCCAGGCCACCAAGAAGAACACGCCGCTTATGGTGGCCTGGGCCAACCTGCAAGCATCAAGTCCACCACCCACTTGTTTCAACTGTGGGAACCCAGGACACTTCAAGAGACAGTGCAAGGCGCCCAGACGTCCTAGATGGTTCCCTCCACCATGGAGTGCAAACCCAAGTACCCAAGGTCCATACCCCCAGCAACAGTAGCCACAGTACTAATACCCCAGACCCAACCAAGAGCACCTGGACCTCCTACGCTAGGAAATGGGCAAGCCTGTGCCATTACCATCCCCTTTCATGGCAGTTTCCCGAAAGAACTCAGAAGGCCCGCTGGAAAAGGTGACCCTGCCCATTGAAGGTCACCCAGCTACACAGGTGCTGCCAGAAGCATACTCAGAACTGAAGACCTGCCTGACCACTCCTATCTGTCTGACATAGACATATCCTGTGTAGGGGTGGGTGGGACCCCCAGAACCAGCACACTAACCTGCCCTCTGCAAACTGGGAACTTCTAGATCTTCTAGTCTGGTTTGTGGGGTCATCCACCTGTCCTCTTAATCTCTTGGGTGCAGATGTACTGTCCAGACTCCAAGCCTCAATTGTTTTCTCTGAAGATGGGACCATCACTGTCTCCTCCCCACTGGGCCTTGAAGGCACCTCTCTGAAGACAGAGTGAAAGCAATTTCTGACATTACACAGTCACAAGGCCAGAAGCCCCTACATGCCTTCCTTGGACTCATTTCCTACCGCAGAGCATGGACTCCAGAAGCCTCCCTACTGATGCAACCTTTGTATTATGCTCTGAAATCAGACCCCTTCCAAATGTCTCTCAAAGCAATATCCAACTTTGATACCCTCAAGTGTGCCATCTCATCAGCCCCAGCGCTAGGCCTCCCGAACTGAGAATGAGAAATGAGAAGACCTTCCAGCTTTTTGTGTCTGAGCGTCGAGGGCATGCTACAGGAGTACTCGCTCAATCATATGGCAACTGCCTGTGCCCCATAGGCTATTATTCCTGCTGTCTGGACGCAGTAGCCAGAGGAGGCCCCTCCTGTTTGCGAGCCGTCTTCACTGCACAGGCCCTGTTGGACAAGACTTCAGATTTAGTCCTGGGACATCACCTCATCCTGCTTGTACCCCATGACATTGCCGCTATACTGAACCAAGTCCAGCCTAAACACCTGTCCACTGCCAGGCACTTGAGGCTTCAGTGTTCTCTTCTGTTACCAGACAATATCATCTTGCAACACTGCCAGATGTTGAACTCAGCCACCCTCCTTCCATTTCCTGAGGGGGGAGCTGAAGATCTTGATTCTAGTCCTACACTGTTTTAAAATGATGCACATGGAAACAACACACCTTCCCAAACAGGTGGCCATCTTGAAAGTGAAGGCACACAGCAAGTTGAACTCACAGGAGGCCTGAGGCAATCAGCTAGTGGACTCAGCAGCCAAACAAGCTGCCCGCAGGCTGCGGGAAGTAGATGGAGGGGTGGAAATCGAAGAACAACCAATACTCACTCTACAGACCACACCAGTGGACAGAAGCTACCTCAAGGAACTCCAAGAAGCAGCAAGTCCACAAGAAAAGGAAAGCTGGAGACAGAGAGGAGCAACTCTAAAAAATGGTCTGTTTGAGTGCAACAAAAAGCTTTGCTTACCCAGGCACATTTACCTGGCCATGGTGCAATGGGCACATGGAGCTGCCCACTTGTCAAAGACTCTTATGAACTCTCTCTTCAACAAGTACTATGTCGCACAAGGAATCACTCCACTGACCAACAACTGCAGATCATGCACTATCTGCGCCAAATGTAACCCAGGCCGCACAGAGAAGAAACCACAAAGACATTTGGCAAAAGCTCTGTACCCCTTTCAAAGAATACAAATTGACCACATCTAAATGCCAAAGTGTGGCAGATTTGAATACGCCCCCGTGGTGGAGATGGCCCACGAGACTGGCATGACTAGGCCGGACAGCCTGCCCATTGTCCTATTCAGTGTCTGATACACACCTAAGGGAGAACACTCCCTATCCCCTTATGAGATTTTGTTTAGGTCAGCTCTCAGACTTGGTTGTTATTTTCCACAACAGTTATAGTTGCAATCTGATGTGTTAACTGCATTGTCACGAGAATTAACCAATATCCATTCTCGAGTGTTTTCTTCCATTCCAGATCCTGAATTAGATACAGGAACACACAGGCTGGTACCTGGAGACTGGGAACTGGTGAGGAAGTTTGTGAGAAAACATTCCCTTGAACCCAGATATGATGGTCCCTTCCAGGTCCTGCTGACCACAACCACATCTGTCAAGTTGGCTGGGAAGAATGCTTAGATCCATGCCTCCCACTGCAAGAAAGTCCCAATCCCCTGACAAAACACTGCCTGCACCATGATGTCCATATTGTATATCATTTTTCTGGTGGGGTTGGTAGGAGCTCAATAAGTGGCCATCATAAAAAAGAAGGGCATTACACAATTTTGGTAAAACTCATCCAACACCTATTGGATGGGTCTGTGGATGAGTTGAGGGTCAGACCACAACTTAGGAAAGTTTCAGCTAAAGGACATGTACAAGTCATCTGATTGGAACACTTGGAGAACCCTTTCCAACAAGCAGTTAACCCCCTTAGACCTCATATGCACAACCTAGACAACATGGTAGCTATAGCAAACCCTACCTTTGAGGACACCATGGTGGCAGAAACTGGTTTCTCTGATATCAATCTGTGGCTAGAGTGGATGAAGTATAGCGCAGACAAACACAACAAGACCAACTGCTATGTTTGTGAGAGTGCTAGGCCACACTTAGGTACTGTTCCCCTGCAGATTCCAGAAGAGAGTGAAGAATGCTTCCTCAGTTTGTTCACTAATGCTACTACCAACCATTCCCAGTGAAAAATGGAAAAAGAAATACCCCATAGTAACCAAAACTCCAAAACCAGGTGAGGGCATCACTATTTACCCGGGAAACTACACCTGTTATTCTAATTACAAGGGCAGAGGAAGGTTCCTGGGTAATTTCACTGAAGGTTACTGTTCTGCTTATAGTAGTGTTTCAGGGGAGTTAGTACAAGACCAAACCCAGTCCCTTGGTGACATTTACTAGATCTGTGGAGACCCAAAAAGTAGAACAAGGTTAGAGGGAACTTGGACTGGTGAATGTGCCCTTGCAAAGGTTATCATGCCTCTCCATATCAGCAGAAAATACCCCTAACGCATACCCTGACCCAGCTCCCAGCTGGAGAAGGAAACGGGGGGCTCTTCCTGGAAGCTTTGACCCTCATGTGTATATATAGAAGCCATTGGAGTCCCAAGGGGGGTGCCTGATGAATTCAAAGCCAGGGATCAGGTAAAAGCCAGCTTCGAGTCCCAAATCCCCATAATAACGGTTAATAAAAATGTAGATTGGATAAATGACATATACTACAACCAACAGAGATTTGTGAATTACACCAGGGACGCCCTCCAAGGAATTGCTAACCAGCTGGCCCCTACATCTTACATGACCTTTCAGAATAGAATGGCCCTGGATATGGTTCTAGCAGAGAAGGGAGGTGTTTGTAAAATGATAGAAGTAACAGGGACATGTTGTACCTACATTCCAGACAACACCGGCCCAAATGGTAAAGTCACATTAGTCATCAAAAAGTTAACGGACCTGTCAGTGGAACTGAAAAAGAATTTCGGCGTCACAGACCCATGGGACCAGTATTTCAGTTGGATGAGTGGGTGGCAGAAGATCCTAGTTCAGATAGGGATTGCCATACTGGCAGTGCTAATTATTCTAGTGGCCATCGTCTGCTGTGTCTTGCCCTATATAAAAAGGATGATGGGAAAGGTGGTGGAAGGGATTATGCCTACTTATCTAAATTATGACAATGGGGAAACTGTGACAGACAAAGAAAGGTCTTGTACCCCCTTACAGTCCATGCCTCCTAATTACAATACTCTGAAGCTGTAGGGACAGACATCTGACTTCTCTATGGGCAAAGTCTGTGGCAAGGGGGGTGATGGGAAAGCCATCACTCGTCTAACGTGCAGCACAAAAGAGTTCCAAGGCGCATAAAGACAGATGTGGTAGGTCTTCTCATTCTCTTAGGGACAGATTAAAATAGTAATTTTAAGGTGGGACTGTAATGGAATCAAGTAAAATGACCATTTTACTGTATTATACATACATATGAACATTTCTCATTTCCTTACTCAAAATGGCCGCTAGCTGCTTTCCCCTCCCTCTGTGTTAAAGATGGCGCCTCCATCCAGGACCACACCTTGCTGATGTAGAACAGACATTCCGGATAGAAGATAATCATGCAGAAGTTAACCAATCATGAACTACTATCTCCTATGACACCCTGTTTGATGGAACATAAAAGAGACTGTCACACCCAATTAAGGCAGAAGTAGGAAGCACTTGAACTGAACAATGTGTCAGTGTGTTTCTTACGCGTGCACGCATCCACATAATAAGGCTCTCCGGCAGATCACTATACCCGGTCACATATTGATCGGATCCAAATCACACCAATCAGGCCTGTATGGTAGAGTGGCTAGACAGAAGCCACTTTTCGGTAAAAGGCACATGAGAGCCCACCTGGAGTTTGCCAAAAAGCACCTGAAGGACTCTGAGACCATGAGAAACAAAATTCTCTGGTCTGATGAAACAAAGATTGAACTCTTTGGCCTGAATGGCAAGCATCATATCTGGAGGAAACCAGGCACCGCTCATCACCTGACCAATACCATCCCTACAGTGAAGCATGGTGGTGGAAGCATCATGCTGTGGGGATGTTTTTCAGTGGCAAAAACTGGGAGATTAATCAGGATTGAGGGAAAGATGAATGCAGGAATGCACAGAGATATCTTTGCAGAAAACCTACTCCCGAGCGCTGTGGACCTCAAATTGGGTTGAATGTTCATTTTACAATTACCCTAAGCACACAGCCAAGATAACAAAGGAGTGGATACGGGAAACTCTGTAAATGTCTGAGTCTCCCAGCCAGAGCCCAGACTTGAAGCCGATTTGAACATCTCTGGAGATATCTGAAAATGTCTGTGCACCGTCGCTCCCCATCCTACCTTATATACTGTAAGGCTCCATTCACACTGGCACGACTTGTCATGCAACTTTGGATGTCAAAGTCGCATGACAACTCATTTTCCAATAATAACCATTCACATATGTGCGACATAAAGTTGCAGCAACTTCAGAGTAGTTCATGCACTACTTTGGTCCGACTTTCATGCAACTTGAGGGCCATAGACTTAAATGTTAACCCTCAAACGTTGCATGAAAGTCAAACCTGAATGTTCTACAATACAACAGTTGTCCACTATCACTGGTCAAAGTCGTATCCAAATCGCTCCCATCCAAAGTTGCACGCAACTTTGGAGTCGTACAAGTGTGAATGAAGCCTTAGGGAGAATTCTCTACAATTCTCTTGACTACAAATTTAAAACGCTACTAAACCCACAACAGTAAAATCAGTCTGTACATGCCAGGGTGGATTTGTTTTACATCAAGGCGATTAATATTATGATTTAAATCGCTAGTAAAAAGGCTTGATTTAACCTCTTGCCGACCAGCCACCGGCGTTATATGGCAGCAGGTTGACTCTCCTGCGCGAATCGCCGTAGCTGTACAGCGGCTTGCGCGGTTGCGGGCCGCAGCGTGCCCGTGGGTTGGGCGGACTCTATATCTGCTGGCGACCCGCGATCAACTAGTACAGAGGCAGAATGGGGATCTCCCTATGTAAACACGGCGGATTCCCGTTCTTACGGGACATGACAGAGATCTACTGTTCCCAGTCATCGGGAACAGTGATCTCTGTCATGTCCCTGTCAGCACATTCACCTTACAGTTAGAACACACCTAGGGAAAACAATTAACCCCTTCATCGCCCCCTAGTGTTAACCCCTTCCCTGCCATTTATATATATATATATGTATTGTATTTGTATATACAGCCCATGGTATCTACAATTATTTTAACCAATAAACTTTTCCCATGGTCATTTGTGTGCTTCAATTAAAGTCCCATTCCCCCCCCCCTTTTTTTCCTTTTGATCAATCAGACGGAGATGGAGGCATATGGCCTTACCAGTCCCATTGTTCCCCTTCCCCATTTACTATTAGATTAGGGATGGAAGCATGCTTTAGCTAAGTTAGTTTGTCACTGCAATTTTATTTTACGTTTAGGTAACTATGTGCTATCCTATTTCAACAATGGTTTATCCCCCCTCTCCCCCTGGTTATTTGACCTACCCAAGGAAATAGTTCATACCTTCCCCATCTTTGATTACATCTATTGTTGTTTATGTGCCTTTGCCTCTCAGCTCAGCCCCAGGAGCCCTTTGGCTCCCGTCCCTTCTGGGAGCTGCGATGCCTGACACGGGCCCCCCTCCCTCCCCCCCTCCTTGGGTGGGTGGCCCTGAGCCTGGCATCGACGTCACGCCTCTTTCCCCAGAGGTTCCAGCGTCTTATATACAGCGCCACATCTCCAGTGTCTGTTTCCATCCAGCGGCTTGTGGGAGGTGATGCTGGCACCGGGGATGGGCAGAGCTCCGCCCTGTCATCGGCGCCTCCCTCCTGATCTGCACGTTGTGCGTGATGTTGGTGGGTGTGTCATGCCCGTGCCCCTTATAGGTCACGCTTCCTGACATTTCCAGTCCTACTGTCACCTTGGTCATGCTTGACACATCATGCTCATCACTCCTGCACTTCAGTTCCCCACTCTCTGCACCAGGTAACCCTTTCCATCCATCCCCACTCTCCCTTGGTATCCTTTCTCTTGGTGGTCAGCCTCTTTTTCTACCTCACTAGTTCACTCCATGCACACAATTCAGCCCACCCTCACTCCCCAATCTCTCTCTCTGTCCCAACAGTACACACCTTACACTCACACAAAGGCTGCACTTGGATTTCCTCACACACCCAATATCTGGACATTGCCTCTTGGATGCGGGTCCCGTTTGGGTATTGGGCTGTCCACTCCACCTCTGCTCCCGGATGGGATGTCTAAATGGGTGTTCCTGATATGCAAGGATACATGCGGATCAACAACTCTATTTGTAACTACATAAGAGGGACAGGTTACTTTACTTGGTATCATTTAAATGTTACCCCTGTTTTTACCCCCCTTTTTTGCTTTATGTACAGTCAGACCACCTAACAATGACCCTACTTATAACTGATAAAAGCCACTTGCACGCTCCTGATGAGTGGACATCACCTCCACAAAACGCGTAGAGCTGTCACTTGCTGTGTCTAAGTTTATCATGTGTTATATGAAGGTTACAATTGCAATGTATATCATGTAACTATTTGTTACCGTTATGTGGTTTGCCTAATCATGTAACTACTATTTACCCATATGAATGTATATACAGTGTCTCACAAAAGTGAGTACACCCCTCATATTTTTGTAAATATTTTATTCTATCTTTTCATTTGATAACACTAAAGAAATGACATTTTGCTACAATGTAAAGTAGTGAGTGTACAGCTTGTATAACAGTGTAAATTTGCTGGCCCCTCAAAATAACTCAACAAACAGCGATTAATGTCTAAACCAGTGGCAACATAAGTGAGTACACCCCTAAATGAGAATGTCCAAATTGGGCCCAAAGTGTCAATATTTTATGTGGCCACCATTATTTTCCAGCACTGCCTTAACCCTCTTGGGCATGGAGTTCATCAGAGCTTCACAGGTTGCCACTGGAGTCCTCTTCCACTCCTCCATGTTGACATCACGGAGCTGGTGGATGTTAGAGACCTTGTGCTCCTCCACCTTCCATTTGAGGATGCTCTACAGATGCTCAATATGGTTTAGGTCTGGAGACATGCTTGGCCAGTCCATCACCTATACCCTCAGCTTTTTTAGCAAGGCAGTGGTCATCTTGAAGGTGTATTTGGGGTCGTTGTCATGTTGGAATACTGCCCTGTGGCCCAGTCTCCAAAGGTAGGGGATCATGCTCTGCTTCAGTATGTCACAGTACATGTTGGCATTCATGGTTTCCTCAATGAACTGTAGCTCCCCAGTGCTGGCAGCACTCATGCAGCCCAGACCATGACACTCCCACCACCATGCTTGACTGTAGGCAAGACACACTTGTTTTTGTACGCCTCAGCTGGTTGCCTCCACACACACACTTGACACCATCCGAATCAAGTAAGTAAAGGCCGGCTACAAGAGTGGCGGAAGATTATAGAGGAGAGGTGTTAAGGTTGATAATAATTGGTTATAGGCTGCAGAAGCCTGGTATAATGTGGCTAGAGCCATACATAGAGAGAAATGGATAGAGCAGGAAGTACAACAGGGATGGAAAACTGTATTTGTGTATCACTAATGTACCAATGAAAGTGAGCTGCCTTCTGTGTTAACTGAAAGTAGTCAGCCACCGCCCTATAATGGCGGCGTTTCCTCCTGGACGTGCGCCAAATGTACTGCGCAGAATCTCCAATCGTAGGACGCCTGCAATAATTGTAGTGTATGCTGTCCCACGGTGAGCACCCCGTTACTGCCCATGCTTCTGCTTCTGGCTGGCAGCCATCTTACTACACCCAATCAACTCACCAGAACTCCTATGACACTTTCCGGTGGCGGCCAACTTAGTACACCCAGCCAGCTTACCGGAAGGCCTGTGCCCCTATACCCAGTCCTGAAGGCGGATGGCTCCTATTGTATGCCCCCTCTGAAACCTGTAATACCTCTTATGCCCAGCATAGCAGGGCCGGATACAACCGCACAAACAGGTGGTGTTTTAGTATTTCCTACCCCGAGCGGAAGACCGGCCGGAAGTTTACACTCTAATCAGAACCGCACTGAAGTGAGCCCTCCAAGCTTACATTCCTACCAGGATCCTACAGCCCCACAAGTAAATTCAAAAGATGTGAAACAAAACGTATCCAGCAGCATGGAGGAATATAGTTAGCCTATGTGAAATAAAAGCAGGAGACGCTTACTGGCCAATCATGGAAAAAAATGTTTCCAAGATGCAAGGATCGTCAATGACAATACCTTTATTTCTGGTTTGGAATTTTGTAAGCAGTTACGTGAATGGGCAAGGGAAAGGCTGGCCGACCAAGCCACGAGTATTCAAGATGTCACCCAAGATAAAACTGAGTCAGTAGAGAAGTTTTACACCAGACTGTCACAAGTTTTCTCAGATCTAGGATTTTCTGTCCATAACAAGGTGCATAGCCAAATGCTGTCATCAGCCTTTGTGACAGGCCTGAAGGAATCAATCTGAAAAGGCCAGAGTACCGGGTGTTGCCCCTGGATACCCTCCTACTGGTAGCAAAAGGCCTGGAATCCTCCCAGGCCACCAAGAAGACCACGCCGCTTATGGTGGCCTGGGCCAACCTGCAAGCATCAAGGCCGCCACCCACTTGTTTCAACTGTGGGAACCCAGGACCTGTCTCTTA
>BLSH010347577.1:44721-55803 GCA_018402905.1 Glandirana rugosa
GTCGTTCTGGCCGCCGGTCAGGCCTGTCTTTGTTCAACATATCACCATTCTCATTAACACGGATGACATGAGAATCCCGATGCGTCCGGGAGAACCAGACAGGACCAGTCGGTGAATCAGGGAGCCAGTGCCAGAGGGAAGCCAACCTTGGACACCGGGGTACAACCCACGGTCGACATTATCTTGTTGGCGTTAGCCCAAGTCCAGCCTACAGACGTCGACGAGGATTAATACTTCACACCTACACGCACGTGCGACCCTCATTAGTGTGACTGCAGACGAGTCAAGTTAGTGAAGGAGTAGAGACAAATAACGTCCCGTAACGGGTTGGAAAATATGTGTTTCTTGTTCTCATATGCAGTGATGGTATGTTTACACCAGTATCAGAATTTCCGTGTAGAATCAACTGACTTTGGGCAATGCCCTGCAATAAACAGAGATGAGGAAGTGATTGAACTGAGCAGACGTCAGTGTGATTACTCCCAGCGTGCACGCACATCCACACTTCATAATTAGGAGCAGCTGCAGACATCCGACCTGAACCCGATTGCGGTTGTTCTATTACAGCTGGCACCCAACATGGGGCCACAGGTTCCAACCGAAGGGAGACCGTGACCGAGGGACTAAGTGGCTGACCAGGACAGACCAAGAGGGCCTGCGTAGCCCTAAGAGTACAGTAGGCACAATTACTCTTACCACTATACAACTTGTTTCTGTCCGGACTGGCCGCCGGTCTTGCTGGCTCCCAGAGGTCGTCTAGAGGCAGGTAATCTTTATTCCTCGCCAGGGGCTGTTTAACGAACCTGCCACTGGATCTCTGCTGACTGTGTATTATTTGTTCAGTGTCTGTCGTCCTGAATGATTGCTACTCAGCAGACTGAAAGTATAGTTGCAATTGAGTGTCCTGACTCAGGTGAGCTGTTGGCCCCTGAGAAGATGGAACCTTGCAACTAGCGTCTACAGATGGTGACTCGGGGTTGAGACCCCTGAGGGTTAGCTCAGCTGCTGAGGCTTCACAGTGCAAGGGGCGGCAGAGGTAATGTCCTGTTCTGAGTGTGTGGATTACTATTTGCCATGTGTATGTTCTGAGATTAAACATACATTACCCGGTGAAACGGGGGTTTGCGCAGACCCTTGAGGAGATAGAACAGAAAGTAGTGGAGGAGGGATATTAACCCATTAGTTTCCCGTACTGCCCTCTAAAGCTGTCAGTCGAGACTGCGGCGGAGGAACAGAATAGAGTGAGAGAGCTTGGATATGAGTTGGGAGGCCCAGAGAGAGGAGGGGAAGATGGGTCAGAAGATAACCAAGCCAGTAAAGGGAATGAAAAGGAGAAGGTAGTGAAGCGGTTAAAAAGTCATCCAAAGTAGCGAAAGTTTGTGAATTGAAAGACCATGCTGCCAGACTGCAGCTAGAGGAGTGGCGTACATTGATAAAGGAACAGAGAGAAATTCTGTGTAATGAAGGTTTGCTGGATGTGGCGGAGTCTTGGCATAGAACTGCTAAGGCATTTCATAAGGAAGGTTGGATAGAAGAAATCAAGAAGGATGGCGATTGTATTATGTATGTGTACCGCAAAGTTGATAATGTGTCTGAACCATTGCCCTATGATGGAACCTGGATTAAAGGCCCTGCCCTCCGCCTAACGCCCACTTTCTTCTCACCAGCCCAAGCACAACCCACTGACAATTTCCTGTGGCAGCCATCTTAATGCACCCATACTGTCACTTCCTGCCCTGCCCAGCCCTGTGCACTTCCACCAGGTGGCCATCTTAGTGCACCCATACCTTCACTTCCTGCCCAGCCCAGTGCACTTCCGGTAGGCAGCCATCTTGATACACCCGCAAGGCCCAACCACGGTCTATACCCAGTTCTTCCTGTTTTAAACCAGGATGGTTCCTACCACACTCCCGTCTTCCCCAATACGGAAGTGCCACTTTCACAGGCTTTATATACTAATGATGGAGTAGCATCTGAGAGGGAAGACCAACTGCAGGTGGCAAGGCCATCCGCTGATTTAAACCCCAATCTTGCTCCTGACACAGTTCTGAGGGAGTTTTGAGCGTATAGTGGCAACTGTAAGGAACAGTGCCCCTCATCAGCCCCCGTCCCAACACCAGTCTCGGTTACCAGAAGGGGCACCGGTGATGTATGTTGCTTTTACCCCATCACAAGCAGTGACCTTAGTGACAAGTCTGCCTGACCCAGAGAAACAACCCATGCCCTTCTACAGAAGGGTGGCTCAGATTCAAAAGACCTACTCAGCAGCATGGAGGGATCTAGTCAGTCTATGTGAAATAAAAAGCAGGAGACGCTTACTGGCCAATCATAAAAAAAAAAGTTTCCAAGATGCAAGGATTGTCAATGAGCATACCTTTTATTTCTGGTGTGGAATTTTGTGAGCAGTTACGTGAATGGGCGGGGGAAAGGCTGGCTGACCAAGCCATGAGTATTCAAGATGTCACCCAAGATAAAACTCAGTCAGTGGAGAAATTTTACACTAGACTGTCACAAGTTTTCTCAAATCTAGGATTCTCTGTCCATTGTGGCAGGCCTAAAGGAACCAATCAAAAAAGGCCTTATTATGGCCCGACCAGAGTACCGGGTGTTGCCCCTAGATACCCTCCTGCTGGTACCTTTTTGCCTTCACCCACGAGGGGCAGCAAAACGCTTGGACAGTTATGCCACAAGGGGCGCAAAACTCCCCGAGCCAGTTTGCAAAGGCTATGGCTACCATACTGGATACCTGGTAGAAAGCGCACCCCGAAGTAGTTCTCCAATATGTTGACAACCTCCTCCATTGTGCAGATGATTTACGCACTGCTAAAACCACCTCAGAAAGTCTGTTTTACCTGGAACACTAAAGGTGCAAGGCCTCCAAGCCAGAACTCCAATGGTGCTCAACATCTGTCATTTTCATCGGCCATTGTTTGGTCCATGGGACAAAACACCTCACTGAAGACAAAGTGAGAGCAATTTCTGACATCTTACTGCCGCAAGGCCAGAAGACCCTACATGCCTTCCTTGGACTAATTTCCTACTGCAGAGCATGGATTCTAGAAGCCTCCCTACTAATGCAACCTTTGTATGATGCCCTGAAATCAGACCCCTTCCAGATTTCTCCCGAAGCAATATCCAACTTTGAGGCCCTCAAGCGCGCCATCTCATCAGCCCCTGTTCTAGGCCTCCCGGACTATGAAAAGACCTTCCAGCTTTTTGTGTCTGAGCATTAAGGACATGCTACAGGAGTACTTGCTCAATCATATGGAAACCGCCTGCGCCCCATAGGCTATTATTCCTGCCCTCTGGACGCAGTAGCCAGAGGAGGCCCCTCCTGTTTGCGAGCCGTCTTCGCTGCACAGGCCCTGTTGGACAAGACTTCGGATTTAGTCCTGGGACATTACCTCATCCTACTTGCACCCCATGACATTGCCGCTATACTGAACCAAGTCCAGCCTAAACACCTGTCCACTGCCAGGCACTTGAGGCTTCAGTGTTCTCTCCTGTTACCAGATAATATCATCTTGCAATGCTGCCAGACGTTGAACCTAGCCACCCTCCTTCCATTTCCCAAGGGGGGAGCCGAAAGATCTTGATGGAGCCGAAGATCCTGATTCTAGCCCTACACATGCACATGACTGTTTTGAAATGATGCGCATGGAAATAACACACCTTCCCAAACAGGTGGCCATCTTGAAAGTGAAAGCACACGGCAAGTTGAACTCACAGGAGGCCCGAGGCAATCAGCTAGCGGACTCAGCAGCCAAACAAGCTGCCAGCAGGCTGCGGGAAGTGGACGGAGGAGTGGAAATTGAAGAACAACCAATACTCACCCTACAGACCACACCAGTGGACAGAAGCTACCTCAAGGAACTCCAAGAAGCAGCAAATCCAGAAGAAAAGGAAAGCTGGAGACAGAGAGGAGCAACTCTAAAAAATGGTCTGTTTGAGTGCAACAAAAAGCTTTGCTTACCCAGGCACATTTACCCGGCTGTGGTGCAATGGGCACATGGAGCTGCCCACTTGTCAGACTCTTATGACAAAAGGCAAAAGCTCTGTACCCCTTTCAAAGAATATAAATTGACCACATCCAAATGCCAAAGTGTGGCAGATTTGAATACGCCCTCGTGGTGGTGGAAATGGCCCACGACACTGGCATGACTTGGCCAAACAGCCTGCCCATTGCCCTATTCAGTGTCAGATACACACCTAAGGGAGAACACTCCCTATCCCCTTATGAGATTTTGTTTGGTTCAGCCCCCCAGACTTGGCTGTTACTTCCTACAGCAGTTGCAGTTACAATATGATGTGTTAACTAGCTATGTCACATGTTTGTTTAGAGAATTAACCAATATCCATTCTCGAGTGTTTTCTTCCATTCCAGATCCTGAATTAGATACAGGAACACACAGGCTGGTACCTGGAGACTGGGTACTGGTGAGGAAGTTTGTGAGAAAACATTCCCTTGAACCCAGATATGATGGTACCTTCCAGGTCCTGCTGACCACAACCACATCTGTCAAGTTGGCTGGGAAGAACACTTGGATCCACGCCTCCCATTGCATCCATGCCTCCCATTGAAAGAAAGTCCCAACCCCTGAGGACAAGACACTGCCTACACCATGATGTCCATATTGTATATCCTTTTTCTGGTGGGGTTGGTGGGAGCTCAACAAGTGGCCATCATTACACAATTTTGGTAAAACACATCCAACACCTATTGGATGGGTCTGTGGATAAGGGGAGGGTCAGACCACAAGTTAGAAAAGTTTCAGCTAAAGGACATGTACAAGTCACCTGATTGGAAAACCCTTGAGAACCCTCCAACAAGCAGTTAACCCCCCTTAGACCTCATATGCATACCCTAGGCAACATGGTAGCTATAGCAAACCCTAGCAGCAGAAACTGGTTTCTCTGATATCAATCTGTGGCTAGAGTGGATGAAGTATAGCACAGACAAACACAACAAGACCAACTGCTATGTTTGTGGGAGTGCTAGGCCACACTTAGGTACTGTTCCCCTGCATATTCCAGAAGAGAGTAAATAATGCTTCCTCAGTTTGTTCACTAATGCTACTACCAACCATTCCCCATGTGAAAAATGGAAAAAGGAATACCCCATAGTTACCAAAACTCCAAAACCAGGTGAGAGCATCACTGTTTACCCAGGAAACTACACCTGTTATTCTAATTAAAAGGGCAGAGGAAGGTTCCTGGGTAATTTTACTGAAGGTTACTGTTCCACTTATAGTAGTGTTTCAGGGGAGTTAGTACAAGACCAAACCCAGTCCCTTGGTGACATTTACTGGATCTGCGGAGACCTAAAAAGTAGAACAAGGTTAGAGGGAACTTGGACTGGTGAATGTGCCCTTGCAAAGGTTATCATGCCTCTCCATATCTTAGCAGAAAATTCTCCTAACGCATACTCTGACCCAGCACCCAGCCGGAGAAGGAAACGGGGGGGTTCTTCCTGGAAACTTTGACCCTCATGTATATATAGAAGCCATTGGAGTCCCAAGGGGGGTGCCTGATGAATTCAAAGACAGGGATCAGGTAAAAGCCAGCTTCGAGTCCCACATCCCCATAATAACTGTTAATAAAAATGTAGATTGGATAAATGACATATACTACAACCAACAGAGATTTGTGAATTACACCAGGGACGCCCTCCAAGGAATTGCTGACCAGCTGGCCCCTACATCTTACATGACCTTTCAGAATAGAATGGCCCTGGATATGGTTCTAGCAGAGAAGGGAGGTGTTTGTAAAATGATAGAAGGAACAGGGACATGTTGTACCTACATTCCAGACAACACCGGCCCAAATGGTAAAGTCACATTAGTCATCAAAAAGTTAATGGACCTGTCAGTGGAACTGAAAAAGAATTCAGGCATCACAGACCCATGGGAACAGTATTTCAGTTGGATGAGCGGGTGGCAGAAGATCCTAGTTCAGATAGGGATTGCCATACTGGAAGTGCTAATTATTCTAGCGGCCATTGTCTGCTGTGTCTTGACCTGTATAAAAAGGATGATGGGAAAGGTGGTGAAAGGGATTCCGCCTACTTATCTAAATTATGACAATGGGGAAACTGTGACAGACAAAGAAAGGTCTTATACCCCCTTACAGTCCATGCCTCCTAATTACAACACTCTGAAGCTGTAGGGACAGACATCTGACTTCTCTATGGGCAAAGTCTGTGGCAAGGGGGGTGATGGGAAAGCCATCACTCGTCTAACGTGCAGCACAAAAGAGTTCCAAGGCAAATAAAGACAGATGTGGTAGGTCTTCTCATTCTCTTAGGGACAGATTAAAATAGTAATTTTAAGGGGGAACTGTAATGGAATCGAGTAAAATGACAATTTTACTGTATTATACATACATATGAACATTTCTCATTTCCTTACTCAAAATGGCCGCTAGCTACTTTCCCCTCCCTCTGTGTGCAAGATGGCGCCTCCATCCAGGACCACACCTTGCTGACGTAGAACAGACATTCCGAACATTCCAGATAGAAGATAATCATGCAGAAGTTAACCAACCATGAACTACTAACTCCTATGCCACCCTTTTTGATGTAATATAAAAGAGGCTATCATGCCCAATAAAGGCAGAAGTAGGGAGCATTTGAACTGAACAATGTGTCAGTGTGTTTCTTACGTGTGCACGCATCCACATAATAAGGCTCACCGTCAGATCACTATACCCGGTCACATATTGATCGGATCCAAATCACACCAATCAGGCCTGTATGGTAGAGTGGCCAGACGGAAGCCACTCTTCAGGTAAAAGGCACATGAGAGTCCACCTGGAGTTTGCCAAAAAGCACCTGAAGGACTCTGAGACCATGAGAAACAAAATTCTCTGGTCTGATGAAACAAAGATTGAACTCTTTGGCCTGAATGGCAAGCATCATGTCTGGAGGAAACCAGGCACCGCTCATCACCTGACCAATACCATCCCTACAGTGAAGCATGGTGGTGGAAGCATCATGCTGTGGGGATGTTTTTCAGTGGCAAGAACTGGGAGACTAATCAGGATTGAGGGAAAGATGAATGCAGGAATGTACAGAGATATCTTTGCAGAAAACCTGCTCCAGAGCGCTCTGGACCTCAGACTGGGGCGAATGTTCATCTTCCAATGACCCTAAGCACACAGCCAAGATAACAAAGGAGTGGATACGGGACAACTCTGTAAATGTCTGAGTCTCCCAGCCAGAGCCCAGACTTTAAGCCGATTTGAACATCTCTGGAGAGATCTGATGGCGCTTGAGTATTGAGCAAAGCCTGTGAATACTTATGTTCATGGGATATTATTTCCTTTTTCTATTTTTAATAAGTTTGCAAAGATTTCAAACAAACTTTTCACGTTGTCATTATGGGGGATTGTTTGTAGAATTTGGAAAATAATGAATTTAATTAATTTTGGAATAAAGCTGTAACATAACAAAATGTGGAAAAAGTGAAGCGTTGTGAATACTTTCCAGATGCACTGTATACTGTAAGGCTCCATTCACACTGGCGCGACTTGTCATGCAACTTTGGACGTCAAAGTCGCATGACAAGTCGTTTTCCAATAATAACCATTCAAATATTTGTGACATAAAGTGTTCAGAGTAGTTCATGCACTACTTTGGTCCGACTTTCATGCAACTTGAGGGCCATAGACTTCAATGTTAACCCTCAAACATTGCATGAAAGTCGAACCTGAATGTTCTACAATACAACAGTTGTCCACTATCACTGGTCAAAGTGGTATCCAAATCGCTCCCATCCAAAGTTGCACGCAAGTTTGGAGTCGTACAAGTGTGAATGAAGCCTTAGGGAGAATTCTTCCCATTGACTACAAAGCGTTACTAAACCCACAACAGTAAAATCAGTCTGTATATGCAAGGGTGGATTTGTTTTACATCAAGTCGATTGATATGATTTAAATCACTAGTAAAAAGGCTTGATTTAACCACTTGCCGACCAGCCGCCATCGTTATACGGCGCTAGGTTGGCTCTCCTGCGCGAATCGCCATAGCTGTACGGTTGTCTTGCACATGCGCGGTTGCGGGCGGGAGCATGCCCGTGGGTCGGGCGGACTCTGTCTGCTGGTGACCCACGATCACCTAGTACAGAGGCAGAACAGGGATCTCCCTATGTAAACACGGCGGATTCCCGTTCTGACAGGGGATATGACAGAGATATACCGTTCCCAGTTATCAGGAACAGTGATCTCTGTCATGTCCCTGCCAGCCCATTCCCCTTACAGTTAGAACACACCTAGGGAACACATTTAACCCCTTCATCACCCCCTAATGTTAACCCCTTCCCTGCCATGTATATATATGTATTGTATTTGTATACACAGCGCATGGTATCTACAATTATTTTAACCAATAAACTTTTCCCATGGTCATTTGTGTGCTTCAATTAAAGTCCCCCCCCCCCCCCCTTTTTTTCCTTTTGATCAATCAGACAGAGATGGAGGCATATGACCTTACCAGGCCATTCCCTCATATAAAGTCCCATTGTTCTCCTTCCCCATTTACTGTTAGATTAGAGATGGAAGCATGCTTTAGCTAGGTTGGTTTGTCACTGCAATTTTATTTTACGTTTAGGTAACTATGTGCTATCCTATTTCAACAATGGTTTATCCCCCCTCTACCCCTGGTTATTTGACCTACACAGGGAAATAGTTCATACCTTCCCCATCTTTGATTACATATATTGCTGTTTATGTACCTTTGCCTCTCAGCTCAGCCCCAGGAGCTGCAATGCCTGACACAGGCCCCCTCCTGGGGTGGGTGGTTGGCTCTGAGCCGGGGATCAACGTCACACCTCTTTCACCAGAGGTTCCGGCATCTCATATGCAGTGCCGCATCTCCGGTGTCTGTTTCCATCCAGCAGCTTGCGGGAGGTGATGCTGGTGCTGGGGATGGGCGGAGCTCCACCTGTCGTTGGCGCCTCCCTCCTAATCTGCATGCTGTGTGATGTTGGTGGGCATGTCACGCCAGTGCCCCTTATAGGTCCCGCTTCCTGACATTTCCAGTCCTATGGTCACCTTGGTCGTGCTTGACACATCACGCTCACCACTCCTGCACTTCAGTTCCCCACTCTTTGCACCAGGTAACCCCTTCCATCTATCCCCACTCTCCCTTGGTATCCTTTCTCTTGGTGAACAAACCATCAAAAAAAGGAGAAAGTTGGGACTTTAAAGGCTGTCACTGGAATCTCCCAAGTAGAAGCATGAAACAGTGAGAGTATATATAAAACTAGACATTTTATTGCATGACATACATTAGATACAAAAACGTCACATTCAATGAAGATAAAAACAATTCAGCACAACTAGACGCCCTTGACCCGAGGGGAATAGGGGAGAGGGACCCGGATGGAGACACTTGCACATGTAGGTGCTGTGTGTGGCTAGGACTCATACGAGGTTGTGCCTTGGCTTTCCTTGTTTGGCTCTCCTGGGATTGTTTTCCCTGTTTCCTATACAGACTCTTACTGCCGGATTGAAAGTTGAAAGGCAGCTACATATTATGCTCAGGATACCCCAATAGGGGCCACACATATACCCCCTTGAGGGATACATGAATTATGAATATCTATATAGGATATACCCACATCACAAAACGGATCGCCTGAAGAAGCGAATAGCGAAATGTGTTGTGATCCTACTGTGAGACTTTACTTCACACCAGTCTGAGAGCTTTTCCTTCTCATCGGTCAACCATTGGGGATGACCAAGAATGGGATTGACCGTATGGGGTCATGCACAGTATACGTGCTGAATTGTTTTTATCTTCACTGAATGTGATGTTTTTGTATCTAATGTATGTCGTGCAATAAAATGTCTAGTTTTATATATATATATACTCTCACTGTTTCATGCTTCTACTTGGGAGATTCCAGCGACAGCCTTTAAAGTCCCAACTTTCTCCTTTTTTTGATGGTTTGTTCATGTCTATAGGGATGTGGTGTCGCAATTAGCAAAGATCACCTCTTACCTTTACTTTTGATCCTTTCTCTTGGTGGTCAGCCTCTTTTTCTACCTCACTAGTTCACTCTATGCACACAATTCAGGCCACCCTCACTCCCCACTCTCTCTCTCGTTCCCAACAGTACATACCTACTCTCACACACAGGCTGCACTTGGATTTCCTCACAAACCCAATATCTGGACATTGCCTCTTAGATGCGGGTCCCGTTTGGGTATTGGGCCGTCCACTCCACCTCAGCTCCCGAATGGGATGTCTAAATGGGTGTCCCTGATATGCGAGGATACATGCGGATCAACAACTCTATTTGTAACTACCTCAGAGGGAGAGGTTAGTTTACTTGGTATCATTTAAATGTCACCCCTGTTTTTACCCCATGTACAGTCAGACCACCTAACAATGACCCTACTTATAGCTGATAAAAGCCCCTTGCACGCCCTTGATGAGTGGACATAACCTCCATGAAATGCGTAGAGCTGTCACTTGCCGTGTCTAAGTTTATCATGTGTTGTGTGGTTACAATTGCAATGTATATCATCATATAACTATTTGTTACCGTTATGTGGCTTGCCTAATCATGTAACTACTATTTACCCATATGAATGTATATACAGTATCTCAAAAAAGTGAGTACACCCCTCACATTTTTGTAAATATTTTATTATATCTTTTCATTTGATAACACTGAAGAAATTACACTTTGCTACAATGTAAAGTAGTGAGTGTACAGCTTGTATAACAGAGTAAATTTGCTGTCCCCTCAAAATAACTCAACACACAGCCATTAATGTCTAAACCGCTGGCAACAAAAGTGAGTACACCCCTGAGTGAAAATGTCCAAATTGGGCCCAAATTGTCAATATTTTGTGTGGCCACCATTATTTTCCAGCACTGCCTTAACCCTCTTGGGCATGGAATTCACCAGAGCTTCACAGGTTGCCACTGGAGTTCTCTTCCACTCCTCCACATTGACATCACGGAGCTGGTGGATGTTAGAGACCTTGCACTCTTCCACCTTCCACTTGAGGATGCTCTACAGATGCTCAATAGGGTTTAGGTCTGGAGACATGCTTGGCCAGTCCATCACCTTT
>BLSH010347577.1:71304-95293 GCA_018402905.1 Glandirana rugosa
CTTCTCGCCTCCTCGACCGTCTCTCGTCGCGCGGTACTCTCCAGAATAATGTCCGTAGCCCACTCAGATTCATGATAACGGTAACGACCCCTACCCCCTCGTCTCCGTCGGTCATGTCTACATACCCCCGGACCCAGGGTTGTCCTAACGTTCTCCGGGGTACTATGAGAGGACAGGGGGTTACTACAGGGAGACACAGGAGATAAGGGGTGAAACAGGAGGGAGGTGGGGGATGACATAGGAGGTAGGGGTACCACTGTTGGGACCCAGGCCCCCATACATCTGTACTGGCTGCCTCTGCTCCCCCATCCCCAGCAATGGCAATAGTACTTAGACTCACCCGATGCCTGTAATAAGACCTCTCATGGCGCGCTGCTCTCTGCCAGCTCCTCCGCTCTTCTCATCCGTCCCAGGTGATGTCATGTACAAGCACCTGAGGTGGACAGGAGGGAAGGAGGGGCCGGCGGAGAGCAGTTCACTGTGAGAGGTCCTATTGCAGTTGTTTCCAGTGCTAGTGTTTCAGTGCCTGTCAATGGGACCCCCTAATGACCCTGGGCCCTCGGGCAGTGCCCAATAGGTCAGTCCATCCCTGGGCAGTACAGCGGTGCTCAAATTAATTGCTGCACGAGCCATGCAGCAATTACTTTGACTGGCTCTCACTGAAACGGGCCCACTCGGCCATCGGCCCACTGGGAAACACCCAGTAGTCCAGATGGCTAGTACATGCCTGTCCACATCATAGCAAGCATAGAGGCACTACACCATCCAGCATATACACTATATTACCAAAAGTATTGGGACACCTGCCTTTACACGCACATGAATTTTAAAGGCATTTCAGTCTTGCCAGCAACGCGATCACGGGAGGACGTCTGTTGATGTCCTCCTGGCACTGGAAGCTGGAGCTGTAGCGGTCTTTCGGAATTAGTGTGGGCGGAAAGTGGTTAAAGTGACAGCTTGTGGCAAAAAACCTCCATGGACTCAACCTGCCTCTCAGCAAATAATTTGGGATGCCTACTTTTCAAAAAGGGGTCATTATGAGGGGGTATTTAAACTGTCCTGGCATCTTAGGGCCTCTAAAAACATTACATGTATGGCCAGCATTAGGAGTTTCTGCCACACTCCCAACGCTGGGCATACATGGAATCTTCTTTTTTCCGCTCAGTCTGTGGGCAAGGAACAGATTCCTCCATTTACATCGATTGATGCGGATGAAAAAAGCTCTGCCAGAAAACATTGAAAAACGTGTATGCCGAAGCATAGGGGCTCCCACCCGCTGACCACCCCACGCTCCTAATGCTTGGGCATACATGTAATGTAATGCAGCTGGTTTTACGATTACAGGACGGGGAACTTTATGGCACAGAGCAGAGTGTAGTGTGGGGATTAACATTGTTGGATGGGGGTGAGGAAGGGGTGACAGCAGTATCAGATGGGGGGGCAAGAGGAGAAGGGGACAGTGGGTAAAGTGGGATGGAGGCATTGTGACCAGGGGGTGAGGGGCCCTGACTGGGTCCCTACTGCCCCCCCCCCCCATGAATGAGTGAATAACAGCCATTCAGCTCACTTCCTTAGGAGGGATGAGCTCAGTGTTATGTTGTTCAGAGTGGATAAACTTGACAGCTGCAGGCTGTCAGTGGTTGCTAGGGAAGCAGTGGGTGCAAGCAATCATTGCTTCCCTAGAAACCATGAGGGGGTGACAGCAGCATCAGATGGGGGGGCAAGAGGAGAAGGGGACAGTGGGTAGAGTAGGATGGAGGCATTGTGACCAGGGGGTGAGGGGCCCTGCCTGGGTCCCTACTGCCCCCCCATGAATGAGTGCCTAACAGCCATTCAGCTCACTTCCTTAGGAGGGATGAGCTCAGTGTTTGGTCGTTCAGAGTGGATAAACTTGACAGCTTCAGGCTGTCAGTGGTTGCGAGGGAAGCAGTGGGTGCAAGCAACCATTGCTTCCCTAGAAACCATCGACAGCTGGAAGCTGCGCATTTACAATGTAGTGCAAATTGTAAATGACATAGAAAACTATTGAATTCAATTATATCAATAAATACAGTCCATTAAAAGTGAAATAAAGTCTAATAAAGTGCCAAATGTGAACGGTGGGAAATCTTCAGCAATTGTCCATATATTCATACACCAATGTGTACCTACACCAAACACTAGGTGGCTCCTGCTTACCGGAACGCTTTGACCCCCTATTACAGAGCAGCCAAATCAAGCTTGTTATATGGCCAGGCTTCCACCACAGAGCTGCCCACAATCTCCATTTGAGGTCAGGACTCACCGATCTCCCTCCAGTACAACATTGTATCATGAATAAAAGAGAAACCAGGGGAACCTCATAGTGTAAAACTGGTTAAAAAAAAGAAGCGCTTCTCATTTATATAAACCAAGTAACACAGTTAAGAAGCAGTGAAAGCGGCACATTTGTGAATCACAGTCGGTCTCAATAGAGGGGCGGGCTGCTTCCAGGTTCACAGAGTGTGATGACAATATGAACTTAGACTCCGCTCTACGTGTTTCACTGCATATAGCATCTTCCCCCAAAGATGCTACTTGTAATGAAAAAAAGCAGTAAAAACGGCACATATGTGAATCGCAGCCGGTCCCAATAGAGGGGCGGGCCGCTTCCAGGTTCACACAGTGTGATGACATCACAAATTTAAACTCCGCCCTATGTGTTTTGCTACATATAGCATCTTCCCCCCAAAGATGCTGTTTGTAACGAAAAGTACTTCGCCTGTGTGCGGTTTTTACTGCTTTTTAACTGTTATTTGGTTTAAATAAATGAGAAGCACTTTTTTTTGTAATCACTATGTCGTTCCCTTGGTTTTTCTTTTAATTATAATACAATGTTGGACTGGAGGGTGATCCAGGAGTCCTGACCTGAGGTGGAGATTGTGGGTGGCTCTGTGGTGGAAGCCTGGCCATATAACAAGCTCGATTTGACTGCTCTGTAATATGGGGTCAAAGCATTCCGGTAAGCAGGACTGTATTTATTGATATAATTGAATTCACTAGTTTTCTTTATTTATAATTTGCACTATATTATATATGCGTTGCATTTTTGTATATTATTTGGTCTGAACTAACGCTCAGACCAATGACTGAGCTCATCCCTACTGAGGATGTAAGCTGGATGGATGGACTTTGAAACCCCTAATTCTAACCCCTCACCTAACAAACCAAAACATTTAATAATATTAATAGGTTAAATAAATTAATACTGATTAGAAATAAATTAATTAATCCTTAACCCCCTAACCAGAATCCCTAACCCTCTTACAAATGTAAAAAATAAATAATGAATAATAATACATAAATAATAAGAGAAATGGAAATAATAATCATAATTGAGATAAATTAACCCCAACCCCAACCCTAATCCTAACCCCTAACCAAACGTAAAAAAATTAAATAATAATAAGTAAATAAATAAATAGTAGTAAATAAAATAAATTACTCCCTAACCCTTGAGCCCCTAACCCAAACCCCTAACCCTCTAACAAATAAATAATAAAAAAAATATATATATATATATAAAAAACCATACAATCCCATACACACAGTCCTTCACCCACAGTTGATCCAGAGGAAGGCAAAAAACCCCAGCACAGCATGATCCAATTTGCTATAGCGGGGGAAAAAATTCCTTCCTGATCCCCCGAGAGGCAATCGGATTCACCCTGGATCAACTTTACCTATAAATGTTACTAGCCAGTGATATTATTTGCATTAAGGAAAGAACCATTCAGAGTATTAATCATTAACCACTACTCTCTATAATAAATAATAAAGAAATAATCATAATTGAAAGAAATTGACCCTAACCCCTAACCCTAATCCTAACCCCCAACCCTAATCCTAACCCCTAATCCTAATCCTAACCCCCAACCCTAATCCTAACCCCTAATCCTAACCCCCAACCCTAATCCTAAACCCTAATCCTAACCCCTAATCCTAACCCCCAACCCTAATCCTAAACCCTAATCCTAACCCCTAATCCTTACCCCTAATCCTAACCCCCAACCCTAATCCTAACCCTAATCCTAGCCCCTAACTAAACTTATAAGAATTAAATAATAAAGAGTCCTGTGTTCTCCTCCTTCTCCAGAGTCTCCTTTTTCCTTCACTTCCTCTGGCTCCTTATTCTGCTCCTTATATTCATAATAGGGATCTATAAAGAAAAAATAAATAATTGTTGAGTTGATGTACAGATTTTAAAGTGTAATTCAATTCAAAATGTCACTCTGTTGGTCATTGGGTTTCCTATGAGGTGTGCAGGGGGCACAAAAATTCCTAGGAGGAACCCAACGGCCAACTGAAGCTGCGTTATAACTTTTGAATAGAGCAGTGAAGGCTTAAACCCCCTATTAAGTTTGGGGTTTTTTTTGGGGGGGGGGGGTTTCAGTCTAGTCCCTGCCAGGGAGAATTACCTTTACTTCCTGAATTGGAGATTCTACAGAAAGTGAGATAAAATCTTCCTACAGTGATGGGAATTCCCATCTTGGACTGTAGTTCCCAGAACATTGGATGATCCACTTTCAACTCTAGGTAAGGGTTAGATCCCCCCCTATCTGCCTATTGTTTTTGTTGTCTATCTCCAATTAGATAGAGTTCCTGTCTTGGAGATACGGCAGGAAATGAGAGCAAGTCTCCCCAAAGTGAGAATTCTCATCTTGGACAGATGTCACCACATTGTCCCCATTAGAAGATTGTCCCTCACCTCTTGCTGTCATGACAACTCTAAAATATAGGATTTGCCCTTACTTTGTGTTTCAGGGACAATGGTCACCAGGACGTATGGAGGGAAGAATCACCCCAGCAGGGACACAGGCAGTTATAAATACTTTACAGAGGGTCCAACACTTTCCCACAAATCCCAAACTAAAATGAAGAGATTTGCCTTTACATATACTTTTAAATAGAAGTTTATGTCTAGTGATGGGGTCTCTGTAGCATCATTATGCAAAATGAAAAAATTCTCAACACTAAGGAGTTCATTATAACAGAGACAACGCTATGAACTCTCCATTATACTAAGTAGGGCTACGCATACCGCAACCCGCATTGTACAGCTCAGTTATAAAATGTGGTCCGCCGTGTGTAATCTGCGTTAGTTCACAGCACAGCAGAGATCCATGATTGGAGGAGAGCCGGTCACCTGACTTTCACAGATCACCATACCGGGATCTCCTCCCAGCTTTTCCTTTTCTCTCACAAACTCCATTTATTCTCATTGTTCTCCGTACCATACAGGTTTAGGAGATATTCATTTTACCTACAGGTTAGCCTTATTATAGGCTTACCTGTAGGTAAAAATCACAATTAGATGATACAACTGCTTTTAAATCCCCCCAATGAATTCCATAATAAATAAGACTACTAAAGGAATTTTCTACTTACGAATTCCCTCTTTTTCCACTGCAGGGAACGCCAATTTTGTTGATCGCCCTGTGGGCGATCACTTTCTGCATTAGTTTCCTGATGACAAAGAAAGAAAGGTATATGAGATATTGGTTCTACATATAACTGCTTCAAAACATTTCTTCTTACTATAGGAACCTATAAAAGCATCACAAGCCAACTTTGGGAGAAATATATATGAAATGGAATGTATATTTAAAGGGAGGTATAATGTTTTTGGGTTTATTTTATAGTTTTATATGTTTTTTATTTAATGATTTATCATATTAATTTTATTATTTATAAAAAAAATCCTTGTTTTTTAAAATAAAAATGAACACTGGGTCTCCGATGACAGAGCTATATAGGGTTTCTAATAGAAGAGTACAGCAGAAGCTGATTACTTTTATACTATCTCTGATTAAAATTACCTCCAAACAGAGCAGAGTGGGTGCAGCATTATTATCTCTGACTTATTTGCTTATATTTGGAAATTTCATCTTAAGAATTTGAATTCTGCAAACAGGCTGATTTCAGCAAAGAAGGCAACACTTAGAAATAATAGAAAAAGGGGTCCAGAGCTCCATCTGCTCCTTGGATTTGAGAATACAAAATATTCCTGTGGAATATTCCATCATTTTCCAAAATAGCCATCAATAAATACATTTCCATATATATCTTTTGTTTTTTTTGTTAATAACTAAAACTTTATCAACATAAAATCCCATGAACAGTTTAGGATAGTAGTTCTCAACCCTGTCCTCAAGTACCCCCAACAGGCCATGATTTGGGAATTTCTTTTAGATAAAATAGCTGTCCAAAATACCAAGCCATTGACTCTGATTTGCACCTGTGCAAGATAAAGGAAAACCTGCAAACATGGCCTGTTGGGGGTACTTGAGAACAGGGCTGAGAACCACTGGTCTAGGCAAACTCTACCCAAAGCCCCCAATGTAGGTACAAACCAATCTCATTGTTCTAAATCTGCCTCTGATCTAATCTATCAGGAAATTGGAGGGGACTCTGTTTATTGATCGGCTCTATAGATTTCCAATAATTCCAGTTTTCTAGTTTAAGTAATATGAAAGTCAAAGGGGCATGAAAAGGTCCCCCAAAGATTTCTGTTCTCTATACCTGGGGGGTGTCTAGAAGACACTTGGTGAGCTAGTTATACGTTTTCTTACTGAAGTGTAATGTTCCATGAAGGCAATGTGACGGCTTCCATTGACATTTACATATCCCATATGGCCATACAATACAGTGGGGGGATTTACTAAAATGATAGCACTCAGAATCTGGTGCCACTTTGCATGGCGACCAATCGGCTTCTAAATTCAGCTTCAGTTAAGCTTTGGCAATAAAACCTGGAAGCTGATTGGTTTCTATGCAGAGCTGCACCAGATTTTGCACCATGAAGTTTTAGTAAATAACCCCAGTATATCTACAGAGGAAAATGTGTACTTACCTCTTGTCCTCTGGGTTCTCCATGCGTGTCATTTTTCTGATCATTTGTGACCTATGCCTTTCAGTTCTCATCATTGCAACCTCTATTTTCTTATTTCTCCTTTTAACCACATCTTCCTCCAGAACCCAGCCCTTCTCTTTAGTGAAAGTGATTGTCTTCTCCACCGTCTGCTTTTTCACTTTCACTTCTTCCTCTGGCTCCTTCTTTCGCTCTTCTGGGTTCTTCACACCAATGATGGGAATCTATGAAGAAAAAAAAAATAAGTTAGAGTGATGTACAGACTTTAAAGTGGAACGAAATTCAAAGCTGTGTCTCTCATTTGGACGCTGGGTTTCCTATCGGGTGTTCAGGGGGCACAAAAACATATAATCGGAATCCAACGGACAACTGAAGTAGCATTATTCATTTTGTATAGAGTTTGAAAGATTTAAATCCCCTATCAAGTTTTTCTTTTCTTTTTTTTTTTTCAATCTATTTCCTGCTAGAGAGCTTTCTCTTTACTTCCTGAATTGGAGATGCAACAGGAAGTGAGAAGAAATCTCCCTACAATGAGGGGAATTCCCATCTTAGGCTGTAGTTCCCAGAAGGTGGATGATCCACCTTCTACTCTTGTTCTCATGACATCTCCAAAATTTAGGATTGTCACCAGAACCAGTAAAGGGGGAATCTCCCCAGTGGGAACACAAAAATGCAATAAAAACTTGGCAGGGGATCTCATTCAGCTTCCCCTTAGAGGATACTTACTTTTGTGGTCTTTCTCCTGGGTGTTTTGTCCCCGAATAGGCATTTGATATGGATTTCCTTCTCCTCTTCTCTGAAACTATTGCTCCAATCCAATATATTCCTAAAAACCTCGATTTGGGCTCCTTCGTCTTGCTGCATTGCTCTGGCAGGAACCCTGTAAGAGAAATTGTAATGTGAAATGAACTAAAACAGGCAATGTATAAACTTTATATATATATATTATTAAAATGATGCCCATTAATTAAAATCTTCTTCTTATTTCATTAAACCTTCCCCTCCATAACTGCATGTCTAGTTAAAACCTTTATTTGCTTTGAATAGAGTAGGAAGGGGTTAGATCCCCTATCCAGATATTATTTTATGCTGTTTGTGTCCTATTAGGGACATTTCCTATTACTTCCCATATTGGATATGTTACTGGCAATGACAGCAAATCTCCTCAAAGCGAGGAGAACTCTCATCTTGGACAGATATCACTATATTGTCTCCATTGGAAGATTTTCCCTCACCTCTTGCTGTCATGACAACTCTAAAATTAAGGATTTACCCTTACTTTGTGTCTCAGTGACAATGGTCACCAGGACATGTAGAGGGACAAATCACCCATACAGGGGCCACAGGCAGCTATAAATACTTGGCAGAGAATCTAACACTTTCCCACTCTATCCCAGACTAAAAGTAAAACATTTGGCCTTTACATATGCCTTGAAATAGAAGGTTATTTCTAGTGAGAGGGGTCTCTTGAGCATCATCAGCCAAATATTCTAAACACTAAGGAGTTCATTATAACAGAGTGGACAATGCTATGCGCTCTCCACTATACTATGTAGGGCTACACATAGTGTACCCTGCATATTACAGCTCATTTATAAAATGCAGGCCGCTGTGTGAAGCCTGCGCTGGTTCATGGTGTTCCCTACGCTTCTCTCAGCAGAGAGAGATCCATGATTGGAGGAGAGCCGGTCACCTGACTTTGACAGATCCCCATACCGGGATCTCCTCCCAGCTTTTCCTTTTCTCTCACAAACTCCATTTATTCTCATTGTTCTCCACCAACTCTCAGACTACCGAAGGTGGCGGAGCGCAATGCACATTTGTGAAGCACATCGCTGGGCTCCGGTTATCTTAAATGTTTTTTTTTTAAGTACCAATAACTCTGCATTTTATAAATCTCTTCCAAAGAATTCTATTATAAAGAAGACTACTAAGTGAATTCTTTACTTACCTGTTGCGCATTTCCTCAGGACAGGGAGTGGACACTTTGTTAATGATCCTGTGAGCAATCATTTTCTGCATGATTTCTCTGTTGACAAAGAAAGAAAGGTATATGAGATATCAGTTCTACACATAAAAATAAATATAAATGCTTCTAAACATTTTCGCTTAGTAGAGGAACTTGTATAAAACATCACATAGAAGTTATATAAAATCAAACTGGATATTGGAAGGACTCTGCTTACTGATCGGTCCTATGGATCTCCATAATTCCAGTTCTCTAGTTTGAGTAATATGAAAGTCAGAGGGACATGAAAAGACCCCCCCCCCCCAGTCATTTTTGTTCTCTACGCCTGGGGGTGTCTTTAAGACACATAGATGAGCGAGTTACATATTTTACTACTGAAGTGTAATTCTCCAGGAAGGCAATGTGACGGCTTCAATTGTCATTGACATATTCTATGTGTTCTTAAAATGTATTTATATAGAAAAACGCGTACTTACCGTCTCTCTGCATGGTCATTGGTGTCAAAATAACATCTCATTAGTTCCGTCCTCTGTGTTGCCACATCCTTTTTCATATACTTTGGTTCTTCCCGTGGCATTTTTTCCTCTTGGTTCAGTTCCTCCAGTGACCTCTTTTCTGGGAAAGCTTCAATGCTTCCCATCTTTGTTTCCTGGTTGTTATTCCCAATTGAAAGCTTTAAAGAGAAAAAAAAGATGTTACATTGATGTACAGATTTTAAAATGGAACTAAATCTTAAACTTTGTCTCTCAGTTGGCTGTTGGGTTTCCTATCAGGTGTACAGGGGCATGCCAGCTTCTAATAGGAACCCAACTGACAACTGAAGCAGCATGCATACGTTTTAGATTTTTAGATTAATCCCCTATCAAGTTGTTTTCTTTTTTTTTTTTTTTTTTGCAGTCTAGTCCCTGGCTAGGGAGATTTCCCTTTACTTCCTGAATTTGAGATGCATCAGGAAGTGAGAAGAAATCTCCCTATAGTAAGGGGAATACCCATCTTAAACTTTAGTTTCCAGAACATTGGATGATCCACCTTGTTCTCTTGATAACTCTAAAATTTAGGATTGTCACCAGGACAAATAAAGGGGGAATCTCCCCAGCAGGAACAAAGACTGCTATAAAAACGTGACAGAGGATCTCATTTCAGCTTCATGTTAATAGATACTTACTTCTGTGGTCTCGCTGCCTTCAGGTGTTTTGTCCCGATGGAATGATTTTAGAAAGCGTCTGAATAGGCTTTCTTTCTGGAATTGTTTCTTCTCTTTTGGAACATTGCTCGGTTCCAAGATATTCCCCTGAGACAGCAATTGGGCTTCTTCCTTCTCCTTCTCCTTCTCTACTGCTCTGGCAGGAATCCTGTAAGAGAAATTGTAATGTGAAATATTTTGTTCTGCTAAAATTTTGGGATTAAAGTGAACTAAAACAGAGAATGTATGAGCTTTATATTTTACTAAAATGATGTCCATGAGTTATAATCTTCCTCTTATTTCCTTACACCTTCCCCTCAAATGCATGTCTAGCCAAAACATTTCTTTGCTTTGAATAGGTAAGGGTTAGATCCCTCCCCTATATGCTTATTTTTTTGCAACAGGAAATGAGAACAAACCTCTCCAAAGTGAGGAGAACTCTTATCTTGGACTGATGTCACCACATTGTCCCCATTGGAATTTTTTCCCTCACCTCTTGCTGTCATGACCACTCTAAAATGTATGATTTCCCCTTACTTTGTGTCTCGTTGACAATGGTCACCAGGACATATGGAGGGAGAAATCACCCCAGCAGGTACATGGAGCAAAACAAAGCAGAGGGTCTAACACTTTTTCACTCTATCCCAACAAAATAAATCATTTTTTCCTTTTACATTTATTTTGAAATGGAAGGTTATGTCTAGTTAGAGGGGTCTCTGGAGCATCATCCTCCAAAAAAAAAAAAAATCTCAAAACCAAAGATTTCATTATAACAGAGAGCATACAATGCTATCCAATCACCGTTATACTATGTAGAACTACGCATACCGCAACCCACATGGGCTGGTTCATGGTGTTCCCTCCGCTTGTCTCAGCAGAGAGAGATCCATGATTGGAGGAGAGCCGGTCACCTGACTGTGACAGATCACCATACCGGGATCTCCTCCCAGCTTTCTTTCCTCCATTTATTCTCATTGTTCTCCACCAACTCTCAGACTCCCGAAGCTGTCAGAGCACAATGCACATTTGTGAAGCACATCGCTGGGCTCCATAGGATCTCCATTATTCCAGTTCTCTAGTTTGAGTAATATGAAAGTCAGAGGGGCATGAAAAGACCCCCCAGTGATTTCTGTTCTCTATACCTGGGGGTGTCTATTAAGCCTCGTTCACACGGGACGACGATCGTATACAACAGGTCGTACGAAGGACCGTTGTATGCAAAATCAATTGTTAGTACGTGCAATTAGAACAGCCGACGTACGACAGTCGTACAACGGGAGTTGTATGAGCAAACTAGAAAACTTGGTCGTACCAACAAGCTCTCATATGACCGTTGTATCGCGTGTACAGAGAACTTGGTACAACAAGTTGTACTGTGCAAAACACGCATGCTCAGAAGTCAGGAACGGCCGGATACTAATTACATGCACCTGAACATTCTTTCTGTGGTCGTACGATTGTGTAGTGCAGTCAGTATGCAAGTTACATTATCCAACATATGATATGAGACGATCGTAAGTACGATCGTGGTCCCGTGTGTACGAGGCTTAAGACGCATAGATGAACGAGTTACATATTTTACTACTGAAGTGTAATCCTTGGTGAAGGCAATGTGAAGGCTTCAGTTGTCATTGACATATTTTATATGTTTTTTTAAATAAATTTATATAGAAAAACATGTACTTACCTCCTCTTCACTAGGTTTTTGGTGTCAAACACCTTCAGCATCTCTTTCGTCCTCTGTATTGCCAGATCCAGTTCTTTCACTTCAATAGCCTTTTTCCGACACATTTCCTCATCTTTCTTCTCCACTGGTTCATTGGTGTCAAACACCTTCTTCATCTTTTCTGTCTTCTGAATTGCCAGATCCAATTCATTCATTGCAGCTGCCTTCCCCTCCACTGGTTCATTGGAGTAAAACACATTCCTCACCAGCATCTTCCTCCGCAATCCCAGTTCCAGTTCTTTCTTATAGTTTGCCCCGTTTTGTGGCATTTCCTCCTCTATCCTCTTTTTCTCCAGAGGCCTCTTTTCTGGGAAAGCTTTGGTGCTCTCCATCTTTGTTTCATGGTTGGTATTCACGACTGACATCTAAAAAAAGAAGAAAAAAAAATGTTAAGTTGATGTACAAATATTAAAATGGAACTAAATTCCAAACTTTGTCTTTCGGTTGCCTGTTGGGTTTACAGGGGGCATGCCAGCTCCTAAAAGGAACCCAACGGAAAACTTAAGCAGCATGTATTTGTTTTGGATAGAGTAGGGAAGGATTAAACCCCTATCAAGTTTTTTGGGGTTTTATGCAGTCTAGTCCCTGCTAGGGAGATTTTTTTACTTCCTGAATTGGAGATGCAACAGGAAGTGAGAAGAAATCTCCCTACAGTGAGGGGAATTCCCATCTTAGTCTGGGGTTCCCAGAACATTGAATGATCCATCCTTCCACCATTCACAGACTGCAATAAAAGGATGATCTAATTTCAGCTTCCTGTTAGAGGATACTTACTTTTGCGGTCTCGCTGCTCTCAGTTGCTTTGTCCCCACTGAATAATGTTAGAAAGCGTCTGAATAGGCTTTTTTTCTGGTCTTTCCTTTTTTCTTTTGGAACATTGCTCCATTCCAAGGTACTCTCACACTGATGTATTTGGACTGCCTCCTCCTTCTCCTTCTTCTTCTCCACTGCTCTGGCACGAATCCTGTAAGAGAAATTGTAATGTGAAATATTTTGTTTTGCTAAAATTTGGGGTTAAATGTGAACTAAAACTGAGAAAGTATGAGGTTTATATTTTACTAAAATGATGCCCATTAGTTAAAATCTTCTTATTTTCCTTAAAGCGGATTTCCACTCGTTTTTTAGTTTATTAAAAGTCAGCAGCTACAAAAAGTGTAGCTGCTGACTTTTAATAAACAGACACTCACCTGTCTCCCGCTCCAACGATGGCTGCAACCGAAGCTTAGCTTGTCTCCCCCTCCTCCCTGTGGTGCCGTCATTGCAAGTGTGGGCACTGGCCGTGGCTTCACGGTCGGGCACGCACTGCACATGCGCGAGTCGCGCTGCGCGTTCCTAGTTGCCAGGCAATCTTCTGGGACTTGTGACGTGTCCCAGAAGTTTGCCAGAAGGGAGGGGTGCCTAGGGGGAGAGAAGTCACCTAGGCGGCACAGAAACGGAAAGAGGAAGAGGGACAGGAAGTCCCTCTGAAAACTGGGGACACACTCCCCCCCAAAAAATGACATGCCAAATGTGGCATGTAAGGGGGTGAGGAGTGCTTAAAGTGGAAGTTCCATTTTTTGGTGTAACTCCACTTTAAACCTTCCTCTCCTTAAGTGCAGCAAAAACGTTTGCTTTGAATAGTGTAGGTAAGGGTTAGATCCCTTATCCAGTTATTATTTTATGCTATCTGCTTCCTATTAGGCTGATTTCCTTTTACTTCCCATCTTGGTGCTACAGGAAATGAGAGAAAATCTCCCCAAAGTGAGGAGAATTCTCATCTTGGACAGATGTCACCACATTGTCCCCATTGGAAGATTTTCCTTCACCTCTTGCTGTCATGACAATTCTAAAATTTAGGATTCCCCCTTACTTTGTGTCTCAGTGACAATGGTCACCAGGACATGTAGAGGCCTTTACATATACTATGAAATGGAAGGTTATGTCTAGTGAGAGGGGTCTCTAGAGCATCATCATCCAAAAGAAAAAATTTAAACCACTACGACCCCTTTCACACTGGGGCAGTAGCGGTTAAGTGCCGCTAGTTTTAGCGACGCTTTACCTCTGTTATATCGCCGCTATTCGAGCGGCAGCGGTCACTTTTAACCCGCAGGGAGGGATTAACAAGTGTTTAAAAGCACCAGTGCGCAGTGCTTCCGAATCGGTGTTTCAATGGCAGGGGCGGTGGAGGAGCAGTGTACACACCACTCCCCGCAACACCCAACGATGCTGCTTGCAGGACTATTTTTTTCTGTCCTGCAAGAGCATCTTCCCAGTATGAAAGGGTGGATTGGGGGGAGTGTTTTAGGTGCTAAAGCGCCTGAAAAATGCCCCTGTGTGAAAGGGGTCTAAGGAGTTCATTACAACAGAGCATACAATGTTTTGTGTTCTCTGTTATACTGTAGGGCTGTTATAATGTAGGGCTATGCACTGTAACATTTTACAGCTCATTTATAAAATGCAGGCTGCTGTGTGAAGCCTGCGCTTGTTCATGGTGTTCCCTCCGCTTGTCTCAGCAGAAAGATATCCATGATTGGAGGAGAGTCGGTCACCTGACTTTGACAGATCACCATACCGGGATCTCCTCCCAGCTTTCTCTTTTCTCTCACAAACTCCATTTATTCTCATTGTTTTCTGCCAACTCTCAGACTCCCAGTACCAGCAGAGCGCAGTGCACATTTGTAAAGCATATCGCTGGGCTCTGGTTATCTTCAATGCAGTGGTGGCCCATCTATTATGGGCACACGGGTGCTGCCCCCATCCATGCGTCCGGCCCCCTGATCTACATACAAGGCGCCAGACCAAGGACCAAGGATTCCAATGGAGGGATATTTTTTGAAGCGCGTGATTAGAGCCAGAGGCTCTAATGGGCTTCAAAAAAGGGTGGGCTTGGGGCACAGAGCATTGTACTCCCAGCCCACCCAGTTATGCGAGAATAGCGAATGAATATTCGCTATTGCCACACTGATCCTCCTCCAGGCCAATCAGGAAGCTGGTCTGAGACCTGACACCCGATTGATTGAAAGGACAGGCAATCCTATTGATGCCTAGGAGGAGGGAGGAGGATTACGCTAGGACACGCTGCCACCTGCCCACCCACTACCTAAATGGGGAAGTGACAGGCTCACCCTGTTCGCCCACCTGTGCGGCTGCCGCAGACCGACCAGGGGAGTGGTTGTTTGCTGCCCCCCCCCCAAAAAAACACCATCTGCCACTGCTTCAATGGTTTTCTTTTTAAGCAACAATAACATTTTAAGTCTCAGAAATCAAAGAATTCCATTATAGAGAAGACTACTAAGTGAATTCTTTACTTACCTTTTGGTGTTCAACCCCTTCCTCTGGTTCTCCAGAAGCAAGTTTGTTTGGAAAATGTTGATGTTGTACATCTTCGTTTTCCCCTTGGTATTCACGTTTGAAAGCTATAAAGAAAAAAAGACAAGACATTAGGTTAATTTACAGATTTTAAAGTGGAACTAAATTCCAAACTTTGTCCCTCGGTTGGCCGTTGGGTTTCCTATCCGGTATGGAGAGGTCAGGGAAACTCCTTATAGGAACCCAATGGACAACTGAAGCATCATTATTCTTTTTGGATAGACTAGGGGAGGCTGAAACAAGTTTTTTTGGGGGGTTTTTTTTGCAGTCTAGTCCCTGCTAGGGAGATTTCACTTTACTTCCTGAATTGGAGATGCAAAAGGAAGTGAGAAGAAATCTCCCTACAGTGAGGGGAATTCCCATCTTAGATTGTAGTTCCCAGAACATTGGATGATCCACCTTCTACTCTGGCTCTCATAAAAATGCTAAAATTTAGGATTGTCACCAGAACAATTAAAGGGGGAATCTCCCCAGCGGGAACACAGACTGCAATAAAAACTTGGCAGAGGATCTAATCTCAGGTTCCCATTATACTTACTATTGTCGCTTTGCTACGCTCAAGTGCTTTAGAAAAGCTTGTGATTTTGTCTTCTTTCTTCTCTTTCAGCGCAAATGCTCTGGAAGAAAATCCTGAAAGAGAAAGTTTAATTTATATTTAGGTTTTTGCTAAAATTTTAGAATTAAAGTGAAATAAAACAGAGAATATATGAGCTTTATATTTTACTAAGATGATGTCCATTAGTTCATCTCTCCCTCGTGTTTCCAAAAACCTTCCCCTCAAGTACATGTCTAGCCAAAACTGTATTTTTGCTTTGAATAGAGTAGGTAAGGGTTAGATCCCCTATGTGTTTATTTATTTGCTATCTGCTTCCTATTAGGCTGATTTCCTATTACTTCCCATCTTGGCGATGCTACAGGAAATGAGAGCAAATCTCCCCAAAGTGAGAATTCTCATCTTGGACAGATGTCACCACATTGTCCCCATTGGAAGATTTTCCTCACCTCTTGCTATCATGACAATTCTAAAATCTAGGATTCTCCCTTACTTTGTGTCTCAGTGACAATGGTCACCAGGACATATGGAGGGAGAAATCACCCCAGCAGGGATAGAGGCATCTATAAATACTTGGCAGAGGGTCCAACACTTTCCCACTCTATCCCAAATGGGAAAAAAGGCCAACTGAAGGAGCATTGTAGAAAGCATCGAATGTAAGCTCTGCGGGAAGCTGTGCTTATTTAAAGAGTACTTATTAAATAACCAATGTGGTTATTACAAGCAGCCGGAGATGTCACCCCCAACCCCCCCTCCGCTCGCCCAGAATTCCCCCGTCCCACCGGGAGACCAAAGCGACCAGATCATGTCCGCCGGCTGGCCAGAGACCCGAAGAAAGCCGGGATCAGCTTTGATCGGGTCTCGGATTTAGTAACCCATAAGCGACGTGATGACATCACTTCCGGATTACCGGAGTCTTAAAAGTGCCAGTTTTTAAAATCTTGACGTTTTGAATGCTTTCAAGTGCAAAGCAGGGATTTGGGGGATTATAGACTCCAGATTTTTCCATACTTATACCTGTGAGGTGCCTATTGCTGTCACAAGGGTCGTTTACATTCCTTGTCTCAGCAATAAAAGTGATTTAAAAAAATGAAAGCAACGGTGTAAAACATGAATAAATAAATAAATAGATAAAAAATAATATAATTTGACCATTAAAAAGAAAAGAAATTAAAGTGCCCCCCCCCGTGCTAGCGCGCAAAGGCGAATGCATGGGTCGGTCCTGAACGCACACAAACCGCAATCGTCCGACATTGTGAGTTATCGCTGCGATCGTCAGATCATGGGCAGTAATTCTAGCACCAGACCTTCTCTGTACATCTAAAGTGGTAACCTGTAAAGGCTTTTTAAAGCATCGCCTATGGATAGCAAAATCTACATTGTTTGTCGCTGTCGTGCGGGCGTGCACAAAGCGGGACGTGTTTGACATTTATTTATTCGGGATGACATCAGCTTTTATAGTTTACAAGTAAATTGCATGTATTGTGTTTTTTAATTAAAATTTAAAAAAAAGTATATTTAAAAAAAATTCTATAATTTGAAAACTGCGTTTGAAAAACTGCTGCGCAAATAATGCGTGACAAATTATTCTCTAGGGCCTCTGCTTTAAAAAAAATATATATATAATGTTTGGGGGTTCAAACTAATTTTTTAGCAAAAAAAAAAGTAAACATTCAGTGGGCAGAACTACAACTAATGCCAATAGGGGCTCATTAGACAGAAAATGAACAACATGGACAAGCAATGATGTCTTATGATTTGGACAGATTTCTGAACCCGTCACTAAAAATGAAGGCACCCCTCCCCCAGGTCTGATATTTCCGCTGTACAGACTGTCCATGGCATTTCCTATAATAACCCCCGCAATGTATTGGGAGGAATTCAACTGAAATTTCAGTTGGGATCTAAAAATAGCTCAGCCCCGGTGATGTCCCTGCAATCAGTGTGCGCCCAGCTATAAACCTCTATAGATCGATTATATTTAAAATATATTCATATAAATCACAAATATTTGAAATCAATAAACTCCAATAACATTAATCAGGACTTATAGGAGATCTGGTTGGAGTTTGATTGCCATCAGATCAGATTAATAGGAGAATAAAAGAAATCTTAGGAGGAGAGAAAGAAAACACCTCCTGCCTACCTGAAGCTCAGCTCACAACTGAGCAGCTAGGGGGCTCTCTCAACCAGTACACCTCAGCTAAGCTATGAGGTCATCAGTGGGCGGAGCCTAGGGGGTTGTGGGCGGAGCCACCATCAGTGCACAGGGAAAAAAATGCCCATATATGGTGTTGGCGTCAGTTAGGCTCAGCTGAGTGGAGGGGGATTTGAATTTTGCAGTCACATGTCCAGCCACCTGACCAAAGGGCTTTAACCCTTTCACTGCCAGAGCTTTTTTTGTTGTTTGCTTGTCTTAAAAATTATTTTAGGCTTGAAAATGACATCACAGCCCCCCTAACATGATATATTTTCTGAAAGCAGAGACATTGGGGAATAAAAAGCGGCAGTCCCAATTTTATACGCCACGTGATATTTGCGCAACAGTTTACGAAATGCAAAATTTCAGTAATACACTGCAGTTCATTTTAGCACCCAAATGCAATATATCACCATATTTATCGGTGGGATATAAAAGAGGAGGTTGCGCTGAGTAAACAGATAACCGGAATGCCAAGCCTTAAAATGGCTGCGCCCATGAAATGACGACAAGCCCAATATTTTCCATTTGGGGACGCTTATAAATCCCCTACCAGTCATCAGTTTAGAGGTAATTGTGAATAATGAGCCTAAAATTATTTGTCTCACTCTGGGGCAGCAATCTGTGACATGTGTAGGGCAATAGATGTTTTGTGCACAGGCGCCCCTGGCGTTTGCATTTACATTCACACAAGCAATTATAGGGGGCTTAAACAATTTGGGGGGGGGGGATTTTAAGTGCTTGGGTGTAAATGTCGTTTTTTATACTTTATTTTTAAACTATTTTTCGTCACATAAGAGACAAAAAGTCCCCCATGTGATGCATTCTATCATGTCTGCTATATAAATGTATAATAATAATGGTATGTGACTGGGGGGGGACATTAGAGTGTAAGCTCCTCTGGTACAGTGACTGATAATACTGGCTTGGGTTTCCCTGTACAGCACTGTGGTATATGTCAGAGCTAAATAAATTTATAATAATAATAGTGTGTGACTGTGGGGGGACATTAGAGTGTAAGCTCCTCTGGTGCAGAGACTGATGTTACTGGCTCAGTGTTCTCTGTACAGCACCATGTTATATGTGAGAGCTATATGTATAATATAATGTATAATAACACTGGATGACTGTGGTGGGGACATTAGAGTGTAAGCTCCTAATGCCAATTGGGGATCATTAGACAGATGCTGAAAAACATGGACAAGCAATGACATCTTATGATTTGGACAGATTTCTGAACCCCTCACTAAAAATTAAGGCGCCCCTCCCCCCAGATCTGATATTGCAGCTGTACTGACTGTCCATGGCATTTCCTATAATAACCCCCGCAATCTATTGGGAGGAATTCAACTGAAATTTCGGTTGGGATCTAAAAATAGCTCAGCCCAGGTGATGTCCCTGCAATCAGTGTGCGCCCAGCTATAAACCTCTATAGATTGATATTTAAAATATATACAAATCAAAAATATTCAAAATCAATCAACTCCAATAACATTAATAATGACTTATAGGAGATCTGGTTGGAGCAGATGTGACTTTTACGTATGTAAATTTACGGCGTTTGTCACCGCTGTACAGGCGTGCGCAATTTTAAAATGTGACATGTTTGGTGTCTATTTAGTCAGCATCACGTCATCTTTTATATTGTAACAAAAGGTTGGCTTGTGTATGGTGTTTATTGAATTTTAATGCAAAAAAAAAAAAATATTAAAAAAAAAAAAAAAAATTACATTTGAAAAACCGCTGTGCAAATCCCAATGTGACATAGAAAACTGCAAAACCCAGCAATTTATTCTCTAGGTCTTCTGCTTTAATTACAAACATATCATGTTTGGGGGTTCTAAGACATTTTCTAGCAAAAAAATACTGATTGTTAGATGAATACAAAATGTGGTCTGCAAGGTAATAACGCCCCTGAAATGTATTGGGATGATTTATTCTGAAATGTCAGTTAGGATTTCAATTGGCGTAGCCAAGGTGATTGCATGTCCCTGTATGTGTATAATTAATATCTGTCCATCTGTAAATCTATCTATCAGTTATATTTGAAATCAAAAAACTCCATGAACATTAATAAGGACTCACAGACTGTCCATGGCATTTCCTATAATAACCCCCGCAATGTATTGGGAGGAATTCAACTGAAATTTCGGTTGGGATCTAAAAATAGCTCAGCCCAGGTGATGTCCCTGCAATCAGTGTGCGCCCAGCTATAAACCTCTATAGATCAATTAGATTTTTAAAAATGTTTATATAAAAATAAAAAATATTTGAAATCAATAAACTCCAATAACATTAATAAGGACTTATAGGAGATCTGGTTGGAGTTTGATTGCCATCAGATCAGATTAATAGGAGAATAAAAGAAATCTTAGGAGGAGAGAAAAAAAACACCTCCTGCCTACCTGAAGCTCAGTTCACAACTGAGCAGCTAGGGGGCTCTCTCAACCAGTACAGACCGTTTTGCTGCATGATGATGTCATCAGTAGGCGGAGCCACCATCAGTGCACAGAAAAAAAAATGCCCATATATGGTGTTGGCGTCAGTTAGGCTCAGCTGAGTGGATGGGGATTTGAATTTGCAGTCACATGTCCAGCCACCTGACCAAGGGGCTTTAACCCTTTCACTGCCAGAGCTTTTTTTGTTGTTTTCTTGTCTTAAAAATTATTTTAGGGCTGAAAATGACATCACAGCCCCCCTAACATGATATATTTTCTGGAAGCAGAGACATTGGGGAATAAAATAGCGGCAGTCCCAATTTTATACGTCACGTGATATTTGCGCAGCAGTTTATGAAAAGCAAAATTTCCGTAATAAATACACTGCAGTTCATTTTAGCACCCAAATACAATATATCACCATATTTATCGGTAGGATATAAAAGATGAGGTTGCGCCGGCTAAACAGATAACCGGCATGGCAAACCTTAATATTGCGTGCGCCCATGAAACGGCGACAAGCCCAATATTTTCCATAGGGGACGCTTTTAAAGCCCCTACAGGTCATCAGTTTAGAGGTAATTGTGAATAATGAGCCTAAAATTATTCGTCTCACTCTGAGGCATGGCAATCTGTGACATGTGTAGGGCAATAGATGTTTTGGGGCACAGGCACCACTGGGGTTTGCATTTACATTCACACAAGCAAGCATAGGGGGCTTAAACAATTTGGGGGCGGTTAAGTGCTTGGGTGTAAATGTCATTTTTTACACTTGGTTTTTTATTTTTATATTTTAACCTATTTTTCATCATATAAGAGACAAAAAGCCCCCGTGTGATGCATTCTATCATGTCTGCTATGTAAATGTATAATAATAATAGTGTGTGACTGTGGGGGGACATTAGAGTGTAAGCTCCTCTAGTGCAGAGACTGATGTGACGCTCTCAGTGTTCTTTGTACAACACCATGTTATATGCGAGAGCTATATGTATAATATATAATGTGTAATAACACTGGATGACTAAGGTGGGGACATTAGAGTGTAAGCTCTTAATGCCAATTTGGGATCATTAGATACTAAACAACATGGACAAGCAATGACGTCTTATGATTTGGACAGATTTCTGAACCCGTCACTAAAACTGAAGGCGCCCCTCCCCCCAGATCTGATATTTCCGCTGTACAGACTGTCCATGGCATTTCCTATAATAACCCCCGCAATGTATTGGGAGGAATTCAACTGAAATGTTGGTTGGGTTCAAAAATAGCTCAGCCCAGGTGATGTCCCTGCAATCAGTGTGCGCCCAGCTATAAACCTCTATAGATCTAAAATATATACAAATCAAAAATATTTAAAATCAATCAACTCCAATAACATTAATAAGGAGTTATAGAAGATCTGGTTGGAGCAGATGTAGCAAAATTTACGGCGTTTGTCACCGATGTACAGGCGTGCGCAATTTTAAAATGTGACATGTTTGGTGTCTATTTAGTCAGCATCACGTCATCTTTTATATTGTAACAAAAGGTTGGGTTGTGTATGGTGTTTATTGAATTTTAATGCAAAAAAAAAAAAGTGCATTTTTCCAAAGAAAATTACATTTGAAAAAACGCTGCGCAAATCCCATGCGACATAGAAAACTGCAAGACCCAGCAATTTATTCTCTAGGTCTACTGCTTTAATTAAAAACATATCATGTTTGGGGGTTCTAAGACATTTTCTAGCAAAAAAATACTGATTGTTAGGTGAATACAAAAAGTGGTCTGCAAGGTAATAACGCCCCTGAAATGTATTGGGATGATTTAACCTGAAATGTCAGTTAGGATTTCAATTGGCGTAGCCAAGGTGATTGCATGTCCCTGTATGTGTATAATTAATATCTGTCTATCTATATATCTATCTTTTTTATTAATTATATTTAAAAATCAATAAACTCCATTAAAAATAGTGAATATTGATAGAAGATCAGGTTGGAGAACTCCCCAGCTGGGCTGACCCTGGGTATTTGAGGTGGCCTGCCTCTGCCAATCGAAGTTGGGGATTGGCCAGGGCTCCTCAGAACACCCCAGGCAGCTCCACTTCTCTCCTCCTCTCTTTCTAGAATCTTCTAGAAAGAAGAGGGAGGTGCCGGTGATGCCACCTGTAAATCACCCAGCCCTATACTGAGCCACTCCCAGCCCAAATCAGATCAAAACAAGCAGGGCTGGCTGCCAACCAGGCCTTCCTAAATTTACCTACACTTACAAAAATCCTACCTCTAGCACCTACCTACCTAGAGGGTGCTACACTTGGCACCCCAAATGTCTTGGAACTACATTTCCCATGATGCTAATCTACAACACTGCAGAGTACATGAGCATCATGAGAAAAGTTCCAAAACAGCTTTGGTGTCAAGGTCGATCACTGATCTAGGGTGTCTGCTTTCAGAAATTATATGTTTGGGGTTTTTATGTAATCTTCAGGCATAAAACTATTTTTTTAAACGTGTGCAAAAAAGAAAAAAGGTGCAAACATGGCTCTGGCAGCAAAAGGGTTAATCTCTGCTTTATGTTTTGCCTTTTAAAGTCAAATATGGAATATGAATAATAAAGATGAGAAACTTTTTTTATGTATTAGTTTTATTTTTCTTGGCACAACTCTTTAAAAGTCCCAAAAGCATCTGCCTTATGTTTAACCTGTACAGAACCGCGCTATAGCCAAAAGACGGCTACAGCGCGGCTCTGAAAATCCGGGAGGACGTCCATGGACGTCCTCCCCCTTGCGCGCCCCCCGCACGCACTCGCAGCCTGCGGCGGCGCGCTCTCGCGGCCGCCGCACGATGCGTGGGTGTGTCCGCGGGTCGGGCGGACTCGATGTCCACCCGAGACCCGCCGATCACCTGTAGCAGCCTCAGAACGGGGAACCGCTGATGTAAACACGGCGGTTCCCCGTTCTGTGAATGGGACATGACAGATCTACTGATCCCTGTCACTGGGATCAGTTAGATCTGTTATGTCCCGACCAGCCCCACCCTCCCACAGTTAGAACACACCCAGGGAACATTGTTAACCCCTTCACTGCCCCCTGCTGGTTAACCCCTTCACTGCCAATGACATTTATACAGTAATCAGTGGACATTTAAATTTCTGATCGCTGTATAAATGTCATTGGTCACAAAAAAGTGTCAAAAACGTACAACATGTCCGCCCCAATATCGCACTCCCGATAAAAATCGCAGATCGCCGCCATTACCAGTAAAAAAATAAAATAAAATAAAAATGCCATAAATCAATGTCCATAGTTTGTAGGCGCTATAACTTTTGTCAGCAAGAGGGCGCTGTAGAGCGGAACACTTGGCGCGAAAATTTGAAGCAGAGTGCGAGCAGCGTGCGGAGAACAGTGTGTGTGTGTGTGCGGGGAGCTCCAGGGACCGACCAGACCCAACTCGCCCCAAACAGACAACCCCCCCCGGGCGAAGCAGCGGCGGCAGGCGGCTAAAAAGCGACAGGGAGCAGCGTGTGCGGGGAGCCCCAGACTGACCCCCCCCCCCCACTGAAATCCGGACGAGGAAGCGGCGGGCGGTAGAGGCGGCATTCCCCCACACCCCCCCCCCCCCACCCGTGACCGAAGGAGGAGGCGGGGGACCGGGACGAGCAGCAGGGAACAACAAAAGGACTTTCCCCCAAGAGAGGACAGAGGAGGG
>BLSH010347577.1:99219-110862 GCA_018402905.1 Glandirana rugosa
TAGATCATCAAAAAATTTTACTAGATATGATGGTCGTCTTTGGTGACAAAGGGGCACCGGTCCTCAAGAAGGACGTCCTGGTATTGGAAAGGGTTCAGAGAAGGGCAACAAAGCTAGTTAAGGGATTAGAGGACCTTAGTTATGAGGAAAGATTACAAGCACGGAACTTATTCTCTCTGGAGAAAAGACGCTTGAGAGGGGATATGATTTCAATGTACAAATACTGTACTGGTGACCCCACTATAGGGGCAATACTATTCAGCGCAAGGGAAAACAAGAAGACACGCGGCCATTCACTGAGAATGAAAGAAAGGCGTTTTAACCTTAAGATGCGTAAGGGGTTCTTTACGGTAAGAGCAGTGCGAATGTGGAATTCTCTTCCAGAAACAGTGGTTTCTGCTGGTAGTATAGATCATTTTAAAAAACTACTAGATGCACACCTAAGGGACCACAACATTGGGGGATATACAACGTATTACTGACAAAAAATAATAATTAAAAAAAAAAAAAAAAACACACACATGGGTTGGACTTGATGGACTTGTGTCTTTTTCCAGCCTCGCTGACTATGTAACTTTTGCGCAACCCAATCAATAAACGCAGATTGCGATTTTTTTTTACCAAAAATATGTAGAAGAATATATATCGGCCAAAACTGATGAATAAATTTGTTTTTTTATTTTTTATTTTTGGATATTTATTATAGCAAAAAGTAAAAAATATTGTTTTTTTTTCAAAATTGTCGCTCTTTTTTTGTTTATAGCGGCGATCAGAAATGACGCAGAGGGGATCAAATACCACCAAAAGAAAGCTCTATTTGTGGGAAAAAAAGGACGCAAATTTTGTTTGGGTACGACGCCGCACGACCGCGCAATTGTCATTCAAAGAGCGACAGCGCTGAAAACTGAAAATTGGTTCGGGCAGGAGGGGGGTTTAAGTGCCCAGTAAGGAAGTGGTTAAGGAATCTATTGTCTCTCAGATAAGTTCCTACTGACATAAATGATCCTTTTTTTAGCTACGTGCAGTGCATCCGGAAAATATTCAGTGCTTCACTTTTTCCACATTTTGTTATATTACAGCTGTATTCCAAAATTGATTAAATTCATTATTTTCCTCAAAATTCTACAAACAATACCCCATGATGACCATGTGAAAGAAGTTTGTTTGAAATCTTTGTAAATTTATTAAAAATAAAAAAGGAAAAAATCCCATGTACATAATAAGTATCACAGCCTTTGTCCTGACACTCAGAATTGAGCTCAGGTGCCTCCTGGTTTCCACTGTTCACCCTTGAGATGTTTCTACAACTTGATTGGAGTCCACCTGTTGTAAATTCAGTTGATTGGTCATGATTTGGAAAGGCACACCTGTCTATAGAAGGTCCCACTGTTAACAGTGCATGTCAGAGCACAAACCTAGCCATGAAGTCCAAGGAATTGTCTGTAGACCTCCGAGACAGGATTGTATGGAGGCACAGATCTGGGGAAGGGTAAAGAAACATTTCTGCAGCATTGAAGGTCCCAATGAGCACAGTGACCTCCATCATCTGTAAATGGAAGAAGTTTGGAACCACCAGGACTCTGCCTAGAGCGGGCCACCCGGCCAAACTGCGCAATCAGGGGAGAAGGGCCTTAGTCAGGGAGGTGACCAAGAACCCGATGGTCACTCTGAAAAAGCTCCAACGTTTCTCTGTGTAGAGAGGAGAGCCTTCCAGAAGAACAACCATCTCTGCAGCACTCCACTAATCAGGCCTGTATGGTAGAGTGGCCAGACGGAAGTCACTCTTCAGTAAAGGGCACATGAGAGCCCACCTGGAGTTTGCCAAAAAGCACCTGAAGGATTCTGAGACCATGAGAAACAAAATTCTCTGGTCTGATGAAACAAAGATTGAACTCTGGCCTGTATGGCAAGCATCATGTCTGGAGGAAACCAGCTCATCACCTGCCCAATACCATCCCTACAGTGAAGCATGGTGGTGGCAGCATCATGCTGTGGGGATGTTTTTCAGCAGCAGGAACTGGGGGACTAATCAGGATCGAGGGAAAGATGAATGCAGCAATGTACAGAGATATCTTTGATGAAAACCTGGTCCAGAGCGCTTTGGACCTCAGACTGTGGCAAATGTTCATCTTCCAACGACCCTAAGCACACAGCCAAGATAACAAAGGAGTGGATATGGGAAACTCTGTGAATGTCTTTGAGTCTCCCAGCCAGAGCCCAGACTTGAACCCGATTGAACATCTCTGGAGAGATGTTAAAATGGCTGTGCACCGACGCTCCCCATCCAACCTGATGGAGCTTGAGAGGTCAAAGTCGCATGACAAGTCGTTTTCCAATAATAACCATTCACATATGTGCAACATAAAGTTGCAGCAACTTCAGAGTAGTTCATGCACTACTTTGGTCCGGCTTACATGCAACTTGAGGGCCATAGACTTCAATGTTAACCCTCAAACGTTGCATGAAAGCTGTACCTAAATATTCTACAATACAACAGTTGTCCACTATCACTGGTCAAAGTCGTATCCAAATCGCTCCCATCCGAAGTTGCACGCAACTTTGGAGTCGTACAAGTGTGAATGGAGCCTTAGGGAGAATTCTTCCCATTAACTACAAATCTAAAGCGCTACTAAACCCACAACAGTAAAATCAGTCTGTATATGCCAGGGTGGATTTGTTTTACATCAAGTCAATTGATATCATGATTTAAATCGCTAGTAAAAAGGCTTGATTTAACCTCTTGCCGACCAGCCGCTGTCGTTATATGGCAGCAGGTCGGCTCTCCTGCGCGAATCTCCGTAGCTGTACGGCGGCTCGTGCAGTTGTGAGCGGGAACATGCCTGTGGGTTGGGCGGACAGGGGACATGACAGAGATCTACTGTTCCCAGTCATCAGGAACAGTGTTCTCTGTCTTGTCCCTGCCAGCCCATTCCCCTTACAGTTAGAACACACCTAGAGAACACAGTTAACCCCTTCATCACACCCTAGTGTTAATCCCTTCCCTGCCATGTACAGTATCTCACAAAAGTTAGCACACCCCTCACATTTTTGTAAATATGTTATTCTATCTTTTCATGTGACAACACTGAAGAAATGACACTTTGCTACAATGTAAAGTAGTGAGTGTACAGCTTGTATAACAGTGTAAATTTGCTGTCCCCTCAAAATAACTCAACACACAGCCATTGATGTCTAAACCGCTGGCAATAAAAGTGAGTACACCCCTAAGTGAAAATGTCCAAATTGTGCCCAAAGTATCAATATTTTGAATGGCCACCATTATTTTCCAGCACTGCCTTAACCTTCTTGGCCATGGAGTTCACCAGAGCTTCACAGGTTGCCACTGGAGTCCTCTTCCCCTCCTCCACATTGACATCACGGAGCTGGTGGATGTTAGAGACCTTGCGCTCCTCCACCTTCCATTTGAGGAGCCCCACAGATGCTCAATAGGGTTTAGGTCTGGAGACGCTTGGCCAGTCCATCACCATTACCCTCAGCTTTTTTAGCAAGGCAGTGGTCATCTTGGAGGTGTGTTTTGGGTCATTGTCATGTTGGAATACTGCCCTGTGGCCCAGTCTCCGAAGGGAGGGGATGCTCTGCTTCAGTATGTCACAGTACATGTTGGCATTCATGGTTCCCTCAATGAGCTGTAGCTCCCCAGTGCTGGCAGCACTCATGCAGCCCCAGACCATGACAGTCCCACCACCATGCTTGACTGTAGGCAAGGCACAGTTGTCTTTGTACTCCTCACTTGGTTGCCGCCACACACGCTTGACACCATCTGAACCAAATAAGTTTATCTTGGTCTCATCAGACCACAGAACTTGATTCCAGTAATCCCTGTCCTTGTTTTCAGCAAACTGTTTGCGGGCTTTCTTGTGCATCATCTTTAGAAGAGGTTTCCTTCTGGGACAACAGCCATGCAGACCAATTTGATGCAGTGTGCGGCGTATGGTCTGAGCACTGACAGGCTGACCCCCCACTCCCAACCTCTGCAGCAATGCTGGCAGCACTCATACATCTATTTCCCAAAGACAACCTCTGGATATGACGCTGAGCACTGCACTCAACCTCTTTGGTCAACCATGGCGAGGCGGTGTGCTGAGTGGAACCTGTCCTGTTAAACCGCTGTATGGTGTTGGCCACCGTGCTGTAGCTCAGTTTCAGGGTCTTGGCAATCTTCTTATAGCCTAGGCCAGGGATATGCAATTAGCGGGCCTCCAGCTGTTGCAAAACTACAAGTCCCATTATGCCTCTGCCTCTGACAAAAAATTTAGTTTGGGTACAACGTCGCACGACCGTGCAATTGTCAGTTAAAGCGACGCAGTGTTGTATCACAAATAATGGTCTGGTCATGAAGGTGGCAAATCCTTCTGGGGCTGAAGTGGTTAAATCAACTCGCTTTAAATCATAATATTTAAAAAGCACCTGTCATCTCTGACCCGCAGCGGCTCCTCCTCTGACGCGCTGTTGACTCATTGACAGTTCCATTCACTGTAATGGGACGGCTGGTGATGTGGCAGTGACACAACAAGGTGAGGGACGTGGCAGCAGCAGGTGAGTGGATGCCGCTAACAGGCGCTGCCATGATGGATCTGAAATGACAGGTGCTCTTTAAATGTAAGGGCTTATTCTTGCTGGTAGTTAGAATGTTTAATATTTCCAAAAAAATGAAGGTTTCCTGTTTAGAATAATAAGCTCTTAGGTTAGTAAAACAGCGATATCAGAACCGATTCAATCATACAGTTTGTAGTGTACATAGGTTTGCAAAACAATGGGGATAAAGGAATATTCCTGAACTTTGTTTTATCTCATGGTTACTGTGAAGTTGTGTGAATGCATCAATGCAGTGCATGTTATCTCAGCTTGCAGAGCTTGGATTCATTGAATGATTTTACCAGAAATGTAAATATTTCAGAATATACAGCCTCATGCTACATAACTGAGCTCAATTTCATTCTGAGTGTGCTAAATTATTAATGTATCTTAAGTAGAAAACTATCTTTTGATTGATTTTTACTCTAAAAGCATTTTATTTTAAAAAAATGATAAAAAAAAAATCAGATTTAAATAAAAAAAAAATCTGATTTTTTTTTTGATTTTCTTTAAAAAATCATCAATTTGTATCCACCCTGGTATATGCAGTAAAGAATGCTTTTGCTACTTGCTGTCGAACGTAAAGTTTAAAAAGGCTATTTGATCCCCATCTTCTCTGATCTTCCCTTTCTTCCACTGTCTCCAATTCATCTGCTGATAGTACCAATCCTTAAGGGGTACTCTGCACATGCTCAGTTTGGTGTGTATTGCTAGATCTTGTTTTTTTTTTTTTTTTTCCTTGGTAGGTGCATGTGATCATTTACAGGGCCAATTAGCACTGTCCAGACAGAGGGGCCAGGGGTCATGTGGCCTCATAGGACAGATGGAGGAGAATGAAATCTCCTCCTACAAGCTTTAACCAGACACTGATAGAAGTCACAAGACTGCTATATACTGCTGATAGAAAAGGTATTTAGCAGTTTATATTTAGTAAAATAATTGCACTCCCATCTTCTGTGTAGTGTGGGAGATCAGATATAGTGACTGCAGGCTCCTGGGTTTAGTAACACTTTAGGCAGCATTACTCCCACCAACCATCACACTAATGTATCATGAGTTGTAGTTGGTCATTTTCGAGTCTCATGGAAACCCTGCTAAAAATGAAGAGGATGAGTGATGATTATTATTATAATTGTTGGTAAGGTAAGAGTGCAATAGCCGATATGGAATGCCAACTCCTCCAATCCAAAAGGAATTTTCCAGTGGAAACTTAAAGCGGAGTTCCACCAAGAAAATGTTTTTTTTTTTTTCTTGGCATCCACTCTTTTAATACTAAATAGATGTAACCTTTTGTTTCCTTACTTTCAAACCGCCTAGTAATTCCATGTATATTTTCTCACAATTTCGTTTCTCTCACTGCTGGACTTTTCCATTTTAGGTGAGGGCATCTGTAGCCCATCCTGGGTCTCCTGGCATCTCTTCCTGAAAGAAGTGCATGGTGGGTAACCATCATGCACTCCTCGATCTCGGTCTGCCTTAAATCGTGTCATTTCCTGTCTGGAAATAACGCGATTTTACAGTACAGGGAAGCCCACTGACTCCTGAGAAATGATGAGTCACATCTCCCAGGAGGTCAGGTGAAGCAGGAAGTGAGAAGAAGAGCCTCTGACCTAAAAGGGGCAGATTACAGAGACCATTTAGCAACAAGCGACTTAGGGAGAGTATACTTTTTTTTTTCCTTCAAAAGGTAAGTCTATATAGGCAAAGGACTTGAATGATGTAAAAAAAAAGTTTCTGGGTGGAACTCAGCGTTAGCTGCTTAACAGGTTCCCCACCGCGCGCCGTCTTTTCACGGCGGCAGTCGGGGAGCCCTGCGTGAATCGCCGTAAATAAGCGGCGACCTGCATTTGGCCACCAGGGGGTGGCGCGTGCGCCGGGCGCACCCGCCGCACTCCTGGGGAGTGTGCCCGCGGCTCGGGCGGACCCGATGTCCGCCGGCGAGCAGCGATGAGCGGCTACAGGGAAAGAACGGGGAACCGCCGATGTAAACACAGCGGTTCCCCGCTCTGTCAGTGGGCCATGAGAGATCTACTGATCCCTGTCACTGGGATCAGTTAGATCTCTCATGCCCATGTTAGCCCAACCCCCCCACAGTAAGAACACACTGAGGGAACACAGTTAACCCCTAGCTCTCCCCCTGCAGGTTAACCCCTTCACTGCCAATGACATTTATACAGTAATCAGTGGACATTTAAATTTCTGATCGCTGAATAAATGTCATTGGTCCCAAAAAAGTGTCAAAATGTTCCGACATGTCCACTGCAATATCGCATTACCGCTAAAAATTGCAGATCGCCGCCATTACTAGTAAAAAATAAAAAAAAATAAAAACCCCAGAAATGAATTCTCACCATCCTTAAACGCGGCCACTTTTGCGCAAACCAATCAATAAACGCAGATTGCAATTTTTTTTATCGCAAATATGAGGAATTATATAAATCGGCCAAAAACGGTGAACAAAAAAAGTTTTTTTATATTTTTTTTTTGGATTTGAATTTTAGCAAAAAGTAAGAAATTTGGTTTTTTTTGCAAAATGGTCGCTCTTCTTTTGTTTATAGCGGCGATAAGAAATGACGCAGAGGTGATCAAATACCACCAAAAGAAAACTCTATTTGTGGGAAAAAAAGGACGCAAATTTAGTTTGGGTACAACGTCGCACGACCGTGCAATTGTCAGTTAAAGCGACGCAGCGCCGAATCGCAAAAAGTGCTCTGGTCCTAAAGTGGGAAATTCTTCCGGGGCTGAAGTGGTTAAAGACCGGCCGCCGTCGATTGACGCCGACAGTCTGGCTCGATATCGCAAACCGCCCTCACCTGGCGCACGAGTGAGTGTTGTGGCCACGCGCTCACTGTGTAGAGGGGGAGCCAGGGAGCGGGTAGAGTGGACTCGATGTCCGCCGGCCATCCACGATCGCTCTCCCGCAGTGACAGAACGGGTCTCTGTTCTGACAAGGGAGAAGGAGCATGATCGTATGTTCCCTGTATATGGGAGCAGAGATCTCTCTCCTCCCCCACTCAGCCCAGCCCCCGTACAATTAATAAACACATCCCAGGGAACACAGTTAACCCCTAGAGCGCCCCCTAACATTAACCCCTTCCCTGCCAGTGACATTTATACATTAATCCATGCATTTTCATAGCACTGATCACTGTATAAATATCAATGGTCCCAAAAAAGTGTCCGACATGTCCGCTGCAATATCGCAGTCCTGCTAAAAAATTGCAGATCACCGCCATTACTAGTATAAAAAAAAAAAACGCCATCGGTAAATTCTCATTGTTTGTAAATGGCAAGAACTTTTGCGCAAACCAATCAATATACACCGATTTTACCAAAAATATACAGAAGAATATATATCGGCCAAAACTCATGAAGAAATTTGTTTTTTTATTTGGGTTTAAAGGAGGCTAAATGGACTTTCATGGTACCATATGACTTGAAGTAGACAATATATGTAAAAAATAATTTTATTGATACAACATACAAGACATTCTTTATATTGATACAACATACAAAGTTGTGATACAAAACATATTTTGTAACCATTGCCTCCCTAGAAACCATTGACAGCTGGAAGCTGCGCATTTACAATGTAGTGCAAATTGTAAATGACAAAGAAAACTATTGAATTCAATTATATCAATAAATACAGTCCATTAAAAGTGAAATAAAGTCTAATAAAGTGCCAAATGTGAACGGTGTGAAATCTTCAGCAAGTGTCCATATATTCATACACGAATGTGTACCTACACCAAACACTAGGTGGCTCCTGCTTACCGGAACGCTTTGACCCCCTATTACAGAGCAGCCAAACAAGCTTGTTATATGGCCAGGCTTCCACCACAGAGCCGCCCACAATGTCCATGTCAGGTCAGGACTCCCGGATCACCCTCCGGTCCAACATTGTATCATAAATACAAGAGTAAACCAGGGGAACCTCATAGTGTAATACTGGTAAAAAGAGGCGCTTCTCATTTATATAAACCAAGTAACAGTTAAAAAGCAGTAAAAGCGGCACATGTGTGAATCACAGCCAGTCCCAATAGAGGGGCGGGCTGCTTCCAGGTTCAAAGAGCGTGATGACAATATGAACTTAGACTCCGCCCTACGTGTTTCGCTACATATAGCATCTTCCCCTAAAGATGCTGCTTGTAACGAAAAGCATAGGTTGGAGTCCATGTTCCTGATGTTAGTTAAAAAAGCAGTAAAAACGGCACATATGTGAATCGCAGCCAGTCAAAATAGAGGGGCGGCCGCTTCCAGGATCACGCAGCGTGATGACATCACAAATTTAAACTCCGCCCTACGTGTTTCGCTACATTTTCCCCCAAAGATGTGGTTTGTAACGAAAAGCACAGGTTGGAGTATAAATTTGTGACGTCATCACGCTCTGTGAACCTGGAAGCGGCCCACCCCTCTATTTGGACCGGCTCTGATTCACATGCATGCTGTTTTTACTGCTTTTTTAACTGTTATTTGGTTTAAATAAATGAGAAGTTCTTTCTTTAAAATCACTATGTGGTTCCCTTGGTTTTTCTTTTAATTAGAATACAATGTTGGACCGGAGGGTGATCCGGGAGTCCCGACCTGGCGGCTTTGTGGTGGAAGCCTGGCCATATAACAAGCTCGATTTGACTGCTCTGTAATAAGGGGGTCAAAGCATTCCGGTAAGCAGGACTGCATTTATTGATATAATTGAATTCACTAGTTTTCTTGATTTATAATTTGCACTATATTATAAATGCGCTGCATTTTTGTATATTATTTGGTCTAAACTAACGCTCGGACCAATGACTGAGTTCATCCCTACTGAGGATGTAAGCTGGATGGATGGACTCTGAAACTCCTAACCCCTAACCTAACAAACCAAAAAAAAAAAAATAATATTAATAGATAAATAAATACTAATTAGGAATAAATTAATTAATCCTCAACCCCTAACTAGAACCCATAACCCTCTTACAAATGTAAAAAAAAAAATAATGAATAATAAATAATAAAAGAGAAAATAAAATAATAATCATAATTTAAATAAATTAACCCTTAACCCTAATCCCAGACCCGATATCATTTATAAATATATTGAAAAGTAAGGGTCCCAACACTGAACCTTGGCGTACACCACTGACAACTCTAGACCATTCAGTGTAAGAATCATTAACCACTACTCTCTATAATAAATAATAAAAAAAAAAAATAATCGTAATTGAAAGAAATTGACCCTAACCCTAATTCTAATCCTAACCCTCATCCTAACTGTAATCTTGACCGCTAACCCTAATCCTAACCCTAATCCTAGCTCCTAACTAAACTTATAAGAATTAAATAATATAAAGTCCTGTCTTCTCCTCCTTCTCCAGTCTCCTTTTTCCTTCACTTCCTCTGGCTCCTTCTTCTGCTCTTCTTTATATCCATCACGTGGATCTATAAAGAAAAAAAAAATAATTGTTGAGTTGATGTACAGATTTTAAAGTGGAATTAAATTCAAAACGTTGTCTATGTTGGTAGTTGGGTTACCTATGAGGTGTGCAGGGGGCACACAAACTCCTAGGAGGAACCCAACGGCCAACTGAAGCTGCGTTATAACTTTTGAATAGAGCAGTGAAGGCTTAAACCCACTATTAAATTTTGTTTTTGTTTTTTTTTGGGGGGGGTTGCAGTCTATTCCCTGCTAGGGAGATTTCCCTGTACTTCCTGAATTGTAGATTCTACAGGAAGTGAGGCTAAATCTTCCTACAGTGATAGAAATTCCCAGTTTAGACTGTAGTTCCCAGAACACTGGATGATCCACCTTCAACTCTAGGTAAGGGTTAGATCGCCCCTAATTGCATATTGTTTTTGTTATCTATCTCCAATTAGGAAGAGTTCCTGTCTTGGAGATACGGCAGGAAATGAGAGCAAGTCTCCCCAAAGTGAGAATTCTCATCTTGGACAGATGTCACCACATTGTCCCCATTGGAAGATGTTCCCTCACCTCTTGCTGTCATGACAACTCTAAAATATAGGATTTGCCCTTACTTTGTGTCTCAGTGACAATGATCACCAGGACGTATGGAGGGAAGAATCACCCCAGCAGGGACACAGGCAGTTATAAATACTTGACAGAGGGTCCAATACTTTCCCACTCTATCCCAAACTAAAATGAAGAGATTTGCCTTTACATATACTTTTAAATAGAAGGTTATGTCTAGTGATGGGGTCTCTGTAGCATCATTATCCAAAATTAAAAAATTCTCAACACTAAGGAGTTCATTATAACAGAGACAACGCTATGCACTCTCCATTATACTAAGTAAGGCTATGCATACCGCAACCCGCATTGTACAGCTCAGTTATAAAATGTGGGTCGCCGTGCATAGTTCACAAAACAGCAGAGAGAGATCCATGATTGGAGGAGAGCCGGTCACCTGACTTTGACAGATCACCATACCGGGATCTCCTCCCAGCTTTTCCTTTTCTCTCACAAACTCCATTTATTCTCATTGTTCTCCATACCATACAGGTTTAGATATTCATTTTACCTACATGTTAGCCTTATTATAGGCTTACCTGTAGGTAAAAATCACAATTAGGGCATACAACCGCTTTAAATCCCCCAATGAATTCCATAATAAATAAGACTACTAAAGGAATTTTCTACTTACGAACTCCCCCTTTTTCCAGTGCAGGGAATGACAATTTTGTTGATCATCCTGTGGGCGCTCACTTGCTGCATTCGTTTCCTGATGACAAAGAAAGAAAGGTATATGAGATATTGGTTCTACATATAACTGCTTCAGAATATTTCTTCTTACTATAGGAACCTATAAAACTATCACAAGCCAACTTTGGGAGAAATATATATGAAATGGAATGTATATTTAAAGGGAGGTATAATGTTTTTGGGTTTATTTTATAGTTTTATATGTTTTTTATTTAATGATTTATCATATTAATTTTATTATTTATAAAAAAAATCCTTGTTTTTTAAAACAAAAATGAACACTGGGTCTCCGATGACAGAGCTATATAGGGTTTCTAATAGAAGAGTACAGCAGAAGCTGATTA
>BLSH010347577.1:111510-122389 GCA_018402905.1 Glandirana rugosa
TTTACTGTTCATACCTCCTGTGTCTCCTGTTCTCCATTCATGTGTAAAAGGAGACATCTATATGACCCTAATAAATGATTTTGAAGTACCACGTTTTAGACCACGTCGAGACGTATCTTTGGTTAGTCGAAGATCCAAAATAACGGTTTCGAATTGACTTCGACTTAAATCTTCGGTTAACCAATGGTACGTTTCGCCGTGGTCTAAGACTCACGATGTTAAAATCATTTAGAGGGGGTGACATAACATTCCGGTATACCCTATACATTTACAGTTACCTTCGGAAGTACCTTGTAATGTGTAAATTTTCCTACTGAAGTGTAATGTTCCATGAAGGCTTCCATTGACATTTACATATCCCATATGGCCTTACAATACAGTGGGGGAGATTTACTAAAATTGTAGCACTCAGAATCTGGTGCCGCTTTGCATGGTAACCAATTGGCTTCTAAATTCAGCTTCAGTTAAGCTTTGGCAATAAAACCTAGAAGCTGATTGGTTTCTATGCAGAGCTGCACCAGATTTTGCACCATGAAGTTTTAGTAAATAATCCCAGTATATCTACAGAGGAAAATGTGTACTTACCTCTTGTCCTCTGTGTCCTCCATACTTGTCATTTTTCTGATCATTTGTGACCTATGTCTTTTAGCTCTCATTATTGCAATCATTCTTTCCTTGTTTCTCCTTTCATCCACATCTTCCTCCTGAGCCCTGTCCTTCTCTTTAGTGAAAGTGATTGTCTTCTCCACCTCTTCCGTCTGCTTTTTCACTTTCACTTCTTCCTCTGGCTCCTTCTTCCGCTCTTCTGGGTTCTTAACACCAATGATGGGAATCTATGAAGAAAAAAAAAAAGAAGTTAGTGTGATGTACAGACTTTAAAGTGGAACGAAATTCAAACCTTTGTCTCTCATTTGGACATTGGATTTCCTATCAGGTGTTCAGGGGGCACAAAAACATATAATCGGAATCCAACGGATAACTGAGGCAGCATTATTCCTTTTGTATAGAGTTTGAAAGATTTGAATCCCCTATCAAGTTTTTCTTTTCTTTTTTTTATCCAATCTATTTCCTGCTAAAGAGCATTCCCTTTACTTTCTGAACTGGAGATGCAACAGGAAGTGAGAAGAAATCTCCCTACAGTGAGGGGTATTCCCATCTTAGGCTGTAGTTCCCAGAACATTGGATGATCCACCTTCTACTCTTGTTCTCATGACATCTCCACAATTGAGGATTGTCACCAGAACAAGTAAAGGGGAATCTCCCCAGCGGGAACACAGACTGCAATAAAAAAAACTTGTCAGACGATCTCTGTTAGAAGATACTTACTTTTGTGGTCTTGATGCTCCCAGATTTTTCAGAACAGCTCCTGATTTGGTCTTCTTCCTTCTCTTCCTGCACCTCTCCTCTGCAAAGAATCTTGCAAGAGAAAGTTTAATTTAAGATATTTTATTTTGCTAAAATCTTGGGATCAAATCAATAAAACAGAGGATATATGAGCTTTATATTCTGCTAAAATGATGTCCATTAGTTAATACCTTCCTTATATTTCCTTATACCTTCCCCTCCTTAAATGCATGTCCTAGCCAAATAGAGTAGGTAAGGGTTAGATCCCCTATGTGGTTGTTTTATTTTTATTTTATTGCTGTGTCCTGTTAGGCTGATTTCCTTTTACTTCCCATCTGGGTGATGCTACAGGAAATGTCAGAAGTGACATAATGTGTTGAATAGTTTTATACGTGTTCTTGCATTTCTGAGCATGCATAGTCTTGCTCGAGCAATGTTTTTCAAACAAAATCTGTACTAATTAAATGAAAATCAGACATTGTGTTCAAAAACGAGAAAAAAATTTTGATCCTGCACATCAGTTTTTATCGTCCGAAAATTCGGAATCGGCTGTTGAAAGCACCATACTAACGATCAGAAAATCGTCAGATCGTTCATTGGATAAAATTTTTCTTCAGATTTACTGATCGTGTCCACGGGCCTTGAGGCAGATTGCTGGATTCTAATAATGCTTAGTGCTTTATTTATTTATTTTTTTTTTAAAGCAGCAATATCTCTGCATTTTAAATCCTTCCCGAAGAATTCCATTATAAATCATACCAAAGGAATTTCCTACTTACGAATTCTGTCTTTTTCCAGTGCACCAATTTTGTTGCTCACCCTGTGGGCGATGACTTGCTGCATTAGTTTCCTGATGACAAAGAACGAAAGGTATATGAGATATGGGTTCTACACAGAAGAATATAACGGCTTCCAAACATTTCTGCCTAGTACAGGAACTTGTTAAAAACCATCAAGTTATAGTATAAAATCATTTTTTTCCCAGTTTTCTAGATATTCATAATTCCAGTTTTCTGAATTTAGTAATATGAACGTCCGATGGGTATATAAAAAAAAACCCAGTGATTTCTGTTATACCTGGGGGTATCTATAAGACACATAGATGAATGAGTTACATATTATCCTACTGAAGTGTAATCTTCCATAAGGGCAATGTGACGGCTTCAATTGCCTTTTATATATTCTATATGTTCTTAACCACTTCCCGACCGCCGTATGCAAAATGACGGCCGGGAAGTGGTTTAGTTATCCTGACTGGACGTCATATGATGTCCTCAGGATAACAAGCCGCCGCCTGCCCTGGGGGGCGCGCATCGTGGCGATCGGTGATGTGGGAGGTCAGTCTGACCCCCCGCAATACCGATCTCGGTAAAGTGCTTGCATCCGAAGCACTTTACCATGTCATCAGCCATGACCAATCACGGCTGGTCACAGTGTAACACAGGAAAGACATTTATCGGCTTTTCCTGTACTCAGGTCTGCAGACCTGAGGAGTGGAGAGCCGATCGGCTGCATTCCTGACAGGGAGAGTTTATGCTGATGATTTATCAGCACAGCCCCCCCTCAGATTGCCACACTAGACCATCAGGGAGCCTGCCCAGGGACCATCAACAATGTCCCCACCCAGGACCACCAGGGAGCCGATCTGGACCACCAGGGAGACCACCAGGTAAGGGGCATACTGCCCAATATGAATGGCACTTAGTGCCACCTTCAGATGCCACCCTAGACCACCAGTGAATGCGCCCCTTTCTGTATATATGCCCACCAGTGCCCCTATCAGTGTGTACCAGCGCCCCTATAAGTGCATACCAGTGTCACATATCAGTGCCCACCAGTGCCACCTACTAGTGCCATCAGTGCCACCTATCAGTGCCCAGTACCGCCTATGAGTGCCAATCAGTGCCGTCTATGAAAGCCCATCAGTGCCGCTTATCAGTGTCCATCAGTGCTGCATATCAGTGCCCGTCCGTGTTTCATATCAGTGCCCGTTAGTGCTGCTTATCAGTGCCACCTAACAGTGCTCTTCATTGCTGCATATAAGTGCCTCATCATCAGTGCCACCTCATCAGTGCCAATCAGTACTGCCAGACCAGTGCCCGTCAGTGTAGCCTCATCAGTGCTGCAGAAAATTTACTTATTTACAAAGTTTAGTAACAGAAACAGAGAATTTTTTTTTCAAAATTTTCTGTGTTTTTTTGTTTATAGCGCAAAAAATAAAAACCGCAGAGGTGATCACATACCACCAAAAGAAAGCTCTATTTGTGGGATCACAATGATAACAACTTTGTTTGGGTACAACGTCGCACGACCGCGCAATTCTCATTCAAAATGCAACTGCACTGAAAGCTGAAAATTGGTCTGGTAGGAAAGTGATCTAAATGCATAGTATTGAAGTGGTTAAAATATATTTACAAAGAAAAATGTGCACTTACCGCTTCTCCTCTGGGTCCTCCGTGTGTGTCATCTTTCCCATCAGTTTCATTCTGTGCATTCTATCCCTTAACGTTTGAACCGTTCGTTTGTGCTTTTTCTTTTCCTTTTCTCCTCTTCAGTGAAGGGGTTTGCCTTCTCCACCTCCACTTTCTTTTCCTCCTCCATCCCCAGCTTCTTCTCCTCAATTATCGCTCTCCATTTCTCTTTTTACTCCATCTCTTTCTGCTGGGTTACTTCCTTCGGTACCAGGGAGCTCATCTATAAAGGAGAAAAAGAAGTTAGGGTGATGTACAGATTTTAAAATGGAACTAAATTCAAAACTTTGTCTCTTCGGTTGGCTGTTGGGTTTCCTATCAGGTGTGCAGGGGGCACGCAAACTCCTAATAGGAACCCAACAGCCAACTGAAGCTTTAATCATTATGGATATAGTAGGGAAGGCTTTAACACCCCACAAGGTTGTTTGTTTTTTGCAATCTTCCCTCTACTTCCTGAATTAGAGATGCATCAGGAAGTGAAAAGAAATCTCCCTAAAAAGGGAGGAATTCCAATCTTAGACTGTATTTCCCAAAACATTGGATGATCCACCTTCAGCTCTTGTTCTCAAGAAAAAATTTAGGATTGTCACCAGAAGAAATAAAGGGGGAATCTCCCCAGTGGGAACACAAAATGCAATAAAAACTTGGCAGGGGGGGTCAAATTTCAGCTTCCCCTTAGAGGATACTTACTTTTGTGGTCTTCTTTCTCCTGGGTGTTTTGTCCCTAAATAGGCGTTCCATATGGATTTCTTCCTTCTCTTCCCTGAAACTATTGTTCCAATCCAACATATTCAGAAAAACCTCAATTTGGGCTCCTTCCTCCTCTTGCTCCATTGCTCTGGCAGGAACCCCTTAAAAGAAATTGTAATGTGAAATATTTTGTTTTGCTAAAAATTTAAGATTAAAGTGAACTAAAACAGGGAATGTATAAACTTTATATATATATATATATAATTAAAATGATGCCCATTAATTAAAATCTTCTTATTTCCTTAAACCTTCCCCTCCTTAACTGCATGCCTAGCCAAAACCTTTATTTGCTTTGAATAGAGTAGGAAGGGGTTCGATCCCCTATCCAGATATTATTTTTCGCTGTCTATGTCCTATTAGGGACATTTCCTATTACTTCCCGTACTTGAGATGTTACAGGCAATGAGAGCAAATCTCCCCAAAGTGAGAACTGTCATCTTGGACAGATGTCACCACATTGTCTCCATTGGAAGATTTTCCCTCACCTCTTGCTGTCATGACAACTCTAAAATTAAGGATTTACCCTTACTTTGTGTCTCAGTGACAATGGTCACCAGGACATGTAGAGGGACAAATCACCCCAACAGGGGGCACAGGCAGCTATAAATACTTGGCAGAGGATCTAACACTTTCCCACTCTATCCCAGACTAAAAGTCTAAGTTTGGCCTTTTCATATGCCTTGAAATAGAAGGTTATATCTAGTGAGAGGGGTGTCTTGAGCATCATCATCCAAATATTGTTAACACTAAGGAGTTCATTATAACAGAGTGGACAATGCTATTAGATTAGATTAGATTCAACTTTATTGTCATTACACATGTACAAGTACAATGCAACGAAATGCAGTTTAGGTCTAACCAGAAGTGCAATAGTAACAAAAGCAGGATATACAGTTTTGCATAATATAGGTAAATGGATATGTACATTAGCAAAAATGCTAATGTATGCGCTCTCCACTATACTACGTAGGGTTACACATAGTGTACCCTGCATTTTACAGCTCATTTATAAAATGCAGGCCGCCGCTTGATGCCTGCGCTGGTTCATGGTGTTCCCTACGCTTCTCTCAGCAGAGAGAGATCCATAATTGGAGGAGAGCTGGTCACCTGACTTTGACAGATCACCATACCGGGTTCTCCTCCCAGCTTTTCCTTTTCTCTCACAAACTCCATTTATTCTCATTGTTCTCCACCAACTCTCAGACTCCCGAAGTCGGCGGAGCACAATGCACATTTGTGAAGCACATCGCTGGGCTCTGGTTATCTTAAATGTTTTTTTTAAGTAGCAATAACTCTGCATTTTATAAATCTCTTCCAAAGAATTCCATTATAAAGAAGACTACTAAGTGAATTCTTTACTTACCTGTTGCGCATTTCTGCAGGACAGGGAGAGGAAACTTTGTTAATGAGGCGGTGGGCAATCACTTGGTGCATGATTTCCCTGATGACAAAGAAAGAAAGGTATATGAGATATCGGTTCTACACATAAAAATAAATATAACTGCTTCTAAACATTCTCACTTAGTAGAGGAACTTGTAAAAAATGTCACATAGAGGATACTTACTTTTGTGGTCTCGCTGCTCCCAGATGTTTTATCCCCACTGAATAATTTTAGAAAGCGCCTAAAAAGGCTTTTTTATGGACTTTCTTTTCTTCTTTAGGAACATTGCTCCATTCCAAGGTATTCTCACAATGCTGCATTTGGACTCCTTCCTTCTCTTTCTTCTCCTCCTTCTCCCTCTCCTCTCTAGCTCTGGCAGGAATCCTGTAAGAGAAATTTTAATGTGAAATATTTTGTTTTGCTAAAATTTGGGGTGAACTAAAACACAATGTATGAGCTTTATAATTTACTAAAATGATGCCCATTAGTTAAAGTCTTCTTATTTTCCTGAAACCTTCCCCTCCTTAAGTGCATGTCTAGCCAAAACTTTTCTTTGCTTTGAATAGTGTAGGTAAGGGTTATATCCCCTATCCAGTTATTATTTTATGCTATCTGCTTCCTATTAGGCTGATTTCCTTTTACTTTACACCATCCTGGTGGTGCAACAGAAAATGAGAGCAAATCTCCCCAAAGTGAGAATTCTCATCTTGGACAGATGTCACCACATTGTTCCCATTGGAAGATTTTCCTCACCTATTGATGTCATGACAACTCTAAAACGTAGGATTTTAATTGCAATGGCAGGGGTGGCGGAAGAGCGGTGTACACACCCACCACTCTCCGCACTGCCCCAACGATGCTGCTTGCAGGACTTTTTTTTTTGTCCAGGTGGATTGGGGGGAGTTTTTCAGGTGCTAAAGCACCTGAAAAATGCCAGTGTGAAAGGGGTCTAAGGAGTTCATTATAACAGAGCAGACAATGCTTTGTGCTCTCCGTTATACTATGTAGGGCTACACATACTGTAACCCGCATTTTACAACTCACTTATAAAATGCAGGCCACCGTGTGTAGCCTGCGCTTGTTCATTGTGTTCCCTCCACTTGTCTCAGCAGAGAGATATCCATGATTGGAGCAGAGACGGTCACCTGACTTTAACAGATCACCATACCGGGACCTCCTGCCAGCTTTTTCTTTTCTCTCACAAACTCCATTTATTCTCATTGTTCTCCACCAACTCTCAGACTCCCGAAACCAGCAGAGTGTAGTGCACATTTGTAAAGCACATCGGTGGGCTCTGGTTATCTTTAATGCAGTGGTGACCCATCTATTAGGGGCGCACTGGCGCTGCCCCCCCCATCCATGCGTCCTGCCCCCTGATCTACATACAAGGCGATGCAATGGGGGTTGTATTTTTTGAAGTACGTGATTGGAACCAGAGGCTCTAATGGCCTTTAAAAAAGTGTGGGCTCAGGACACAGAGCATTGCACTCCAATCCCACCCAGTAATGAATATTCGCTATCGCCAAACTGATCCTCCTCCAGGCCAATCAGGAAGCTGGTCTGAGACCTGACACCTGATTGGTTAAAAGGATAGGCAATCCTATTGGACCCCTAGGGGGAGGGAGGAGGATTTCGTTAGGACATGCTGCCACCTGCCCACCCGCTACCTAAATGGTGAAGTGATGGGTTCACCCCATTCGCCCACCTGTGCGGGTGCTGCCAGCCGACCATGGGGAGTGGTTGTTTGCTGCCCCCCCTAAAAAAAAACCACCATCTGCCACTGCTTCAATGTTTTTCTTTTTAAGCAACAATAACATTTTAAATCTCAGAAATCAAAGAATCCCATTATAGAGAAGACTACTAAGTTAATTATTAACTTACATTTTGGTGTTTACCTCCTTCCTCTGGTTCTCCAGAAGAAAGTATGCTTGGAAAGTGTTGATGTTGTACACCTTCATTTTCTCGTTGGTATCCGTGTTTGAAAGCTATAAAGAAAAAAAAAACCAAGACATTAGGTCGATGTACAGATTTTAAAGTGGAACTAAATTCCAAACTTTGTCTTTCGGTTGGCCGTTGGGTTTCCTATCAGGTATGGAGAGGTCACGGAAACTCCTAATAAGAACCCAATGGACAACTGAAGCATCATTATTAGTTTTGGAAAGACTAGGGGAGGCTGAAACATCCAAGGTTTTTGTTTTTTTTTGCAGTCTGGTCCCTGCTAGGGAGATTTTCCTTGTCTTCCTGAATTGGAGATGCAACAGGAAGTGAGAATAAATCTCCCTACAGTGAGGGGAATTCCCATCTTAGACTGTAGTTCCTAGAACATTGGATGATCCACCTTCTACTCTTGTTCTCATGAAAACGCAAAAATTTAGTATTGTCACCAGAACAAATAAAGGAGGAATCTCCCCAGTGGGAGCACAGACTGGAATACAAACTTGGCAGAGGATCTAATCTAAGGTTCCCGTTAGAGCAGTGTTCCCCAACCCTGTCCTCAAGGCCCACCAACAGATCATGTTTTCAGGATTTCCATTATTTTGCACAGGTGATTTGATCAGTTTCACTGCCTTAGTAATTACCACAGCTGATTCATCTGAGGGATATCCTGAAAACACGACCTGTTGGTGGGCCTTGAGGACTGGGTTGGGGAGCACTGCGTTAGAGGATACTTACTATTGTCGCTTTGCTACGCTCAAGTGCTTTAGAAAAGCTTGTGATTTTGTCTTCTTTCTTCTCTTTCAGCTCAAATGCTCTGCAAGAAATCCTGTAAGAGAAAGTTTAATTTACATTTTGTTTTGCTAAAATGTTGATTAAAGTGAAATAAAACAGAATATATGAGGTAAAATCATGTCCATTGGTTCATATCTCCCTCATATTTCCAAAAACCTTCACCTCAAGTAGATGTCTAGCCAAAACTTTATTTTTGCTTTGAATAGAGTAGGTAATGGTTAGATCCCCTATGCCAGTGTTCCCCAACCCTGTCCTCAAGGCCCACCAACAGGTCATGTTTTCAGGATTTCCATTATTTTGCACAGGTGATTTGATCAGTTTCACTGCCTTAGTAATTACCACAGCTGATTCATCTGAGGGAAATCCTGAAAACATGGCCTGTTGGTGGGCCTTGAGGACTGGGTTGGGGAACACTGCCCTATGCAGTTATTTCTTTGTTGTCTGTGTCCTATTAGGCTGATTTCCTATTACTTCCCATCTTGGTGATGCTACAGGAAATGAGAGCAAATCTCCCCAAAGTGAGAAGAATTCTCATCTTGGACAGATGTCACCACATTGTCCGCATTGAAAGATTTTCCCTCACCTCTTGCTATCATGACAATTCTAAAATTGGGATTCCCCCTTACTTTGTGTCTCTGGCAATGGTCACCAGGACATATGAAGGGAGAAATCACCCTAGCAAGGATAGAGGCAGCTATAAATACTTTGCAGAAGGTCTAACACTTTCTAACTCCTATCCCAACTGGAAAAAAAGGTCAACTGAAGGAGCATTGTAGAAAGCATTGCATAGAAGCTCTGCGAGAAGCCGTGCTTACAATACAATACTTATTTAAAGAGGAAGTAAAGTCTTCTTTAATTGTACCTTCAGGTAAACCTGTAATAAGACTTACCTGTAGGTACTGTAACTATCTCCTAAACTTGCACCGTTTAGGAGATATTCACTGTAAATGCTGCTGCCGATGTCCCCGGCGCATGCGCACTGAAGGAGCGGCCTGTTTGTGCCAGTTATTTAGGGCCCGTGCTGTGACCGGCGGCTCGCATGTGCGGGAATGACGTCACCACGACTCCTGCCAACCAAAGCGCCAGAGCCCACAAACCCGAAAGTAACTCCGGGAAAGATGTTGGCATGGTCAGCGGTGTGCCCGTCGCCAATTCAGGGCATCGTTCTAAGGTAAGTATTTCATAATGAGCTTGTATGCTATGCATACAAGCTCATTATGCCTTTTGGCTTGCAGGTCGGGGTTTTTTTTTGAGGTTTACAACCTCTTTAACCACTTGCCACCAAATCACATACCCGTACATCAATTGACTTCAAGTGGTTGTCCTGGGGTGATGGGATCACCCTCGTACCGCTTTTAGAGCTGATGGTCGACTTGGTTGTAATAACCAATGTGGTTATTACAAGCAGCAGGAGTCGAGGTCACTCCCAACCCCCCCTCCGCTCACCCAGGCTCCCCCCATCCAACCGGGAGACAAAAGCGACCAGATCATGTCCGTCGGCTGGCCAGAGACCCGAAGAAAGCCGGAATCGGCCAAGCAGCCAGTAGCAGAGCGAGGAGGGAGCCGGGGCTGCTGACGTCAGTGGCTGTGGCTGCCAGCCCGAGCTCCCAGGTGTGTGGGAAAGGACACCTGTCTAAAGACAAGTATCCTCTTCCCCCTCCCCCCGAAAGGTACCAAATGTGATACCTGAGGGGGGAGGAATCCAACCAGTGGAAGTTCCACTTTTGGGTGGAACTCCACCTTAAGAAGCATGGGTAAGAAAAAAAGTTCAAAAGGAATGTCTAGCCACTTAAGGACCGGAAGGATTTCCAGCTTTAGGACCGGAGCCCTTTTTGCGATTCGGCGCTGCGTCGCTTTAACTGACAATTGCGCGGTCGTGCGACGTTGTACCCAAACGAAATTTGCGTCCTTTTTTTCCCACAAATAGAGCTTTCTTTTGGTGGTATTTGATCACCGCTGCGTCATTTCTGATCGCCGCTATAAACAAAAGAAGAGCGACAATTTTGCAAAAAAACCCAAATTTCTTACTTTTTGCTAACATACAAATCCAAAAAAAAAATATAAAAAAACATTTTTTTCACCGTTTTTGGCCAATTTATATTCTTCATCATATTTGCGATAAAAAAAATTGCAATCGGCGTTTATTGATTGGTTTGCGCAAAAGTGGCCGCGTTTACGGATGATGAGAATTCATTTTTGGGG
>BLSH010347581.1:15300-29055 GCA_018402905.1 Glandirana rugosa
ACCGTCAAAAACCTATCTTTATCGTTTCAAAACGTGGTGTCACTCGTTCGGAATACACTTCTTCTATTTAATATCATGTAAGTCCGGTTCTAATTGTTAACAGAAACCTATTTAAGACCACAGAGAAAACGTCTGAAACCTATCTTCATTCCCCACGCCTTTTTGACCAGGAACTCACAACCACCGTGGAGGTGTGGCATTGAGATATCTCCATGAGAACTACTTTCGTTCTTAACCAGAACGCACCTATGGTCAGGGGTTACAATGTGCAGGCACTACAAACATTTAAGGCCCAATTTTTCCACATATAATTTGCATGTATAAGGTGCATATAATTTACATTTTTTACAGCAAGACCAATTCTTGCTTTCATCAAGAGTACCTCTATAGAGTTACGGTGTGGAGGTGCCACCAACACTCAAGGACCAGTTTTTCCGCACCCCTTACTTCTATCCAAAGTCTGCAAAAGAGACACCAGAATTTATCCAAAGACAATTGTTAATCTTGGCCTGAATGTACTATAATTTATCTTCTTCACATAAGGCTTGCTCACTGTGGTGCAAAACTTTGCTATTTCTATCCAAAAACTGCCAGACACCAGAATGTATCCAAAAAATCTCTAATCTTGTTCCGAGTGCACTAAATTGTGGCCTCATCATCCAGACTGGCTCCCCAAGCCGTTGTTTACTAAATAAAGAAGGATTGCAGGGAAATTTTATGTAAATGTCATTTTTATATATATATATATATATATATATATATATATATATGTCAGTTTTGCTGCAGCAGGTTCTATACACGGTACAGATGTGCCACTTTACAGGCAGACAAAGGGGACCCCCTCAGGCACTGCGCATCACATACTCCTGGCCACTGCACTCTTTGCTGGTTGCTTAGTAGTCATGTTAATGAAATGATGTGTGCATAAAAACATATGTAAAGGGTGAGTTTATTTTCTTCTTACAAATGATTTTGCTGAGGTTTATACATACCTGTTAGTGTTTGTTCAAACCAGTGCTGACACCTGCCCTGCGTGCATCCTTCCTGAGCTCCAATGCATGCAAGAGCGGATGCACAGATCTGAATGCACACTGTCTGTCACTGACTCGGATGGAACGTTTGATTTCTTCCACAGCACAATGTTCTCCTCCAAAAATACCAAATACGGCTTATATCCCTGTATACAAGGAGTATTATAATAAGGATGAAGAGGTAACAGTATGGTGTAACTCTGGATATCATCCGTCATCATACAGAATGAAATGTAACAACCCCCACAGACCCCAGGAGTGGAACCCTTCCTCTGTTACCTGTACAGGTAAATCATCATTGTTTCACATATTTTACCATAACAGACGCATGGAGGTTGATTTACTAAAGTCAAAACGACTGTTCACTTTCCCAAGAAATTTTCCCCAGAGCTCAGTGAATGAGGTGAAGCTCTGCTGACTATTTTCATTTAATCATGCGCAAGAAAAAATACATTTTTTTTTTTCTTGCATTTGATTGGGTATTCTTTGAAAAGTAAATTTTCCCCACATTCACCAAGCTAAGGGAGAATATCCTTGCTAAGTGAACCGTTCATTCACCTAATAAATCGGTCCCATTCTCTGCAGACAGCCTGTTTCTGAAAAGCCTGATATCTGTGCACTCCTCTGTGTTGGTGAACATGTATTCCTTTACACCTCTTAGACATGTACTGTATATAGACTTTGCAAACAAAATATTGACATGAGAAATACAACACCATGACAGTGGTGAAAAATAATATTCATACCGCCTCTGTCCCTCCCAAAGTCTTTTATCATTTTTATCTAAAATATGGCACTTTTCCTAAAAAAACAAAAAAAACAAAAAAAAGCCATACGGCCATTTGAAGTGTATCAAAATCCAAGAACAAAAATGTAACATATTGCTGCTTTCCAAACCTTATATGTGGTGGCTGCATTTGTTTCCTTATTTTAGAATAAGAACATTCTCTGCAAGGACACAACAAAAATACCTGTTGATGCAGCAAGAAATCCAGTTCTAACTTCTTGTGAGAAAAGGAAACAAGAAGAGCAGCCTAGAGAGACAACGTTGTCATTGCTTCACATGATTCACAAAACAGCTCCTGAATCAAACCCAGGCCTCTGCAGTCATCATTACTCTTCATATCACACCACATGCTGGTTCACCAAGACTGTTGTTAAGTGCACCCGTGCTGCTTAAGGGTCCCAACTATAGTATAGCCGGCAGAAGAACACAGTAAAGGATTACCTTTAATCCAAGTGATGGAACTTCTCCATCTCAGTCTGCAGGTGGGACACAAAATTTCCTCTGACCATTCACCTGTACAAGATTGATATTACACATTTCCATCCGCTCCAGAAGGGAAGCTTTATTGTCCTCATTCAGAGAATTAATCCAAACCACACTCAATGTTCATCACATGGTTGTCCATCATCAGTGAGTAGGAGGCCTGCCCCTAGTACTTTCCAAAAACCTCTGGCTCAGTTGGGTCTGTCATAATGTCCAACAAACAAAAACCAGGGACAACTTCCTCCCTATTTACAGATTCCTCTTTTTCCTTCCACTTGCAAAAACTCGATCCCTTTGTACAGCTTCTGCTGGATCACTTCTTGGGAACTAGCAGTCTCTTGTTAGCTCAGAAACAGCCCATTACAGGCTAGGAACTCTCAGTCCCTTAGTAAAGTAGCACGTGTGGAGTGAACTGCATCTCGCATCATCTTCTGTTCCCTTTAGACACAGATCCCAGCTCTACTGCTTGCAGAAAGGCTAACCCATTTGGCTGTCACCAGCCCACCAGGCTGCTTCCTCTACCCAGGCCTCCCGACTGACATACATTGGAGATTCCCCAGAGAAAGTTTGGATGAAGACTTGGCCCACTGCAGTCTTCAAGACAGCACTGCTACAGCTGGCAGTCTCCCCCTTTGTCTGCCCCTGCACCATGCTGATCTACTCACTTTCTCTCCTTGCTCCTGGTGCCTTACCAGTTAGGGTCCCTCCAACTGCCCTCTATGGTGAGATCCTTCCAGGTCAGCCTCCCAAGCTCCAATCCCAGGTAAAACCCCCCTTGGCAGGGGTTTCTTAAGGGCCACTGACAGACTCCCGTCAGCACTGCTTCTCCATTTTCCACCTGACTCCCTGTAATGATTAAGCTCAAGTGATTCGAAGGAAATGCATCTACAATTTGCTGTATCATCTGGCTATATCACAATAAATATTTCAAGCATTGCACTTCTTCTGTGGAGTGCTGCCATTTCTGTCTTTTCCTGACTCCCTGACTGGCATGGCTCATTCCTATTTAAGAGTTCCTTAGTCTCCTGCCAGGCCCACTTCCTTGGGATTGGTGAAGGGTCCCTAAATATTCAAGGCAAACAATCCTAGCTTCCGTCCACTAACTTCTAGAACATTCTACAACATTCTAGAAACAGGGGAGGCATCAGAGAGCTGCCAAGATGAGTTATCCAGTCCTAACTTTTAATAACCCTGACCCAGATTTCATGATTCAGGTTTATCCCTGTGCCAGATAAATTTACCTGCACTACCACTAGTAGCACACTAGAGGGTGCTACACTTATGTTCCAAGAAGGCTCTGCTTTGCTTGTATATTACATACCCCTGACCACTGCACTCTGTATGCTGGGCTGTATATGACATACTCTTGACCACTGCACTCTATATGCTGAGCTGTATATGTCATACCCCTGACCACTGCACTCTGTATGCTGGGCTGTATATGACATACCCCTGACCACTACACACTGTATGCTGAGCTGTATATGACATACCCCTGACCACTGCACTCTGTATGCTGGACTGTATATGACATACTCTTGACCACTGTACTCTGTATGCTGGGCTGTATATGCTATACCCCTGACCAATGCACCCCGTATGCTGGGCTGTATATCCCATACTCCTGACCACTACACCCTGTATGCTGGGCTGTATATGTCATACTCCTGACCACTGCACCCTGTATGCTGTGCTGTATATGACATACTCTTGACCACTGTACTCTGTATGCTGGGCTGTATATGCCATACCCCTGACCACTGCACCCTGTATGCTGGGCTGTATATGACATAATCCTGACCACTACACCCTGTATGCTGGGCAGGGCTGTCTTAATGCATGGGCACCCCTGGGCACTGCCCAGGGGCCCCAGGTGCATGGGAGCCCCATGATTGTCTTGCATTACATCATACTTGCCAGCTGTCCTAGATTTGCTGGGCCAGTCATGCTTTTTACTAAGCTTTTCCCGGGATGGCCGTGTCCTTAGCAGCATCCCAGAACCTGTACTGTGCCCTCCTGATTGCAGTATTGTGCCCTCCTCACCTCCCTGTACTGTGCCCTTCTGCCTACACCCCTGTACTGTGCCCTTCTGCCTCCAACTTTGTACTGTGCCCTTCTGCCTCCAACCCTGTACTGTGCCCTTCTGCCTCCACCACTGTACTCTGCCCTTCTGCCTCCAGTCCTGTATGGCATTGTCCACCCCCCCCCAAAAAAAAAGAGAGCATTGTAAAAAATATATACATTATAAACAATAATTAAAAATGAATTGTAAAAAATAAAATTGTGAAAAAAAAATTAAAAACTACTGACAGTCCACGCCTCATCTGCGCCACCTATCAATGCCCATCAGTGCTGCATATTAGTACCACTGTTACATGACATAAAAAAAAGTATCCGTAATCGCTATCGGCGAGTACTTGAAAAAAGTATCGGTACTTGTACTCGGTCATAAAAAAGTGGTATCGGGACAACCCTAGTGACAGGTACTTTTTATGGAGGGATGGGGGGTCTAAAAGACCCCCATCCCTCCTTTGCACTTCACAGTATTCAGATCACCAAAAACTGTGATTCTGAATACTGTCATTTTTTTAACACCGACGCCGTTTCCCGCCGAGTAAACCAGAAGTGATGTTCTGACGTTGCTTCCGGAAATGTACGAAGGAGTCCCGATTGAAGCCGATTCCGGCTTCCACAGGGACTCCACATAGCAGCCAGAAGTGTTGGATCGGAGCTCCGGTCTCATGGTGGGATGGGAGACCGGAGAAGAGCACTCCCTGGGATAAAGAACGAGTGGCTTCCGGGCCGGATCGGCCGTCTGCTCTAAAAACCTGTACCGGGGTTTAGCCTGTAGCTGCAGACTATACCCCAATACTTCCACTTAAAGTTGCCACCGTTTATAAAGTGGTTAAAAATTTAGATGACATGCCCCAGTCCAACAGGTGGTGAAAATTGGGCCTTGGATGTTGGCGGTGCCAGAACACTGTAACCCCTTGCAGTTACCTTTTTTGGGCGCAGGAAGGGGTCCTGATGTTGTAAATTAGTGTAACCATTTAACGCGAACCGCTGTTTATAAATGGTGGCTGCATTAAGTGGAAGTATCGGGGTAAAGTCTGCAGCTACAGGCTATACCCTGGTATCGTTTTTTAGAGCAGGCAGCCGGCTATTTGTTGATAACAGCCAATCCGGTTCTTGAGCCGCTCGGTCGTAGAAGCAACATTACAACGTCACTTCCGGTTTACCCCGTCGGCTAACGGCGCCGGTTTAAAAAAAATGACAGTATTCAAAATCGTCATTTTTGGCGATCTGAATACTGTGAAGTGTAAAGAAGGAATGCGGGGCCTTTTAGACCCCCTATCCCTCCAGAAAGAGTACCTGTCACCATATATTACTATGAAAAGGGATGTTTACATGTAGCAATAAATGTGATCAGATTTTTTTTTAAAGGAACAGTGTTAAAAGAAAAAATAAAATAAATTAAATAAAAAAAAAAAAAATGAAAGCGCCACCGTCCCCGCGAGCTCGTGCAGCAAAGAAAACGCAAATGTAAGTTGTGCCCGCATATGAAAACGGTGTTCAAACCACACATGTGAGGTATCGCTGCAATCGCCAGAGTGTGAGCAGTAATTCTAGCAAAAGACCTCCTCTGCACCTCTAACCTGGTAACCGTTAAAACAATTTAAAGCTTCGCCTACGGAGATTTTTAAGTACCAGAGTTTGTCGCCATTCCGCGAGTGTGCGCAATTTTCAACCGTGACATGTATGGTATCTATTTACGCGGCGTAACATCCTCTTTCACAATATATAAAAAATTGAGCTAACTTTACTGTTGTCTTATTTTTTAACTCAAAAAAGTGTTTTCCAAAAGACCGCTGTGCAAATACCGTGTGACAAAAAGTATTGCAACAATCGCCATTTTATTCCCTAGGGGGTTTGAAAAAAAATATATAATGTTTGGGGGTTCTAAGTAATTTTCTATAAAAAAAAAAAACAAAAACGTATTTTAACTTGTAAACAAATGTAAAAAAAGGCTCTGGGGGTTAAGGGGTTAAAAACTGTATATATTTTAAGACACCACGTCAGGTGTACTATATGACGTACGTGTACCCCCGAATAGGCTGTGTGTACATATATATATTTGCACTGCCTGACTGTATACAGATAGCCGTATCTATCTATCTATCTTTTTTTTTTTCTTTTGATCTATCTATCTTTATATCTATCTATCTATCTATCTATCTATCTATCTATCTATCTATCTATCTATCTATCTATCTATCTTTTTATCTATCTATCTTTTTTCTCTCTTTTTTTACACAGTAAAATTCTAGCTAAACTGCCTGTATTCAGGAACCTAAGCTATCTCTCTAACATCGTCGCCAACACATTACATAGGAGGGACTTGACAAAGGAACGCGCATGCCCAGCAGGCTCCGTGCGCACGCTCTGAAACGCGTTGTGGACCTTTTTGGCCTCCGCCCCGCACCGTAAACGCTAGTCGCGGCTCACGCTGCGCTCCAAGCCTCCTCTCCGACGTGTCCCATTACACCAGGATATCACTGCCGGGACAGCCGGCGTCTCTGGCTTTGTTGTCATCCTGGATTGATGGCTTTTGGAGAGACTACAGCGGCGATAGGAGAATTGACTTATCCTCCACCCTCTCGCTCTTCTCCTGAAGGGTCGCACCTGCTTTTTCTCAGATGAAAGTTTTTAACGCTTTTGTATTACACTAATGCATACCTGCATTCAGAGGCGCTCTTCTCCGTTCTTGTTTTCAACACACTACATGGAGCCACTGTACAAGCGGCTTTATATAGTGCGGGCCATGGATTGAGGCTGCTGCGCAGTGATTGGCTAAAGGCACCCTGCCTTCAGCCAATCTTAGCTCTCACAGCAGGCCGCTCACTGATTGGCCAAAGCATGCAGGCATTCCGCCGCCATTTGAAACCATTATGGGGCACGCAAAGTTGCCGCAAACGCCCCATAATGTTTGGGTTTCCGTTTTCTATATGCTGGGTTGTATGTGACATACCCCTGACCACTACACTCTGTATGCTGCGTTGTATGTGACATACCCCTGACCACTACACTCTGTATGCTGGGTTGTATGTGACATACCCCTGACCAGTACACTCTGTATGCTGGGTTGTATGTGACATACCCCTGACTGCTGCATTCTTTATATTGCACAACAGTTGTTGGATGCTCAGTAGTCATGGTAATGAAGTTCTTCCTGAAGTTAGGCTGTGTGTACAAAAGCATATATAGTGGAATAGTTTGCTGAGGTTTGTACATATCTACCTGTGGCACAGTAATGAAAGCATGTTTTGTACAAGGACTGCGCCCTATGGCACCGGGTACACAGTGAGGCTCAAGATTTAAGCACCTCCCACTGTTAGCACAATTTTGCCACACCCATAGTTTTCTGCTGCGCACCCCATCTAACTATTTTCTGGTTGCCCAAGGCTGACCCCCCCCCCCCAGGACAAGAGAACTGAGGCCCTGTGTATTGACCCAGCTTCTCCGCCCCCCACCCGCCTGCCAACCTAACCCTCTATGAAGCCGCATCAGGGAGAGCAAAGGAATTACTTGCCATAGGGGGTGCCTGGTTCATGTGTAACCACAATTAAGGTCTCCTCTTCCCTAAAGGGGAATTTTTTAATGCACGCAAGTGGACTTTTTATTTGTTCTATAGAGGGACTTTTTCTGTTTATTCACAATTCTATAGCAATATTTTGTTCCCCCTCCATGCTATGTAGATATCATATCTTATGTGCTGCACTGTAGGTTATTCTATGGACTACTTTTGGTAGAAGAACGAGTCCAGGATAGAGAAAAGGATCAACAAGAAATCCTCTTTTTTCCCATTCTTCCCCAATCCTCAGATGTAATTCATTCTTCTTATCACTTTACAGCTCTGTGTAGGAAGCCGGAGGAGACAAAACTGGAGATGAATCCAAAGAAGACATTTTATAATATTGGGGAGAGAGTGACAGTAAATTGTCCGGTTGGATATCGGAACCCCAATCCCTCTGTACGATGTGTGATGAGTGGATCCTCCATTGGGTGGAATTCTCCTCCACAATGTATAGGTGAGTAATAATCCTCAATATACAGACTGCAGGAACCCAGAGCAACCAATCAGCAGTCACCTCTCTTTATTTATTGGCCAACCATTCTAAATTGATGTAAAATAAAACCTGATTGGTGCATTGCTCTACAAACATTACTGATGAGCCAAACTGCCCTGGATTTGGTTCAAGCCGGGTTCTAAATATTTCAGATGCCAAACCCAAACCCCACTGAGATCAATGGGAGCCAAATCTGTAAAATTAAAAATGCCAATTTTCTGGGCTAATAGGAAAGGGGATGTCAAAAAATAGCACGGGGGGTGGGCACTGCCCTGGGGAACCTGGACCAATGCAAAACAAAATAATAACTTCAAATTCCAGGCCAGGAGCAGTGATTTTTCAATTATTAAGGTGAAACATTATAAATGTCCAGGTCCTTTAACCACTTCAGCCCCGGAAGTATTTCCCAGGTTAGGACCAGAGCACTTTTTGTGATTCGGCACTGTGTCATTTTACCTGACAATTGCGCGGTCGTGCAACGTTGCACCCAAACTAAATGTGCGTCCTTTTTTTTCCACAAATAGAGCTTTCTTTTGGTGGTATTTGATTCCCTCTGCGTCATTTCTGATCGCTGCTATAAACAAAAAAAGAGCGACAATTTTGCAAAAAATATTTCTTACTTTTTGCTAAAATACAAATCTCAAAAAAAACTATAAAAAAATGTATTCATCAGCTTTGGCCGATTTATATTCTTCCTCATATGTGTGGGGGAAAAAAAATCGCAATTGGCATTTATTGATTGGTTTGCGCAAATGTTGCTGTGTTTACAATCCATGAGAATTTATTTCTGGTGTTTTTACAATTTTTTTATTTTTACTAGTAATGACGGTGATCTGCGATTTTTAGCAGTACTGCGATATTGCGGCGGACATGTCAGACATTTTTGACACTTTTTTGGGACCAATGACATTTATTCAGCGATCAGAAATTTAAATATCCACTGATTACTGTATAAATGTCATTGGCAGGGAAGGGGTTAACCTGCAGGGGGCAGGGAAGGGGTTAACCTGCAGGGGGAGATCTAGGGGTTAACCTCCCTGGCGGGATGATTATTTCAGATTTTTGGTGCTGAAAGTGGTACAATCATTTTGCATGGAAATTTGGCAATTTATATTGTAGGCCTGTAATTCTTAGGAATAACTCACTTAAATCTGTCCAAACAAGAGTCTAGTAGACATCCCGGGTATGAAAAAGTTTGAAACACAAAATCATAAATTATAATATAATAAATAACTATAAATAGTTATCAAAGATGATAATATAATAATAAAATGTATTCAATAATGTAATCAAGTCAAACACACTGAAATTTGCTCAGTTGCAGAATTGTCGCTGTCGTCACTTTCAGTTTCTGATGATAAATTTCCCCACCAATCAGTATCACTCAATTCTGCAAATGATTCTTATTTACTATCGCTGTTTTCTAGCTGATCAAAAAACGCTTTTGACATAAAGGGACACTTTTTTATGCTATGGACGTTCTCAAGTTTCCAAGCAGAAAGAATGACATTTATTATATAAAATATATATATATAGACTTCCCCTGTGATATCCCACCTCCAGCACACACATTGGTCTTCCCCACCGAGATGCCAACAACCAGCACACGCACATTGGTCTTCCTCAGTGAGATCCCACCTCCAGCACACACATATTGGTCCTACCCAGGAAGAATATAATAATAATAAAGTTAATAGAATGCTGCAGAGAGATCCCAGGAACATCCCATGATGAGGAGGTCAGACCATGGTCCATATATCACTGAAAGCTCGCTACAGAGAAAAGGTTTGCATGTATCTGGCAGGGCTCATTCAGCCGGTCAATGACCCCCATCCTGCATGCTTCTCCCCGAGCTGTGCACAGAAAACCTATAGAAATGCACAGATCTGAACGCACACCGTCACTGAATCACTGGTGGAAGTTTCCTCTGTGGTGTTTTTAGCCTCCTGACCAATTCTAGATATATTTCATGTACACATTTATTATTTACATGTAAAGGTTTGATTTCTTCCACAGCACAATGTGCTCCTCCATCAATAACAAATATGGAGCGTATCTCTGCATACAAGGATTATTATGATAAAAATGAAGAGATAACAGTACAATGTAAATCTGGATATCATCCGTCATCATCTACAATGAGATGTAACAACCCCCGCACCTCCTATGAATGGACTCCTTCCACTGTTACCTGTATAGGTGAGTAAAAGAACACAGAACATGTCCACCATATACACAGTGTGAGAATTGCATTGTATACAAGACGTGCAGTTTGTTTCATTCTGAATCAAAATTCGGACAACATTTTCATTATTTGAAGATTCGGATGCATCTTAATTTCCTAATTACAATAGTAACGAATATAAGTGAATAGAAAATAACACAATTAAATTTTATCCGAAATAACAAATTATCCAAATTCAAATCCAAATCAATTTTGAAACAAATTTGAAAACAAAACTGAATTAGAAACAAATTTGTAAACATATTGCTGATTTCCATCAAAGACTGTGTGTATTAGAATATAGCTGTCTTCTGAAATGCATACATTAAAAAGAATAGAATAAAACAGAATAGAACATAAAATGAAAGAATAGAACAGCATAGAAAATAAAGGCATAGAATAGAATAGAATAGAAATAAAAAAATAGAATTAGAATAGAATAGAATAAAATAGACTACAGCTGTCTTCTAAGATTTGAAATCCGAATTTACAATAAAATAGAATAGAATCAAATAAAATAAAGCCGTCTTCCAAAACTCAAATTTCAAAAAGAATAGAATAAAACAGAATATAAAGTAAAATAATAGAATAGCATAAAAAATAAAAGACTAGAATAGAAATATAAAATAAAATAAAATTGAAAATAAAGGAAAAGAGAAGAATAGAAAATAAAAGACTTGCATAGAAAAAAATAGAATAGCACAGAATAAAATAGAATATAACCATCTTCTGAATTTTGAATTTCGAATAGAACCAGCTATTCTTCCCAATGAATTTAAATTGATTAGATATTTTTTTATTCAATTCAACGTCTTCAAATACCTTGGAAAACTTGAATCAAAATAAAAAATGAATGAACAAAACAAAACAAATTTTGTTACAAATGCAATTTGTTGATGTTAAATATGAGAATATTCTCTCGATATTCTGTAACTTATATTGGTGAGAAAAGTCCCAAGAAAGTCCGTTCAGTTATTGTGTAAAAACTAAAAATGGATTTAATAATAAATTAGCAAAATATTACAAGAACAATATTAAAATACAAAATGTAAAAATAATATCAATAATGAAGTTATATTCTTGAGATGAAGATTGTGTATAAAATCTGATGTGTGTATGTATGTCTGTGTAAAACTCCTCGTGTCTGCAAATCTGCCTAAAAATTCTCTTGTGCACAGCCTTCTACTCCTAAAATCAACTCCCACCTTTCTAAAAAGGGCTGGTTTAAAGTTCTTGTAGTTCCCCAAAACTAATTACAAATGTTTCAGCCTAAATTTCAGTCTAACGTCCCCCTCCCTGAGGAGATGCTGGAATACAATACACAGTTATATTGAACCTGGGGGATGGGCAAAAACCATATGTACAACCATATTCTTATACAATATAACTATATATCATCTAAATCAAATAACACATATAAAGTACCAATATGTATATATTATATTCAACGAAAAGGCCCTTCTCTTATTAATATCCTAATAAAGAAATATTATAGTATTAAGAACTTATATTCTTAAATCAAACATACTGAAAACTCTACATCTTAAGACATTTGAGATCTTCTCTCCTTGGAACTGAAAGCCAGGAACATCCTAATTTCTACCACATGTAAGCACTCCAAAGAGATGCATCAACTATAATCAACCTTTGTATGTCTTTTAACACAGACTGTAAACTATATTTGTTACTTTTCCAAATATGGAATATATATAACTCAATTATAATTTTAAGATCCATCACATTTATAATGGTTAGTATTGTTAATAGAGAAATATTAAGGCTTCTAACAGTTCAGTATATTCAGCACACACATATTGTTCACAGGAACATCCCAAAATGAGGAGGTCAGACCATGGTCCTTATACCACCAAGACAGGTCCCAGGAACACCCCATAATGAGGAGGTCAGACCATGGTCCATACACCACCAAGACAGGTCCAGGAACATCCCATAATGAGGAGGTCAGACCATGGTCCATATACCACCCAGGCAGGTCCCAGGAACTTCCCATAATGAGAAGGTCAGACCATGGTCCATACACCACCAAGACAGGTCCAGGAACATCCCATAATGAGGAGGTCAGACCATGGTCCATATACCACCCAGGAAAGTCCCAGGAACTTCCCATAATGAGGAGGTCAGACCATGGTCCTTATACCACCCAGGCAGGTCCCAGGAACTTCCCATAATGAGGAGGTCAGACCATGGTCCATATACCGCTAAGACAGGTCCCAGGAACTTCCCATAATGAGGAGGTCAGACAATGGTCCTTATACCACCAAGACAGGTCCCAGGAACTTCCCATAATGAGGAGGTCAGACCATGGTCCATATACCACTGGTCCCATCAACCGATCCATCCTATCACACACTTTCCTCCTCACACTGTATATAATGTATAATGACCTGCTTTTATCTTCTTATTCCACAGCTCAGTGTAAGAAGCCCACCATAGACAATGTGGACAGCTTCTCTATAGAGAAAAGATTTGTACATACAGTGCCTTGAAAAAAGTATTCATACCCCTTGAACTTTTCCACATTTTGTCATGTTACAACCAAATAGTGCTAAGATGTAGCTACTTTAGTATTCTCTAAGGATTCAGTCTCTAGCGGTAGAAAAAGGAAATGGCCACAGGGACCTCTCACCAGACCCGATGACACGGCAGCAGTGATTTCTCTCTTAACTAGTGTTGAGCGAACCCGGACTGTAACGTTCGGGTCCGTACCGAACTTTAGGGTGTCCGTGGCACGGACCCGGACCCGGACATTTCAAAAATCGTTCGGGTTCCATGCCTGGGCTTGCAATGTCAGGCCCAAGCGAGTTGTGATCAATTCTCTCTTTAGTGACGACGGCACAGTAGCCCAGACCACTCTCCAGGGACACCGGTAAAGGAAAAAGATGGCGATCTCTGACTTAGGAATCTCTTATGATTTCATCGATGTAGAATCGTGATAAACCAACATTGTACTGTTTTACACCTTTTCAAGTTCCCCATACTTATGAAAAAAGTTCCGTGACATACATGTTTAGAAAAGAGATATCTCTTCGACAGGTGTAACAGATACCACCCGAAGAATGTGACTCGACACCTTATTCTTCT
>BLSH010347650.1:6399-21706 GCA_018402905.1 Glandirana rugosa
TTCAAAATGGCCGCCATGGTCACCACCCATCTTGAAAAGTTTCCCCCATCACATATACTAATGTGCCACAAACAGGAAGTTAATATCACCAACCATTCCCATTTTATTAAGGTGTATCCATATAAATGGCCCACCCTGTATATCAGTGGGGAAGGATAGACTCTCCCTTGTGCCCAAAGTGTCAGTTACATCAGGGCACTCTGATTCATCTACTCTGGAAATGCCCTAAACTGGTATGATACTGGAACAAGGTCATTGAGTTTATTAATAATGTTTATCATTTACAGTTGTAATAAATACATATATATATATATATATATATATATATATATATATATATATATATATATATATATATGCGCGACAGGAAAATGCAGCAAGCACTCTACCTGACCAGCAGTATATATCAGAAGTCCCTCAACTAGATGATAATATAAATGTATAAACGTATAGCCCCTGTATCGAAAAGGGCAAACAGGAATTTTGGATCTTTGAACAATATGCCTACAAAAATGTCAAAAATTCAAAAACATAGGGAACCACTAGGTTACCACAAGTATCGGTCATCAGTCATAGAGTGGGAACGTCAGGCACCATTGATAAAGGCGTTGACATCCCACTCCAAGTTAATACCATATGGATAATACGAACGTAATTTGTAGATCCAAAAGGTTTCTAGCCTCGACACGCACAGATTTTTGAAAGCTCCCCTCCATGGGGGAACATACCTGTCTATGGCCACAAAAAGTGTACCCCTAGGGTCTCCCTGCTGCCTGATGAAAGAGCGCGACTGCAAGGACATTGCAGGATGGAGGCTCTGAAATGCATCGCACCTTTATGATGTCATCTAACCCCGACCTGGTGAGTCTGTGTTCCGAGCCTCGCTTTGGCGTCTTCCTTTGCCGGCAACAAGGCACTCGTACGAACTGCGGGACTTACACCGGACCTCACGCTGCGAGTAGATCCTCTGTCATCTCCCACTGACGGGATGGCTGTCCCTGCTTCTGATGTGCCTGGTTTTATTCCTGTACATGTGAGTTGCCAATCGGCAGTTAATAAATATTTTATCACATTTTATACAGTCTGCATTTAGAGGTGCCTTCTTTCTTGCGTTCCTTTCTCTCCGGTGGCTCAATTGGCTTCCTTCCACCAGGAGTGCAGCCCTTAATGTTGGATATTATGTGTAGACACTAACGATTATTATGGACTATTATGGACTGCTTTTTACCATGTTTGGCGAGCATTGTTTTCAGGTGATGCACCTTCATTTGTTGTCACTAGTGAAGAATGTGGAGGAGCGGGACATTACCTTCAAAACTAACCTGTAAGGCCCACGAAGTCCAAGTCTGCTCCCCCTACTTACCTTGCAAACTGTTCTGTGGGAAATAGATCTGCTCATATCACCTTGTCTCTTTCACTTCAGACCCCATAAAGAACATCCAAGTGCCAGCTATTATTGATTCCGGAGCTTGCAGCTGTTTCATTTGCTCCCCTTGGATTGGATGGGCATCCCCACCTCAGTCCCGGGACAGACATCAGCTCGGCGTTTCCCTCTCTTGAGCTGGGTCATGTTTTTCCTTAAGTTCAATATGTAAGTAATATACTGTACCCATCCATTTTTTCCCCCTTACCGATAGGGAGGTAGACTAACACAACATCTTTTTTCATGTTTACAGTTAAAAATACAGCGTTGTACTCCTGATGAGTGGCTATAGCGCCACGAAACGCGTAGAGTTTTATCAATGCTTTTATGGAATCATTTTTGCATCATCCATCATGTCATTTATTCAACTGTATTCTGTACTGTATATTCATGGATTTTTTGACCAGCTATCATGTTATCATGTCATGTTCCATTACTGTGGCCCCTTGTGGCTGTATGATTGTCGTTTATATGACATTATGATCGTACATCACTGCAATTGTTTATTCAGTGTGCTAATAAAATATATATATTTTTTATACTCTATGTATTTCTTTTTGCTGGTGGTATGCCTCATTTAAAGTCCCATGACCAATCCTCTTTCTTTGTATATGTTACTACAAGTAGACCTGATTACCCAGCTCAAACAGGCATCCAAGAAGGATGTTCTACTGCCAATTGTTTGTTTCCAGGAACAAGAGGGGCTATTCCTGCATAATCAGAAGGTGTTTGTACCCCAAAGTCTGTCCCAAGATCCTCAGCCTGTGTCATGATCATCCCTTGGCAGGGCATTTTGGGGAAACTAAAACAATCGAACTTGTGCAATGCTCCTTTTGGTGGCCTGCTTTAAGGTCTGATTGCAAAGATTATGTTGGTACCTGTGGAGTCTGCATCCAAAATAAGAATGACAAAACCAAATCTTGGGGTTTGCTAAGGTCTTTAACTATCCCCAAGAGACCTAGGGAGATAATCAATATGGACTTCATTGTTGAGCTTCCGCCATCTGAAAGATTCACTACCATCTTTGTGATTGTCAACAGGTTAACGGAGATGGCCCATTTCATCCCTATATTGGGGACCCCCTCAGCAATGGAAACCGCTCGTACCTTCATCAAAGAAGTGATTAGGCTCCACGGGGTACCCAGCAGCATCACTTCAGATCGAGGAGTACAATTCACATCTAGGTTCTGGAAAGATCTTTGCAGAACACTAAAAATCAAAACTTGTTTTTCTTCAGCCTATCATCCACAAACAAACAGCCAAACAGAACGAACGAACCAGACCTTGGAACAATACCTCCGCAGCTTCTCATCCTTTGCTCAAGATGAGTGGGCATCACTCCTACCCCTGGTGGAATTCACATATAATGATGCAGTTCACTCAGCTACAGGACAAGCCCCGTTTTTTACAAATTAGGGGTACTTTCCAGTCTTTTTACCCGACATCCTGCCTGATTCTTCCATTCCCGCAGTCCAGGAGAGGGTAACATTTCTGTAGTCAAACAACAAGGTGTTGCAAGATGCCATTTTGAAAGCACAACAGGACAATAAAAAAAATTTTGACAAAAAAAGAGGGAAGACCTAAAACTTGAAATAGGAGACAAAGTTTGGTTATCCACTATAAAATTGTCATGCCCAACCAAGAAACTGGGACCTAGATATATTGGTCCATTTTCTGTTAAAGGACAAATCAGTCCAGCAGCTTATGAACTTTCACTCCCTGAGACATACAAGATCCACCCTGTCTTTCATGTGTCCCTGCTAAAGGCCGCAAGGCTAAACCCATTCCTTGGTCGTGAGTCAGGTCCACCAGCACCTGCGATAGTCGACGGCAATGAGGAGTGCAAGGTCGAGACAACTGTGGATTGTAGGAAAAGAAGAGGCACTAACCAGTATCCAGTATTTAATGAAATGGAAAGGCTATGGCCCAGAAGAAAATTCATGGGAACCAGAAACAAATCTTCATGCCAAAAGACAGATACAGGCATTCTTCTGGGCTTACCCCAAAAAGATGTTACAAATGGGCATCCGGAGGGTGCCCATTGGAGGGGCAATGTAAGAGAAGTCCAGTAAACAAATGCGCATTGGCGCGCATGTGTGGGCACACTAGCGTGTGCAGAAGAAGAAACATACATTTGCACGTGCACATACGGCGCCAGATGGCCTATTTAAACCAAGCAATGACATGAACACATTGCTTAGTGGTCTTTCAGCTTGTTCCTGTTCGCCAGTGCCCTGATCCGTTTCCTGCCTACCTGTGTTTGACTCAGCTTTACCTGAACTCACCTCTGGACTTCCGCCTGCCTACCTGTGACCTCGGCCTGTATTTGACTCTGCTCCTGTATCATACTCTTGTACCTTGCTGCCCAATTGTGTACCGAACATGGCTTATATCTTGTTCTTGCTTCAGTCTCATGTTCCTGTATCTGCACTGCCCAGCTGTTGATGACCCCCTGACTTATGTTCCAGGTACGCTGCTATACCGGCCCTCGTGCCACACTGTGTCCTACACTCCCTGTCATCTCTATCAGGGGTTTTGGACAGGAGGTGCAAGAGAAGCCCTCTCTACAGCTCGATCTCCACCAGGTACGTGACAAACACACTGAGTGAGTAACATCTTTGCTAAATAGGCTGTAACATCTGGGAAGGATGGCTTTACTGTTCTGGGAGACTTTGAAGTGTTCTGCACTCATGTGGCCACTGCATAGCAAGTTCTAAGGAAAAGGAGAATGTTCTGCTCTGTGAACTGTTATCAGTGAGTCTGAACAGTAACGTGCTTCAAAGTGCCTGTAAGTTAAAGTGAAGCTCCAACCAAAAGGGGAAACTCTGCTTGTCTGTCTCTCCCCCCCCTCCGCTGCCACATTTCACACCTTTTGAGGGGAAGCGGGTACCTGGCTTCGGCTGTGGCGAACTGAGCTGCTAGTTCTGCCCCCCTCCTTCCCCGCAGCCAGCCCATTCACATAGCGCAGCGTGCTTTGCGCAAGGCTTCCTTTAGTTGAGATGGTGACGCCAGCACCCAATAACCAATTAAAAAATTGGCTCAGGTGAGGACACGGCTGGATTCCTGGACAGGTAAGTGCCCTAATCTTAAAAGTCAGCAGCTACAGCATTTTTTTGGGGGGGGGGGGGGCTGGAGCTCCTCTTTAACAATTGTGCTGGAGAGAAGTTGTGCAGTAAAGCAATTAAAATACACTTGAACTGGACATTTGTTTATTTTAGGCAACAGGCCTCAGGCTGTTTAATGACTGTGAGGGCGGGCTTCAGGCCAGAAGGTGACACAATATGCCAGAGTTTCTCTAAAACAACAGGTAGTTGACTGTCCCATCAAAGATGAAGCAAGGTGGGTCCAGGGTCTACATGGCACCAACAGCTAGCCAGCCAATATGAGCTCCCTTTACATGCTCATTGTTATCCTTGCTGGAGGCTCTGACACGAGGAAGTGAAGCCCTGCATCTACCCAGATGACCACCAGAGACACAGGGTAGAACAAAGCATTAAAAGTCAATAACTGGGGAAGGATCAGCTACAGGGAGACCACAGTCAATGCTGCCAGCAATATATATGTAGTTGTCCTTGGTCTGCCTTTTTTGGGCACAGCTTCCAGAGTTCAGTTTCTCTGCTGACATTACATTTAAACCTTTATTATTAGAGAAACTAAGAACAATGTACAATTTCCTTACTTCTTTCCTCACAGCTTTGATGCATACATGGGAACAAGTGTGATTTCATCCTTTTAACCACAAATAATAAATGTATGAATAATATTCTGATTAGCCCATCCTGGGATAAAAGTAAACCACAAATTCACATTTTTCTAGGCAAAGCTAATCAAACAATCCAGTGTACGTTTTAGATTAAAGTTCCAATTTAAAAATTTTTCCACTGTGGAGACGTATGTGAGTCATCTATGTTTGTGTAATATAGACAGTGCTGAGGTCATGTAGATAAATTCAGGATTCCGATAAATGGTCACAAATCGTTTCAGCTTCACCACAATTCACTTTAAAGTGAAACTCTTCTTAAAACCAAAAATTAATGGACCAGTTCAACTAAAAATTATATTTTTGTTTTTGATAGATACTAAAGGCAATTTTTTTTTTTTAGTTTTAAATTGAATGGAGATGGATTAGAAGACCTATTAGGTCCTGTTTACCGTTATCATTGAAAGTGAAAGTAAAAGTAAATCCCAAATTTTGAGTTGTCCCCAGAACAGTAGAAGAAGAGAAATCTTCCAATGGGGGTGCTAGTCGTGGTGATTTAAGGGCCCTCAAAGGATTCCTTTAATTTGCAGGAATATCCTATCACTTCCTCTTTTGATAATGGGACAGGAAGTGAAGGAAAATCTCCCCAATGCTATACAGATGGCAAAAAAAAAAAAAAAAAATGACAAGGATTTACTCTATCCAGAATGAAAAAAAGAAAAGTTTTGCCTATGGTTCTACTTTAAAGAAAATGATAGTTTGAAGGTTATAATTAGAAGGTTTTTTTTGTTTCCTTTTATAATTAGATTTTATTAGAGATTTTTTAAAGATTACACACAGAACACATAACCAACAGCATATTCCCATTTAAGTTAAAGGAGCAGGGATTAGATTAAGCCTCTAATCTAATTCATACACACTAAAAATAAGATCCATATGGGTATATATTTCTACCTGTTTTTCCATAGTGTCTATATTATACTATCAAATGTTGTTCATGGGTTAGAAACTGTCCTGGGAAGATAGAGGAAGAAAGAAAAAAGAGAAAAAAAAGCAAAACAAGAAAGAAAGAAAGAGAATAACACAATACGACAAACATACACAGACAGACATCACAAATATCTGGGAAGCCGCCCTCGCTGCTACACAGCCACTAACCTAGGTCCCCCCACACTCATAGATAATAACTTTTCACAAATAGGATCTCAGCATGTCAGAGCTCAAAAAGTCATTCCAGGGTGTCCACAGAGCCATGTACTTAGGGTAACATCCTTGTATATTTGCCATAATTTCCTCTATTCTCTTCAATTGGTTCAATTTAGCTACCCACTCTTTAATAGTGGGAGCGTCTTGCGTACTCCAGTGTCTGGGTATGAGTCTTCGCGCTGCAGAAATAAGATGGGAAAGTAGTCCCTTTTTAGCCTCACGCATAGGGCCTGGATATATAGAGAGCAAGGCTATTTCTGGAGACTCCTGATAGTGTGTGCCACCATATGTGGAGCATTGTACCAACATCTTTTCCGCAGCGCCAACACTCCTCCGAGTATGTCTGAGATATTCTATGTAGTTTTGCTGGGCATCTATACCATCTAGTTAGTAACTTATAATTCTTTTCTTGAATATATGATGGACTAGATTTGAAAGTTAGCCAGAAGGCATTCTTCCATGGTGATCAAGTGACCCAATTCTCTCTCTCAATCTCTGATGTTGTACGGGCTTGTGGGGAATGCATGAGATAGGTGTATATTATATATCATAGATATAGCAGCAGAGCATACTGTGTGCCCACTATTATTATTATTACTATTATTATTATACATGATTTATATAGTGCCGACAGTTTGCACAGCGCTTTACAATATTAGGGCAGACAGTACAATTAAAATACAATTCAATACAGGAGGAATCAGAGGGCCCTGCTCGTTAGAGCTTACAATCTAGGAGGGAGGGTTAAGTGATACAAAAGGGCAATAACTGTGTGGGATGAGCTGATTGAGGAAATTTGAAATGTAGTTGTTAGAGAAAGGTTTTCAGGGATCGCCTGAAGGTGGATAGATTTGGGGACAGTCTGACAGATTGGGGTAGGGAATTTCAGAGGATGGGAGAGGTTCGGGAGAAGTCTTGGAGGCGAGTATGAGAGGAGGTGATGAGGGAGCTGGATAGCAGGAGGTCTTGGGAGGAGTGAAGAGGACGATTAGGTTGGTATTTTGAGACTAGGCTGGTGATATAGCTGGGAACAGAGTAGTGGATGGCTTTGTAGCTCATTGTTAGTATTTTGAATTTAATTCGTTGGGCGAGTGGCAGCCAATGGAGGGATTGGCAGAGAGGGGTAGCAGGCGCTGAACAGTTTGTAAGGTGGATGAGTCTGGCAGCGGCATTCATGATGGACTGGAGGGGGGATAGTCTATTTAAAGGTAGGCCAATGAGGAGGGAGTTGCAGTAGTTGAGGCGAGAGATGATCAGGGGGTGAATCAGGAGCTTTGTGGTTTCATTGGTTAGGAAGGGAAGTATTTTAGAGATGTTGCGGAGCTTGATGTGGGGCCAAAAGGAGAGATCAGAATCCAGAAAAACACCAAGTACCCTAACATGTGAGTATGGGTGGATGGTTGTGCCATCGCTCTTGACAGAGAAGTCAGGGGAAACGTGGGAGAGGAAATATTATATAGTTCAGTTTTGGACAAGTTGAGTTTGAGGAAGTGGTGTGACATCCAGGCAGATATGTCTGTTAATAAGTTAGTGATGCGTGAGGAGACTAATGGAGTGAGTTGAGGGGTGGAGAGGTAGATTTGGGTATTGTCAGTGTAGAAATGATATTGAAAGCCGTGGGAGGCTATCAGCCGGCCCAGGGAAGAGGTGTATATTGAAACTAAGAGCGGTCCAAGAACAGAACCTTGGGGGACCCCAACAGAGAAAGGAAGAGGAGAGAAGGAAGTAGAATTGTACGTGACACTGAAGGTGCCTTGGGATAGGTAGGATGAGAGCCACCGAAGAGCACAGTCACGGACACCGAGGGAGTAAAGTTTTTTTTTTGAGGAGGGGGTGGTCAAATGTATCAAAGGCAGCTGAAAGGTCCAGAAGTAGGAGTACAGTGTAGTGTTCATTAGTTTTTGCGGTTAGTAGGTCATTTGTGAGTTTAAGAAGGGCAGTTTCTGTGGAGTGTTGAGGGCGAAATCCAGATTGAAGTAGGTCAAGAAGGTTATTCTTAACAAGGTGGTCACTCAGTTGGTTGTAGACCAGGCGTTCGAGGAGTTTGGAGGAAAAGGGGAGCAAGGAGATAGGGCGTAGATTGTTAAGATCGGTAGGGTCCAGGGATGGCTTTTTGAGCATGGGGGTTAGGTGGGCGTTAGAAAGGAGTTTAGCAACCTCGTTTATAGTAGCAGGTTTGAATAAGGATAGTGTTGAATGTGCTTGTTGACATTGGGTGTTAACTGGGGAAGATGCCTGTAGAGTGGATATTTCATCACAAATTGTGTCAATCTTGCTTTTGAAGTGATTAGCAATCTCCTGGGCAGTGAGTGTGTTAGTGTGTGGAAGTGGTGGAGGACGAAGTATAGAATTGAAGGTAGAGAAGTGGATGAGAAGGTGTTAATAAGAGTGGTAAAATAGGTCTGCTTGGCAGTGTGGAGGTGAGAATTGTACTTATGGAGGGCAGATTTGTATTGGTTGAAGTCTTTGAGAGACTTTGTCTTGTGCCACAGATGTTCAAGAGCGGGGCTACGCTTTTTGAGATTTCTGGTGTCGTCTGTTTGCCAGGGTTGTAGGGATCGAGGCCTGATTTTGTGTGTGGTGAAGGGAGCGAGCTCGTCCATGGTGGAGGACAGGAATTTATTGTAGATGGCAGTGGCTTGGTTGGGGCAGGGCAGGGGCGAGATTTTTTCATAGAGGTGGTCAGTAGCAGAATAGAGGAGAGAATTGTTGAGTTGGTGAAGGTTTCTACGGGTGACAGTTAGGCGATTGGAGGGAAAGGTGGTGCAGGACAGGGAGAGAGAAACTAATGGTGGTGGTCGGAGAGGGGAAAAGGCTTGTTGGAGAAGTTGCATGGAGAGCATAGACAGGAGAAGACAAGGTTGAGGGTGTTTTCATCAGTGTGAGTAGAACCCTGTACCCATTGCTTCAGGTCAAATGAGGAGGTTAGACTAAGAAGTTTAGAAGTAGCAGTAGTGTTAGTGTTAACCGGGATGTTGAAGTCACCAAAAAGGATTGTGGGAATTTCAGAAGAGAGAAAGTAGGGTAGCCAGGCAGAACATTAATCAAGGAAAGCTGACAGTGTTCCAGGAGACCGGTAGATCACAGCAATTCCTAGGGAGGTTGGAGAGAATATATGTATACAGTGGGCTTCAAATGATGAGAGTGAAAGAGAGGGAGGAGAGTGAAGAGCCTGAAAGGTGCTCTGTGGGGATAGGAGGAATCCCACTTTACCTCCCTTGCATCCGTTAGGCCTAGGGGAGTGAGTCCAGAGAAGGCCACTGTGGGAGAGGGAAGCAGGAGAAGGAGAATCCCAATTCGTGGAGCCAGGTTTCGGTGATAGCAAGTAGATTAAAGGAATTAGTGACAAATAGGTCGTGAACAGCAGTGAGCTTTTCGCAGACAGAGCGGGCGTTCCAGAGGGCACAGGAGAGGGGGAGGCTGGTTTTGGGAAGTAAGGGACTACTGCCAGAGGGTGTGGGGTGGTGGTGATGGGTGTGTTGGGTGTGGTTAAATGAGGGAGGCCCAGGGTTTGGGGAAACATCTCCAGAGGCTAGGAGAAGCAGAAGAGAAAGGGAGGCAACATGGGAATATGATTTATATGAGGGGACATGCTTGAGCTTCCTGGTTTTGTTAGCACGTGGGCTTAGAGTTAGAAAGAGGTGATGAGTGCAGTAAAAGGGAGAGGGGAGAAGTGAGGATGATATGTACAGAATGTGGGGTGGGGGAGAGGGGTGAAGAAAAGATAGTTTGAGGAGAGAGGATGCTATTGTGAAAAGGAGAGGTAACGAGTGCATGTTTCAGAGAGGAAAGTGTGATGATTTGGAAATTAGGTTACCTGTAGTCTGGTGTTATTTAAAGTAGTTTGTTGTTAGTGTGCGCTTTGTGCAAATTGCTGAAGTGCAAGAGCAGAAGTGCCCACTTATTCAAAGAACCCCACTTTTTTTGGAAGAACCCCTCTGCAATGTGTAACCCCCTGCAATGCTTTCCCCCGTAAGCAAAGCTTTGTTTTATACTGTGATGGGTGTGGGTGGATTGGGGCAATTAATCAATTAGGGGTAATATTAAGCACACAGATGCCACGGCAGACCTTTCCACTCCATGATCAAGAGAGCCAAAAAGGCCAAATTAGGTAAGACCTAAAGCCTAAATAAACATCAAAATAATGTGAACATGGCTACAAATGTAGGTGAAATAACGGTGACAAGCACACAATTACCAAATATGCATCTGAGCAGTCAGTCAGAATTCATTTTAAGGTAGATGGCAATTGTAGGAATATAGATGCAGATTACCATTATTGAAAAAAGACATAAATTGAAAGCAGACTGTTTGAATTATTGTGTGGAGTTGTCAGCAATGTAGACATACCATTAGTGAAAACAGGCATAAGTTCAAAGCAGACTGTTTCAATTGTTGGGTGCAGTTGTCAGCAATGTAGACATACCTGTGAAGAGAGAGAAGAAGCGTTCAGATGGATGGATGGATGCCTGCAAGAGCAGAAGCACACTTATTTGCAGGGGGTTTGCATTTGCAGCAGTGGCTTATTCTCAAAGTGGGACTATTCTATAAGTGGAAGCACTTCTGACTCTGCACTTACCATCTGAATGTCTCATCTGAAATTTCATCTGTTTCTTCGCAGGTATCTTCTCTGAATCAACTCCACCCAAAAAACTGAAACCATGCTGTCTCTTTTGGCTAATGTTTAATTATACTGGTATGTTATTATTTTTAGAGAGATTTCTAGAGCTGGCCACACTGCAATGCTTTCATTTGTCCCTTGTCTTTCCCAAAATGATGGCCTGTTTACCTCTAGTGTCCCTGTTCTATTTTGCTCTGCCTAGTCAGCCATTATTTATTACCTTCTGATTGCTAATTTGGAATGCACCCACCCCCCATCACTAGCAGTATAAATTCAAGCACATTTAGGGGGAGGCATTTGCAGAGGGTTTGCATTTGCAGCAGAGGCTTATTCTCAAAGTGGAAGCACTTCTGACTGTGCACTTCAGCAAATGCACAAAGCGAATGAACACAAGAAAATACTTTGAATAACACCACACAAACTACAGGTGACCTGGATTACCCCTTTAGCTCTTTCTCCTCCTAACATGCACTCTCTACCACTCCTTCTGACAACTCTGTCCTGCATCCTTAAACTAACTCTCCTTCACCCCTCTTCTCCACCTCACAGCTTATATATATATCACCCTCACTGCTATCCTCTCCTTATTACTGCACTCACCAACTCCTGCTTTAGTGACACTAGAGCATATCACTTCATATAATCGCACTCCCACATTACCTCCCTCACCCTTCTGCTTCTCCTAACCTCTAGAGATATATCCCTAAATCCTGGGCCTCCACTATTTAACTATACTCATTGCACCCATTACCCTGCACCCTCCGATTGCAGCCGCAATGCACACAATGTAATTCCCATTTCTCTTCTTCCCAAAATCGGGCTCCCTTTCTCTTGTGCCCTTTGGAATGCCCGCTAGGTCTGTAACAAACTGACCTCTCTCCATGATCTTTATGTCGCTAACTCATTCAATCTACTCACCATTACCGAAACCTGGCTTCATGAATCCGACACTGCGTCTTCTGCTGTCCTATCACATGCTGCCTTTGATACGGTTGATTACCCCCTCCTCCTCTAAAAACTCAATGCCACTGGTTTCCGTGACTGTACTCTTCGATGGTTCTCTTCCTACTTATCTAATCGCACCTTTAGCGTTACTTACAACTCTACTTCCTCCTCTCCTCTTCCTTTCTCTGTTGGGGTCCCCCAAGGTTCTGTTCTTGGGCTGCTCCTATTTTCAATCTACACCTCCTCCCTGGGTCAGCTGATAGCCTCCCATGGCTTCCAATACCATCTGTATGCTGATGACACACAAATCTATCTTTCTACCCCTCAGCTCACTCCCTCAGTCTCCTCACGTATCACTAATTTACTAACAGATATATCAGTCTGGATGTCACACCACTTCCTCAAACTCAATCTATCCAAAACCGAACGTATCATTTTTCCTCCACCACATGCCCCTTTCCCCAATCTCTCTGTCATCATTTTTCCTCCCCACATACCAAGGTCCTAGGCGTAGTCCTGGACTCTGAACTCTCCTTTAAGCCCCACGTCCAATCACTGTCCAAATCCTGACGCCTCAACCTCCGCAACAACTCAAAAATACGCCCCTTTCTAACCAATGACACAACAAAGCTCTTAATTCACTCCCTGGTCATCTCTCTCCTCGACTACTGCAACTCCCTTCTCATTGGCTTACCTCTACACAGACTATCCCCCCTTCAATCCATCATGAATGCTGCTGCCAGACTCATCCACCTTACCAATAGCTCTGTGTCTGCTACTCCTCTCTGTCAATCCCTCCACTGACTCCCACTCACCCAACAAATTAAATTCAAAATACTAACAACAACCTACAAAGCCATCCACAATTTAGCCCCCAGTTACATCACCAGCCTAGTCTCGAAATACCAACCTAATCGTTCTCTTCATTCCTCTCAATACCTCCTGCTCTCTAGCTCCCTCATTTTCCTGAGTCTCTCCAAACCTATGGAACCCCTTACCCCAACCTGTCCGAGTATCTCCTACTCTGCAAGCTTTTAGACGATCCCTGAAAACCCTCCTCTTCAGAGAAGCTTATTCTACCCACACATAACAACTACATTTTCATTTTCTTCATCAGTTCGTCCCCCACAGTTATTACCTTTTGTTTCACTTGACCCTCCCTTCTAGATTGTAAACTCTAATGAGCAGGGCCCTCCGATTCCTCCTGTATTGAATTGTATTGCAACTGTACTGTCTGCCCTCATATTGTAAAGCGCTGCGCAAACTGTTGGCGCTATATAAATCCTGTATAATAATAATATGTACATATATATAGTGCCCACTCCATACGCTGTGTGCGTGTATATATAAATATATATATATACTAGACTGTATATATATATATATATATATATATATTTTTTTTTTTTCTTTTCCCCTACACTAACCTGTCTGCACTAACTGACAGATAGATTTTATATTTCTCACTATCTATCTAGTTAGATATCTATCTTTTGTACCTTATTTTTTTAAACGGACGTTAGAAAGCTAGCTAGCTAAACTGCCTGTTTTCAGGAACCTAAGCTCTCTGTCTAACTCAGACCACCGCCGCCAACACACTACATAGAGCTGCTGTACAAGCGGCTTTATATAGTGTGGGGCGTGGATTGAGGCTGCTGTGCAGTGATTGGCAAAAGGCACCCTGCCTTTAGCCAATCGAAGCTCTCACAGCAGACTGCCCGCTGATTGGCCAAAGCATGCAGGTCATGTGCATGCTTTGGCCAATCAGCAGGTGGCATTCCGCCATTTTAATGCATTATGGGGCGTGCGAAGTTGCTGCGAATGCCCCATAACATTCGGGGAAACCCGAACAATCGAACAACTGATGTTCAGGTCGAGTCATTAGTATGTAGGACAGTGTACAGAGGTCAGTAGTATGAAGGGCAGTATACAGGGGTCAGTAGTATGTAGGTCAGTGTACAGGGGTCAGTAGTATGTAGGTCAGTGTACAGGGGTCAGTGGTATGTAGAGCAGTGTACAGAGGTCAGTAGTATGTAGGGCTGTATACAGGGGTCAGTAGTATGTAGGGCATTGTACAGAGGCTAATAGTATGTAGGGCAGTATACAGGGGTCAGTAATGTGTAGGGCAGTGTACAGAGAGAGGTCAGTAATATGTAGTGCAGTGTACAGAGGTCAGTAGTATGTAGGGCAGTGTACAGAGGTCAGTAGTATGTAGGGCAGTGTACAGAGGTCAGTAGTATGTAGGGCAGTGTACAGAGGTCAGTAGTATGTAAGACTGTGAACAGAAGTAAGCAATATGTAGGGCAGTGTACAGAGGTCAGTAATAGGTAAGGCAGTGTGCAAAGGTCAGTAGGATGTAGGCATTGCAGGGCAGAGGACTGGAAATCAGCAGGGCAATGGAGAGGGGACTGGGATCAACAGGGCAGAGGCCAAGGGTCACCAGGGTGAAGTACAGGGGGCATCAGGAGCATGCATGGTACAGTACGGGGGGTCAGGAAAGCACAGGGCACAGTACAGGGTGTGAGGAGGGCACAGTACAGGAGGGGTAAGTGCTACATGAAAAGAGATCTTCGCCTTTCTCAGCACATTACTTCTATGCTAACTACAGCCAAATGTAGCAATCCTACCTCCCATAGAGCTTTCCTCTGCACACTCACTCTTCTGCTCAGCTCACACCAGCAGATCACATTGATACACCATCCAAAGAACCCAAAGAATGTAGGCATAATATCCAACGCCAGGAGCATGGGCTGGCTGCCCATTCCAATTGCATACACATGGAAGAGGCAGGCTCGGGGGTGTTCCTGCAGTCCCAGTCGCGAGAGCCTGACAGTGTATTCGGTGAGTGAAAGTTAGTGGGAGGAGACTCATCCCGATCTTGCAGCCAATCATGTGGGCACATCACCTCTTCCCAGGCAACACTGTGAATGAACCTCCTGGTGTGTAAACATGCGAGCGGGCAGTGAGAGGCGGCACAGGCAGTAATGGGAAGCCGCATCTCAGCAGGGGACGATCTTCACAGACTGGGCTGGCCAGCTGACAAACATGAATTGCGTGGTTGGAATATACGCATTGCAGGGCGGCAAAGTGCCTGGCTGGGTAAATAAAAGGAGAGGTGGTTGGGTTCAATTTGCTGCCCCCTCAAAGTGCTGCCTGGGACCCATGGTCCCACTGGGTCCCATGGTAGGGCCGGCCCTGGGTGTAATATTCCTGCTGGAGGAGTATTGGTGTAACATTCCTACTGGGGGAAGTATGGGTGTAATATTCCTGGGGGGGGGGGTATTGCCATCATATTCCCGCTGGGGAGAGTATGGGTGTAATATTCCTGATGCGGGGAGTATGGGTGTAATATTCCTAGTCCTTATAATGTGGGTATGAGGGGCGTAGTCCTTATAATGTGGGTATGAGAGGG
>BLSH010347679.1:27464-44705 GCA_018402905.1 Glandirana rugosa
ACAGAGAGAACTGACACCAGCACTGAGACAGAGAACACTGACACCAGCACTGAGATAGAGAGACCTGACACCAGCACTGAGATAGAGAGACCTGACACCAGCACGGAGATAGAGAGAACTGACACCAGCACTGAGACAGAGAGAACTGACACCAGCACTGAGATAGAAAGCACTGACACCAGCACTGAGAGAGAACTGGCACCAGCACTGAGAGAGAACTGGCACCAGCACTGAGATAGAGAGAACTGGCACCAGCACTGAGATAGAGAGCACTGACACCAGCACTGAGATAGAGAGCACTGGCACCAGCACTGAGATAGAGAGCACTGGCACCAGCACTGAGATAGAGAGCACTGGCACCAGCACTGAGATAGAGAGCACTGGCACCAGCACTGAGATAGAGAGCACTGACACCAGCACTGAGATAGAGAGCACTGACACCAGCCACCTCCGTGCACCTCCATACTCTTGACCTGCACACAAGTAATACGAAGGGGCACAACCGTACGTACAACATGTCTACACTAAAAATCTTATCCCTCAACACTAAAGGACTTAATCTCCCTGAAAAAAGATCACAAGTTTTAACCTTTATGCACAAAACCAGGGCAGATGTGGTATTCCTACAAGAGACCCACTTCAGAGCCGACGCAATTCCAAAATGATTCAATCACAGATATCTCACTGTCTTCCATGCGCCTAACTCGCACGCCAAAGCCAAAGGAGTTTCCATCCTCCTAGCTAAAAACTGTCCGTTCCAAATCAACCAAACCAAATCTGATCCAGAAGGATGATTTGTCCTCATACAAGGAACCCTCTCAAGAAAGCCAATCACACTAGTAATTATATATGCACCAAACTCCTCACAAGTCACCTTCTTTTGCTCTCTTAAGAACCAAATCCTAGACTTTCAAGAGGGAATGCTGATAGTGGGAGGGGACTTTAATCTCCCTCTCAATCCACTGCTAGATACCTCTACAGGCACCTCATCAATTCAATACAGTGCCCTGCGATCCATAAAAAAGAGCCTACTCGAGCTCACTTTACATGATTCATGGCGCACCCTCCATCCCCACACCAAAGATTACACTTTCTTTTCAGCCCCCAACAACAAATACTCCAGAATCTACGCTATTTACATTTCCCAAAGAGACATCCCCTTAATACAACAGACATCAATGGAACCCATGTTCTTATCGGACCATCATCCTGTGACTCTAACAATTAACATTCCATGTGCCCCGCAACGACCCATGTTTGGAGATTAGATCCTTCTATACTGACAGATCCCATCACTATACCAAGAGTACAAAAAAACCTATAACAATTTTTTCAAGACAATGTTACCCAAGATGTCACCCCGCTAACAATCTGCGACACACACAAATGCGTGATCAAAGGAGAACTCCTTGCTATCACAGCGGAACACGAAAAAGCCAGACAAGCCCGTATAACTGACCTCCTAGAAAGAACACATAAAAAATCGCTTGCGGACACAACCCTACAGGAACTAATTAAGGCTAGGTCCGATCTACTAGGCAAACTAAATAAAAGAACAAAGAAAAACTTCGTCCGATCTCAAAAAACATTTTACGAGTTCGGTAATAAGGCAGGCAAACTGCTAGCCCGATCAATCGCAACAAAAAGAGCCAACACTAACATTCACTCAATAACTAACTCTAAAGGTGAGAAAATCACGGCAAACCCCGACATTGCACAACAATTTGTTACATACTACAAACAATTGTATAACCTACACGCAACGAGCGCCCAGACGGGACACCCAACGAGACAGAATCTAACCGAAAATTTCCTAAAAATATTTGGCCCCCCTCCTTTCTCTGAAAAGGAAGTAAAAGATCTAGAAAAGCCACTAACAATGGAAGAACTACGACTAGCTCTGAAACAAGTGAAACCCAGAAAATCCCCCGGCCCAGATGGCCTGACAGCAGGCTACTACAAAATCTTCATAGATCTACTTAGCAACCCTTTTTTAACAGCTTTCAACTCTTTAGCCCAAGGAGCTACCTCCCCGTGTGACCTCTTAATGGCCCACATAACCGTAGTCCCCAAACCTGGAAAGGACCCATCAATTGTCCCCAACTACCATCCAATATCACTGCTAAATGTGGACCTAAAATTATTTGCCAAGATATTAGCAAACAGAATACTTCCTCTAATCCCGCAGTCAATATCCCTTGACCAGATAGGTTTTGTCCTGGGCAGAGAAGCCAGGGATAACACCCTGAAGGCAATCAGTATCCACCACTGGCTCACCACTACTAAACAACAGGGCTTTTTTCTATCTTTAGACGCAGAGAAGGCGTTCTATAGAGTGGCCTGGGACTATATGTCAGAAACGTTAAAAACATTAGGAATAGGAACACACATTGTTCTGTCACATGATTTGCATGTAACATAAATATGCAGCTATAGTAATGTTTTTATAGTTGGTTATTACAATGCCATCTTGTGGTTCTTTTGGATATTACACCTTTCTATTGTATTTTCTAAGTGTGTACCTCCCATCCTCTGTGAGCTAATTTCCTCTTCCTAGTTCACTCTACTCTGTAACTTCCTGTTCCTGGTGCACTCTGCTATTCTAGTTCCTCTTCCTGTGTCCTCTCTCTCATGAGGTAAAGAATATGGCTACATGCTAGAAGGCCTCACTCAATCCACTCGCATCCTAGGACACATTACTATGTTTTGACCTGCAGTTACCATCTTTCGACCATCTGTCACATTTGTTGTATGCTGTACCTGCTATTCCAATGAATAAACGCTCATGGAAGAAATCGGTATTTGGTGAGTCACTATCTGATAAGAACTGTCTGCGGTGATCATATCTGCTTATACAGGCCAGGCATAGAGGTCTCAACAAGGGATAAGTCGCCATTACAACAGTTAGGAGTCAGAATACACATGATGCACTATATCCTAGCACTTTACTCTAACCCTACGGCAAGAGTGCGTGTCAACGGCCACCTATCGGACGCCTTCTCCATTGCAAATGGGACTAGACAGGGTTGCCCCCTCTCACCCCTAATCTTTATACTGACCCTTGAACCCCTTCTCCAAAGCATTAGAAATAACCCTGACATTAAAGGCGTACAAATTCAAGACAAGAAGTTTAAACTGGCAGCTTTTGCTGATGACATCCTTCTCTTCCTAACTGAACCACACATTACTCTGCCCAATCTCCTTCAGGAGTTAACCAGCTTTAGGACAATCCCGGGGCTACAAATAAACCTTGAAAAATCTAGCGCACTTAATATTTCCCTATCATGCACCAATGTAAACAAAATGATCCCTGCAAATGGAGCTCAGATGCCATTACATACCTAGGTATTCAACTCCCAGTCCATCTGTCTGAACTGTATGCCAAAAACTTTCTGCCCATCTTACAATCTATCCAGCAGGACCTAAAAACCTGATCTACAGGACTGTTCTCGTGGTTTGGTTGGGCAGCAACAATTAAAATGAGCATCCTTGCTAGGATACTATATGTTATGCCAGCCATACCCATCAAGCTTCCTAAAGCCTTTTTTCTGTCCTTAAAAAGAGCTTGCTCTTGACTATGTGGGCGAAACAAACGTGCCAGAATCAGTATGGACAGACTGACCTTACCAAAATTAAAAGGGGGCATCGGACTTCCAGACTTCTCAAAATTCCAAATCGCCTGTCAGCTCACCAAAATGGCTAACTGGAGTGTCCATGCCGGTTCCAAACTCTGGGTGACAATTGAACAGGCCTTCTTCACGATCCCACTGCGCCTTCTCCCATGGCTACTAAGCAGCCACTTCCCCCGGGATGTAAACAACATTCATTGATAAATGCTACTCTGCGAGCATTCAGGCTGAGCTGCCGACAACATGACATCTCCTCTAGACCAGGTCCTCACACACCAATATCATTCAACCCAGAATTTCCACCAAGCCTTAACTCCCACCTTTTACCGGAGATCAATCCCAACTACGACCTGCAAGCAGAGTTTTTCTTCCAGAATAACAAGTTTATGCACTATGACAAATTTTTAGAAGTGACCTCCAACAATTCTACTTACTTTTGGACGCATCTACAACTAAAACACTTCTTAAATAATCCTAAACATAGATTGAGTCTCTCCAGACCATGTACAGCCTTTGAAAAACTCTGCTCACGTACCACACTGCAAAGACACTTGATCTCAGAGATTTACACAATCCTATTTTCAAACATAACTCAATAACCAAAACATGGGAAAGGGAAATCAACGTCAACCTAACTCCCAAGGAATGGGAAAACATTTTCACCCATACCCACAAAGGTTCCATTAATGTCTCAGCCCAAGAAAATGGGTTTAAATTTCTGTCAAGATGGTACAAAACTCCCCTACGTTTACACAAAATTAACCACGCCATCTCCCCAACATGCTGGCGATGCTCAAAAGATATTGGGTCCTTCCTCCACATATGGTAGACGTGTCCCAAAATCACCCCCTTCTGGACAGAGGTACACCGTTTGATCACTCAGATTACCACATACCAGCTAGTTTTCTCCCCTGAACAGATGCTCCTCCATCACACAGTGATCCCACAGAAACATTACCGTAGATCCCTTGCACTCCACATGTTGAACGCAGCAAAAATGGCCCTTCCAACCTGTTGGAAATCACCCTATCCACCTACCATATCAGATTGGTTCAAAAGAATGAATAAAATTGAAGAAATGTAAGATCTCATTCACCAAGCGCAGGAGACATCACGCAAATTCCGCACAATATGGGCATGTTGGCAACACTTTAAAACCTCAGAGGAATACACGAATATACAAAAGGGGACTTCCTGAATATTGTGCCACCGTCCCTGAATTCAGAACAACAAAGAGGATTGTGGGACACCCCACATGGCTTGGACGTTTTCAATGGGCACACCACGAGATAGCAGAGATTGATTTTATAAAAATACAAAATTTTATTTATACATTAAAAGAAGTACATATACATAAAATATATGTCAAAAATAATAACAAAAAAAGGAGGGCATAGGTCCTTAACGTGTCCTGTACGCGGACCCCGCATGTAGGGTCGCATCAATTGACACGCCAAAGATCTTTGACCATTGCACACTCTACACATATGCTTAATAATACAACCACAATGTGTTACTATACACCAAATTGTAGGAGTCAACGCGTTTCGCTATGAGCTTCCTCAGGACTCCAAAAACATGGCTGTCGGTTGCAGGAACAGCTAATCAAGAAGGATAATGTAATTAACATGTATCATAGACAATGAAAAGTTATAGACTGTGTACAGTAATCTATTTCAACAGTTTATACACATCTACATACAACTTTTGGTATATAGGTGCTTACATGTGACTCCGTGTGGCTCGACGGCAATCAGGGGGGCGAGCATAGGGGTTTTGTCAAGACCCAGACTCCAAGGGGTTTTCTGCTAGAAATTAGTACAAATGTATAAATACTGGATATATATTTAAAAATTTTAGAAGAAAAGGGGGAGGGGAGTTTTTTGGTTAAATATCTAGATAATCTAGATAATCCCTGGACGGGACCTAGGCCCTCCACTAAGTACTCAATCGTCTAGAAACAGAATAGATGGGGAGAACAAAAGTCGCTTAACTGGTGCCCATTGCGCTTCCTGAATCAAGATATAGGGCCACCTAAAACCCCAACAAACAGGGAAGAGAAATAAAGCCAAAAGGCATACCCTTAAAAACAAGATGAATCCTTTGGGACGGGGGAGGTGGTAGGGCCCACAAAGGCCCAGAAGAGACAAACAAATACCAGGCGATCCCACTAGGTGCTGACCATGTAGGTATCCCACGAGGGGGAAGGAGGAGGGAAGCCCTAACGAAGGGGCATTCAATCCTGATGGAGCCCCGTTGGTAGCGGTGCACAAGGATAGAGCATTTGTCCCTCCCCTTTTGGGTGTAAGTTGGATACGTCCTCCTAAATAATCATAAACGTAAAAAATGAGGACACAACAAAAGCGTAATAAGGGCGAATAAACATTACACCCCCAGTCCCATAGGGATCCATAGATACCTTGATAGAAAAATTCTTATTTTGAAGCATGCGATTATCCCGGAAAGACGGGAAATTACGCCAAGTGGTTCCTACAGGAAAAACATAAAGCAATAGCCGCTTGAGTGAACAGAAAAACACTCTGTTTAAGTAATGGCGCCAAAAAAACGCATGTCTCTTACCTTCCTAGTTTGTCTCCTACAGCGTCCCCCGTCACTTCCGGATCCTCCCAAGGCCCGGGCTATTTATACCCCCACCTGGCCACGTGACATTGTCTGCAGCACAAGGCAGCGTACCTCCGCGTGAAAGCGGCACGGTCACGTGACCAGGCGTGTATCCCTACACGTAGCCGCTGCAAAGGAAGCGCGGCATGTGCAATGGGGGGAGGGGCCATGGTCCAATCACGGACCATCCCACGGGCCAGACTAGCTCGCACTGGGGAAGGGCCCGGTTGGTCCTGCTCCTAACCACACCCGAACGAGGACTTAGGCAAGCCCATGTGAGACACATATGCCCGCCCCAGAGACTGAACGCCCGCGAGCCGAACAGAGTCCATGAATGTGTAAACAGTAAGGCAACAGCAAAAAATAACCAAAATTGGCCAGTATTAGATCCCAACCCTCTATATTATTATATGGCACGGCGCACCAACAGTACATAGTAAAAGTAAATGTATGCCCTTATCTAGATATTTAACCAAAAAACTCCCCTCCCCCGTTTCTTCTAAAATTTTTAAATATATATCCAGTATTTATACATTTGTACTAATTTCTAGCAGAAAACCCCTTGGAGTCTGGGTCTTGACAAAACCCCTATGCTCGCCCCCCTGATTGCCGTCTCGAGCCACACGGAGTCACATGTAAGCACCTATATACCAAAAGTTGCATGTAGATGTGTATAAACTGTTGAAATAGATTACTGTACACAGTCTATAACTTTTCATTGTCTATGATACATGTTAATTACATTATCCTTCTTGATTAGCTGTTCCTGCAACCGACAGCCATGTTTTTGGAGTCCTGAGGAAGCTCATAGCGAAACGCATTGACTCCTACAATTTCGTGTATAGTAACACATTGTGGTTGTATTATTAAGCATATGTGTAGAGTGTGCAATGGTCAAAGATCTTTGGCGTGTCAATTGATGCGACCCTACATGCGGGGTCCGCGTACAGGACACGTTAAGGACCTATGCCCTCCTTTTTTTGTTATTATTTTTGACATATATTTTATGTATATGTACTTCTTTTAATGTATAAATAAAATTTTGTATTTTTATAAAATCAATCTCTGCTATCTCGTGGTGTGCCCATTGAAAACGTCCAAGCCATGTGGGGTGTCCCACAATCCTCTTTGTTGCTCAGAGGAATAAACCTCGCTAATAACCATCAAATAAACCCTAGAACAGACCCCTTAATGGAAGGAACTAATGACGTCGCTCCTCCGGTGAATGGCCCCAGAGACTAATGACCAACTACCCCCTCTCCCCAGACATAACCAGTTCCCAAAACATCACAGACGGTCCAGACACCACCTTCCTGAACACCTGATAACCCCAACTACGAAATTACCACAAAAGACTGAAGTAGATAACTGGCATTACTATCCCTATCAAGCTGTCCCAAGGTAGGAGGTGCACCCACTTAACGACTGCATCGTTTAACAATCCTTAGTGTGCTATCAATAAATGTTTTCTCTGACAACATGAAACAAAAAAAAAAAAAAAAAAGAAGAGGAGACTCGGGGTTGCCCTGGTGGGTCAGATCCCAGGGCCCCTACCCGGTCACAGAGCTCACATTTGGGGTGATTGGGTGGTCTGGAGGCATGGGGGGGGGAGATCACCCAGGGCAATTCGATCAATTGTCATATGGAGAAACAGTTCTGCTCGACAGCCTAAAACCACTGTTCTAACAAATTATGTTAAACAATAGTTGTTTAAAGAGAAATATCTTCCATAGCTTTCAAATGACAATCCTGTCTATAAGGAAGTAAGCAAACATTTTTTTTTTTTTTATAAATTCAGTTTATTTGCTTTTTCCTTTTTTACACAAAATCAGCATACAACAAAACTGGGGTCGCCAGACAAGCTGGCTCACCGAGCAGACCAACACAGTCTGCACTAAAGTCCAAACTAATCAAAACCCCCCTCCCCCCTTCCGCCGGCCCACCTGTGCCGACCATTTGTTAGACAGAATCACTCCTGTTAACGGTTAGTTCCTGGGGACTGTCAAAAAAAAGTCAGAAAGCTTCCTGCATCAAGTACCGCCATACTGGCCATGGGAGGATTCAAGCATATATTGCCACTTTTATAGTCCACATAGATCTATCCAGCCGTCGTGTTCTCGGGCAGCCATGCCTGCCAGGTCCTGTGGAATTTCCGTTCACATCCTCTAGAGACATATGTAGCTCTGTAGTAGGGCAGCATTGCATTGACCAGACCCTTCCAGTACGTGAGCGTAGGAGTGCTTGGCTTTTTCCAGTGCAATAATATGGCTTTCTTAGCATAAAACAAAGTAACTGTAAGGAAAGTTCTGAGAGCTCTGGAAGGTACCACCTTATCCACTAGCCCCAGAAGGCAGACCCCTTTCCTTAGAGGAATGGGTATTGACAGCAACGAGGAGATGCAGGAGGTCACTGCTGTCCAAAATGCCTGGGCCCAGGGGCAGCTCCAGAATACATGCTCTGCATCTGCCGGAGAGTGAGTGCAACGCCAGCACTCTGCAGAGGCCGACGAGTAAATTTTCCCTAGCCTAGCAGGGGTGTAATAAGTCCTGTGTAGAAACTTAAATTGGATCAATCTGTCCCTGGCTGAGATTAGGTACCTAAAAGGTTGGTCCCACAGGTCATCCCAGTCATCTGCCTGGAGATCCGGGACCTCCCTAGTCCAGTGTTCCCTACACTTCACAACCATTGGCGGGGATAGCTTAAAGAGTTCTTTATACACGGACGATAATGTCTTGGGTAGAGTTGGTTGGGAAAGAAGACTCTCTTAGTCTGAGGGTAATGCCTCAACTGTCATGTCTCGAAATCGGGTCCGAAACGCGCGACGCAGCTGGAGGTAGCGAAAGAAGAACGAGTTGGGCAGGTCATGTCTGGCTTTGAGTTGGTCGAACGTAATGAGCTCTCCCTCCCTGGTTATATCACCAAGCTTCTTAACCCCCCTTGCCGCCCACATCGCCAAGTCTGGGTTGGGGAGAAATTGAGATAGTGTGGGATTTAACCATAGTGGTGTCGATGGAGAAAAACCCCGGTAGCTAGGGGACACTAACTTAAGAGCCACCTTCCATGCTCTGATAGCCGTTTTCATGGATCTAGTCAAGGGGAGACCCGACCTCACTCCCCTAAAGACTGCTAATCTGAGACTTTCACATGAACCCAAGTGGGCCGCCTCCAGCACCGTGGCCGAATCCTCCTCGTTTGCCGTGAGCCAACGATGCACAAACACCATTTGGCCTGCAAGGAAGTATTTATACCAATCTCGGAGCACCAGGCCACCCCATCCAAGGGGCTACCTCAACGTTTTTAGTCCTACCCGTCAGGGGCCTGGGGTCCACAGGAATGTATTCGTAAGACTATCCAGTTTAAGAAAAAAGGCTTTTGGTAGCCAGACCGGGGCTTGGCGTAAAAAGTAGAGAATGACTGGGAGTAGCTTCATCTTAAGTAGACTAATTCTGCCTACCAAGGACAATGGTAGTTTGGACCATCCTTGGATTTTCTGTTTAAATATCGTCAACAGTGGAGTCAAATTTAGGGACACGTAGTCACCTGGATTCGTCGAGACCCTGACCCCGAGGTAAATCAAGGAAAGTGACCCAACGTATCGGCAGATCGGGGTCTGCCTGTTCTCTAGCTCCCTCATCCAGAGGGAGGATGGAGGACTTACCCCAGTTCACCTGGAGGCCAGAGAATACAGCGAACTCATTCAATACGTCCAAAGCCCTGCAAAGTGAGGAGCTAGGATCCTGAAGAAATAGAATCAGGTCGTCCGCATATAGGGCTAAGCATTCATGTATCGGGCCCACTCTGATAGCTCCAGAATGCCTTGCGGTCCTCAGGGCAATCACCAGGGGCTCCATGACCAGAGCAAATAGGAAGGGAGACAAAGGGTACCCCTGCCTAGTGCCATGCTTTATCTCAAAAAATGGGGAGACCCCCTGACCCAACCTGATCGCTGCCCGCGGAATGCTATATAGCAGCGCGATCCACCTCCTGAATTTAGGGCCAAAGCCCATAAGTCCAAGAACCCTGCTCATGTAGTGCCAGTGAACCAAATCGAAGGCTTTTTCTATGTCTATCGAGACAAGAACTCTGGTGGACGAGCCCTCATTCGGAAGCTGCAAGTGGGTAAAGACCCTTCGCAAATTGGTGTCCGTAGATTTCCCCGGCATAAAGCCAGTTTGGTCTGCATCCACCAGGGAGGAGACGACTTTCGCCAGGCGGTTTGCCAGCACTTTGGTAAGAATTTTTAGGTCCATGTTGAACAGGGCTATTGGACGGTATGAAGAGCACTCTGTGGGATCTTTACCCAGCTTCAGGAGAAGGACCACATATGCGTCAAGCATAGACCGCGGTAGGGTCCGGTTGTCCAGGCAGCACTGTTGCCTGCAAAGGACTTGTAGAAGTCCGCCGGAAATCCATCCGGTCCTGGGGCCTTACCGGGCGGGAACGCAGCAATCGCCGCCTCGATCTCTAGGGTGGTAATTATGGCATCAAGCGCCTCCCTGTCCGCATCCGAGAGGGTGGGTATGGGCATTTGTGTCAGCAGGTCCTATAAGGCTTGGTGGTCATACGTACTAATAGAGTCATACAGAGGAGGAGGAGAGGAGTAGTACGATACAAATTCTTTCATAATATCTTAGGGATCTGTCAACAGAGCGCCCTGAGAGGATTTAATCACTGGTATATTTGGAGGGGGCTGTCTGTCCTCAGTTAATCGGGCCAATAACTTCCCATTTTTGTCACCCTCCGCATAAAGGGATTCCTGTCTGTGCCTCTCTTCAGTATGGGCTAAGTCCGAGCAGTGCAAAGAGGGAACCAACCAGGACACCAGGGACTGCTCTGAGGGAGAGACCGCATGTCTTTCAGCACATTCCCATTCCCTGGCCTGCAACCCCTGCATCTCCTCATTGTGATCCCTACAGGCCACCTTGATGGACGAAATGCATTTCCTCCGGACTACTGTCTTGAACGCATCCCACACCACTGGGGGCTCGGCAGAACCAGCACTGGAGGACCAGTAGGCTGCTATAGAAGACTGAAGATTAACCAGGATGTGATCCTCCTGCAACCATCCCGGGGCCAAGCGCTAAGGACTCCCCCCCGGTGAGGGCAACGCCAGGGTCACCAGGAGGGGAGTATGGTCCGACAACCCCCCGCCAGATACTCGACGGTCTGCATCAACCCCAACACACGGGTGTTACCAAAGGCCAGGTCAATGTGAGCCACCGAGCTATGTGTTTTTGAGATATGGGAGTACGTCCTGGAACCGGGATGTTTCCACCGCCACGGCTCCTGGAGGTCAGCCACCTCAGCCCAAGATACCAGGTCCGCCGATTCCCCCCTATTAGGATTGGAGGAGCACAGGGCAGTGTCCAGTATTGAATTGAAATCCCCCATCCACACCACAGGAGGAGGAGCAAAGGGGGGCCAACCTTAGCAGTAGATCAAACAACATTTGAGACTGAATAGGAGGGGGCAGGTAGACATTCACAATCAACATTTGAACATTACCTATGGTTAAGACTACCGCCACAAATCGCCCCCCTGGATCCGAGAGCACATGATGGACAGAGGCCGGCAACTGCTTGCTAATAAGTATTGAGACACCTCTCGCATAGGTGGAATGAGTGGCATGTAATGCCCTGTGCACCCAGGGCCTACACAGTGCCAGCACTCCACTACCACTCAAGTGTGTCTCTTGCAGGAGAACGATATGCAGCTTGACAGATTTTAGGTACTGAAAAGTAGCTGCACGTTTAAATTTGTCATTAAGCCCCAAACATTTCATGAGAATATTTTCAAGGAATCAGCCATGGTTGAGCCCGGAGGAAATGCCCATGTCCAGGGTCAACCACCATAATAGCATGAGTATGGAAACATAGGGATACATTTTAGTGTAGATCATCCCAGGAGTGAGCAGTTCAAACAGCACAGGTGAGCCAGTGGAGAACAAAACTAACCCTCCCCCCTACCTTTGCACCAGAAAACCAAAAAGAACCAAAATAGTCTGGTACTCGGTTTATACCCCGGACAACAAAATAGAAAAAACTTGGTGGGTGGATTCTGACGGTCCCAACAGTTCGGCATTTCGTAAACCGTAGTCCGATGTTCTGTCCCCCGACAGCTCCCTGAAACGGACTAAAGATGAACATATGTACTCACATCTGCAAGGTCTTAATAACCGGGAAAGTTAGTGGAGGATTATGGCCGCCTAGGTCCCAGGCCTTGTATGTGCGCATTCCCCTGCCTCAGATGGGTGATACCCTTGTGTGTTCCCCCCCTACCGTGCCCCAACCAGGAGGCACCCCCCCATGCAGGAGTACCTCCAGAACCAGGCAGATTATTCCGGGAAGAGGGCGGGCGAGCAGGAGGGGAAGGGGAGTGCAGCAAGGCCAAAATGAGAAAATGGATTCAGAGTCACATGGGTTAACTAGAAAAACAAAAAACAAAGCAAAACTGGTTGATGAAACCAGCAGGGGGTTGCATAGCAAAAGTCTCACCTAAGTGTCCCTGGAGTCCCTGCTGGGAGGAGAAGAAGCACATTACTTAGGGGTCCCTGTCCAGCCGTCTCATGCCTCTTGCGGTGTATCAAAAAACTTGACCAGGCCGTTGTGCTGTACATGCAGTTTGCTGGGGTAAAGCATGCTGTATTGTATGGCCTTGTCCCTCAGCCGCTTCTTAACATCATTGAATGATCTGCAACGTCGTTGGGTTTCAGCCAAAAAGTCAGGGAAAAGCATTATTTTTGCGTTCTCGTATCGCAATTCCTGGTGTTTCCTTGCTTAAGCTAGCATCAGGTCCCTGTCCCTGTAATTAAGGAACCGGACCAAAAAGGGCCTAGGGGCTGCACCCGGCAGGCGGTTCCCAGTGGGGACTCGGTGAGCCCTTTCCACCACATAAGTCGGCGGCATGTCGTCTAGAGATAGGAGTTGCTTGAAGAAGCTCTCCACAAAGGCCGATGCCCTAGCGCCTTCAGAGCCCTCAGGTAACCCAACAACTCGCACGTTGTTCCGATGCTGGCGATCTTCTGCATCATCGGCTCTGGCCTGCAGCGACTTCACCAGGGCCTGCAGCTCTGCCAGCTGTGTGGCATGCGATTGGGTAGCGTCTTCCACCCCCGAGATGTGATCCTCTGCTGTGTTCAGCCTGCCTCTGATCTTATCGATGTCCTGGCGGATCAGCGTGCACTCGGCCGTGAGGTGATCTATATGCACCAGGAGTTCGGCTTTGAACCCCGCCAGAGCATCCAGTATGGGCTTGGTGAATGCTCCGACCCCCGCCTCCTCACTCTCCGCACCGCTCGGCTGGAGCTCCGGGAGCCCCCTGCTCCCTCTCTGTCCATTCCAACCGCAGACTGGCAGCCACGCGGCGAGAGCGCGCCAGAAGCCAAGATGGCGGAGGCGGGGTCTTGGCCTTGAGACCGTGCAGAGGATGCGGACGGCTGCTGTTTTCCCTGCATCTTCCCCTTTGATTTGGATGATCCAGCCGGCATCTCTACAGGATAAGGAGACTCTCCACGGGGATCCCAGGCTATATATCAGGCAGAAAAGGTCAATATGCGGATGCAATGTCAGGATAAGCCCGGAGCTCTCTTCAGGCGCGTCTTTCCTGGTTCACATTCGGCCACGCCCCCATGAAGTAAGCAAACATTTAATAGACTTTTTACGTGTAACCAATGTCATTCCAAGAATGTTCCTTACTTTTGTCGTGTATTTTGAACGCACTACTTCAATAAAAAGGTTTTGGAAATAAAAACACCAAAATAATGAAAAAGTCCAAAGTTCTTATATATGTGCATATAGTCCAATCCCAAAGGAAGGAAATAATTCCAAAACTTGTTATGTGCAATATATATATGACCGGATAAACACGAATTTATATTCGGGTTTATCATATATATTGCACATAAAAAGTTTGCAATTGTTTCCTTCCTTTGGGATTGGACTATATGCACATATATGAGAACTTTGGACTTTTTTCATTATTTTGGTGTTTTTTAATACCTTCTTTATGTTTTTGAGTGCAGCACATTTTTATTGCATTTATTTTTGTCGAGGTAGTGTGTTTTCTCTTCGTTGCCTTGCTGCTTCTGTTATTTCACATTTGGGCACTGATTATTCACAAATTTTCCTGGCTATGGTAGTAGTACTCAACCTTAAATGCGTGCAAGTTGAAACGCATTGGGGTTTTCTTTTGTAAATTGAGTATACTCAAAAGAAAAATATATTTTCCTTGGTATTTCAATTTAAAGTTTTTTTTTTTAGCAAATAGCATCGGTGTAAAAAACCAACTGATAAGCATTACAAACCGATACATGTGACATGTGAGTAGAAGGCAATTACGAAAAGTAAATTATTGCAATGGATAAACTGAACCACTGTATTAACGTAGTGTTCTAGCATCCCCCCCAAAAAAAGCATAATGATCAGTAGAAACAAATAACAAAAAGACAGATGAGTTAGAGGCAACCAAGCCTCAAAGCTATAAAGGGAGGCACTGAGTTGGAGCCTGTTCTCGGCTGCTAAGCCAAGAGGTTGTCAGTCAGTTGAGGTGTAGAGAGAGATACGATATGAGGAGGACCTCTTTGGTTAAAGAGGAGAAAGGTGAGAATGCCGTAAAGAAGGAAAGAGGGTAAGAAAGAAAAGGGAGAGAAAGTTGTCCCAGAGGACAATGTGCCCAAAAGTATCACAATGTCAGTAAAGTTTGGTCAAAACGTGAAGGGTGAGCATAGAGTATCCAGGGTTGCTAGACTCGCAGAAATTGTTTGTGGGAATCAGAGTATAGATGTTAATTTCTTGTTGACCATAATGTTGTTCATGCAATGTTTCACCGCTTCAAAACTGAGTGTTGGAGTCTTCCAGGCTTTCGCTATAGTTAGTTTGGTTGCGACAAAGAGGTGCGCTGCCAGCTTGCGTTCTACTCATAGGAAGGATTCTATAGGTTTGAAAAGGAAGGCTTCACAGGGTTTTCTCTATACATCTGAGTGAAGTAATGTTCCTAAAAGCGCGTAAACCCGGATCCACAGTCTAGTCACCATAGGGCATTGCCACCAGATATGGGACATCGTCCCCGGCTGGGAACATCTACGAAAGCAGGTTGATGGATAATGGGGAATTATTGGGGAATTATTCGGGTCAGGTGTCCAGGTGACCTTATAAGCATTTTCTAGAATTCCACATTTTGGGAACTCTTTGAAGCAGCTTGGAGCATAATCTGCCAATCCGCCGGTGTCAACTCCACCGTTAGTTCGTGTTCCCAGTGTTGTTGGAAAGGGCGCATTGGCTGTTTCTTAGAAGATATAGTTAAAGAATAAATCATGGATATTATGCCTGTAGAGTGTGGACGAGACCTGCATATGCTTTCAAAAGGTGACAGACGGTAAGGAGCCTCTGGATAAAATGATGAAGCTGAAGACAGCGGAAATGTTCACGTAACGGTATCTTGTGCAAGGAGCGAAGGGCGTTGAAAGTTATGATCTTAATTGGGGTGAGTAAAGAGTGAACATCTGAGAACCTTTGGTCTGTTCACCAGCCAAACTGGCTACTATGCTTTTCATTTTATATGCAATTTCTCCTGGTATTTCCCCCTTTGTCTATTGTCTTGAACAAGGAAGGGTTAAATAAGATAATTAAGCAAGGGAGGTAAATATCTTTTAAAGTCTCAAGTCTTTAAAGTCATGAGAGTAGCATGGGAGCTTCAATTGCAGTCCTAAAAATGCTAAATGCTTGTTTATGTCTGACTTTATGTTTCAGTCACAGACCCAGAACAAGCTTGCTTGAGGCAAATGAGTGTCAGAAATGTGTCAAAATGAAATCTCTATTCTATTTCTAGGTCCCGTTCTATGAACACCCGAATTGTCTGGGCGTTCAACTGTTTGTACGGCCCGCCGAATGCCCCACAATGCACTGCACAGTGCATTGGAAGCCTTGATTGGCTGAACCGCTATAGGCTTTGCCCAATCAGAGCACAAAACACTGTCAGAGCTACGATTGGAGAAAATAATGATGACTGTGCCCAATCATGGCTCATTGCTCATAGACCCACCCTACACTATAAAAGGTTACTTCCCAGAGCAGCCATTTGCAGTGTAATATTGGAGTGGATATAGACAGAACATGGCTCTGTTCATTGCTGCTAGTGAGTTAGTGTGCTATTGTGATTCTATTGTGAGTGTAAAGTGTCAGTGTAGTGTGAATATAGTGATGGTGCAGCGCGAGTGTAGTGCGACCTTCCTTTTTCACTATAGTGTCGGGGCAGGTTTACTGCAGTATATTGAAGTGTGTCAGGGCAGGTTTACTGCAGTATATTGAAGTGTGTCAGGGCACTTTTACTGCAATATATTGAAGTGTGTTAAGGCCCGTACACACGATGCGAATTTCGGACGATTGTCCAACATTCTTAGTAAGTATGCTCCTTTCTACAGAGATATCATTAGTACTAGTGTTGAGCGAACCCGGACTGTAACGTTCGGGTCCGTACCGAACTTTCGGGTGTCCGTGGCACGGACCCGGACCCGGACATTTCAAAAATCGTTCGGGTTCGGTCCGGGGTTCTGCTATTTTACTCCACGTGTTGAGAAGCTGCAGGGCAGCCAATCAACAAGTGTTTCACTGGTTTGCCCTTAGAAGCCATCACAGCCATGCCTACTAATGGCATGGCTGTGATTGGCCGGTGCATCATGTGACCCAGCCTCTTTATAAGCTGGAGTCACAGTGCTGCAGTCACATGCTCCTTGGGTTAGTGTAGGGAAAGGTAGCTGACTGCGTGAGGGACAGATTTGAGACATTTTAAGACCTGATCCTGCATCCTGAGATAGATTACTTTACTACTGCTGTCTGTGCTGTTGCTCTGAGGACAGATAGCAGAAATTAGAGATTTCACATACCGCTGCTTTGAGTTGCAGATCAAGCTCTGCATAGAACAACGATCGCTACGATCGTGCTCTACGATCAGATTGTTGGGGGAATTTGAGATTTCAAATACCGTTGCTTAGAGT
>BLSH010347679.1:49551-62929 GCA_018402905.1 Glandirana rugosa
AAGTTATATGACGTCATTTTCACGTGAATTCGGAGCATGTATGTTTAAAGCCTACTATCTTGAAGGCAAAAACAACCTATTAACAGAATGCAGCTTTCACTTCTCGCATGATTGTTATGTTTTTAAAAGAATGCTGGCTTAAGTTTACAGTCTTCACTACATTACACAACTTATCAAAATATATATAAAAAAGCAAACTCGTACGCATCAGTACTAGCATGCTAAAAAAAGCATGTTTTTGGCATGATTAATCTCAACTCGCTTGGAGACCTTCAAGCCCAAGACGACCAGGCAGGCTTGAAGCCCTGTTTCAGGCCCAGGCCCAGGCCTGCCTTGGGCTTGCTAGCGTGCTCCGTGCGATCGTTCGGGTTCCGTCCGGACCCGGACCCGGACTTTGTCCCGAAGTTCGGACGGACCAGCAGAACCCGAACTTCCAGAGGTTCGCTCAACTCTAATTAGTACGGTTTTTGTACGAAAAAAATCGTACGATCATGACTACGCATGCTCAAACGAAAAAATATATATAAAACTATTCAACACATTACATCACTTCTGACATTTGAATTCGGTCGTAAGAAAATTTTTGTATTGTTAGTACGCTCTTCACTTTCGACGTAAGACAATTATCCAACAAAAACGGAAGTTCTATCATCCGAAATTTGTATGTACGAGGCTTAAGTGCACTTTTACTGCAGTATATTGAAGTGTGTCAGTGGACCTTTACTGCAGTATATTGAAGCGTGTTAAGGCAATTTTAATGCAATATATTGAAGTGTGTTAGTGCACTTTTACTGCAGTACATTGTAGTGCATTCAAGTGATACTAAAAGTTTTGGTTTTTTAAAAAAAAAAAACAAAAAAAAAAACAAACCTGTCATACTTACCTGCTCTGTGCAAGGGTTTTGCACAGAGCGGCCCCGATCCTACTTTTTGGGGTCCCCCGGCGGCGCCCATGGCAGCTCCTCTTCACTGGGTGCCCCATTAGAGAATCACTTTCCCTGGGGGCACCCGTGCGGGAGCACTCCTGAATCCTGCTGCTGTGTCCATTGACAATGACAGCAGAACTCACCCCCTCGTCACTGGATTTGATTGACAGCAGCAGGAGCCAATGGTTCCTGCTGCTATTAATCTGTTCAATGAGGACCCAAGCCAGTGGCTGAAGCTGCTGGACTTGTCCTCGACGCTGGAACAAATGGGTTCAGGTAAGTAAAAGGGGGGCTCTGGGGGGCTGCTGCAGTACAGGAGACTTTTCACCTTAATGCATAGAATCCATTAAGGTGAAAAACCTTGGGACTTTACAAACCCTTTAATGCACTTTTACTGTAGTATATTGAAGTGTGTCAGGTCACTTTTACTGCAGTATATTGTAGTGTGTCTGTGTAGTGAGCCCTCAAGTTAAAGTACACCAAACACCACTTTCCACTTATTAAAGTGCATCCATGTACACATTTCCCCATTTCTATTATATTTCAGTAATAAGCCCCCTCATCATGTCTGGAAGGCCAACAAGGAGAGGCAGATGTTCTCATGGCACTGTGAGGGGGCCAGCAGTGTCTGTGTCCACAGGCAAAGGTGGACGTGGTCAGTCCTCAGGCAGTCCTCAGGCAGGGCACCATTTCCTCTGTTTAGTGATGTTGCCCATGCTATCCAGCCACAGCATGCAGAGGAGGTGGTGGACTAGCTTACTAAACCATCCTCAAACTCTATCACCCAAGCAGAGACTAGTGTGCAGTCCACGGCATCTGCTAGAGCAGCTTATTCTGCTTCTTTGTCCACAGCTACTCCTGCCATGGCCTTAACATCATGCATGGAGGAGTCAGCTTAGTTATTTAAATTTCTTTATAAATGTAATTTCTGCTGCAGCAGGTTCTATACATGGTACAGATGTGCCACTTTACAGACAGACTAAGGGACCCCCAGGCACCATATTTAAAAGGATTTTTTCATTTTTATTGCTTCACTTTAGGCATCAGTAAATCACTGCTCATTTGAAAATATTTTTTACAAACTTTTTTTCATTGGTACATCAAATGGGCACTTTTGATTTTTCCAGTTCGAGTTCCATAGACTTCAATGAGTTTCGTTGTTCAGGTCTGAACTTAAGCGATGTTTGAAAGTTCTAGTGCGAACCGAACCGGGGGGTGTTCAGTCCATCTCTATTTTTACGTTTTTCTCATTAACACAGGAGGAACCAGATATGTTCCTAAGCGTTAAAAAGTTTCCAACATCTGTAGAGTTGCAGTTGAACAAGAGGCTGAGATAGATAAATCAATGTGGATATGGTGATGTATAATCCTTATGCACAAATGTGATAAATACAATATAAATATTATTTTGCATGTAAAGTAAACCATGGTGAATTATTATAAATGACAGAATATTGTGCAGTGCCATAAACTAAATAGTGCTAAATAAATAATAGTGTATACGTACCTTAATACTTCTATGTAAAGTGACAAAGTATTTGTGCAAAATGTGCAAATAATAAATTATGTGCAGTTCATATAAAAGTGAACAACTCAGCAAGCAGCAACTGCACAGATAATCAAAGTTAATCCAGAATTCCTTTAACAGGGGAATCACAGCAGAGTGATAGATCCAGAACAAAAGAGGTATTAGAGTAGAGTGCCCGATATGTGCATGGAAAACAATCTCTGTGCATATCACTATCCTCCACCAGCTACATTGGCCGCTCACCTTACTAAAGGGGTAAAAGCGCATTCATCCCTATCCTGGGATATAACAGGCATCCGGTATGCACATCCAATAATGTTTCCTCCGATCCTCCCAAACCATAAATCAATGATGCATGGAAAAAAAATCAAAGGATCTAATGCTCTCCGTTTTGAATTATTTATTTAAGCCCCAAAAAAGATACTAATCCTTTTTTTAGGAAGCCTCTTCTAAAGATGATGCACAAAAAAGCCTGCAAACAGTTTGCTGAAGACAGACTAAGGACATGGATTACTGTCCTGTGGTCTGATGAGACCAAGATAAACTTATTGGGTTCAGATGGTGTCAAGCATGTGTGGCGGCAACCAGGTAAGGAGTACAAAGACAAGTGTGTCTTGCCTACAATCAAGCATAGTGGTGGGAGTGTCATGGTCTGGGGCTGCATGAGTGCTGCCGGCACTGAGGAGCTACAGCTCATTGAGAGAAGCTGAGGGTAAAGGTGATGGACTGGACAAGCATGTCTCCAGACCTAAACTCTATTGAATATCTGTGGGGAATCCTCAAACGGAAGGTGGAGGAGTGCAAGGTCTCTAACATCCACCAGCTCTGTGATGTCATGGAGGAGTGGAAGAGGACTCCAGTGGCAACCTGTGAAGCTCTGGTGAACTCCATGCCCAAGAGGGTTAAGGCAGTGCCCGAAAATAATGGTGGCCACACAAAATATTGACATTTTGGGCCCAATTTGGACATTTTCACATGGGGTGTACTCACTTGTGTTGCCAGTGGTTTAGACATTAATGACTGTGTGTTGAGTTATTTTGAGGGGACAACAAATTTACACTGTTATACAAGCTGTACACTCACTACTTTACATTGTAGCAAAGTGCCATTTCTTCAGTGTTGTCACATTAAAAGATAGAATAAAATATTTACAAAAATGTGAGGGGCGTACTCACTTTTGTAAGATACTGTATATGTATGTACGTGTGTGTGTGTGTGTGTGTGTGTGTGTGTGTGTGTATATATATATATATATACCCACATATACACACACACACACACACAGGGTGGGCCATTTATATGGATACACCTTAATAAAACGGTAATGGTTGGTGATATTAACTTCCTATTTGTGGCACATTAGTATATGTGAGGGGGGAAACTTTTCAAGATGGGTAGGGACCATGGCGGCCATTTTGAAGTGCACCACCACATTATGGGTGTCAGGTCCGAGCATTCCTAGATGAACAGTTTCCTGGAAAATGGATTGGTCATCATGGGCCAGTTGAATGGCCGCCAAGGTCTCCCGATCTGACCCCCTTAGACTTTTATCTTTGGGGTCATCTGAAGGCAATTGTCTATGCTGTGAAGATACGAAATGTGCAGCACCTGAAACTACAGATACTGGAAGCCTGTGCTAGCATTTCTCCTGCGGTGTTGCTATCAGTATGTGAAGAGTGGGAGAAGAGGGTTGCATTGACAATCCAACACAATGGGCAGCACATTGAACACATTTTATAAGTGGTCAGAAACTTGTAAATAACTCATGAAAGAATAAAGCTACGTTAAAACCAAGCACACCATTGTTTTTCTTGTGAAATTCCCAATAAGTTTGGTGTGTCACATGACCCTCTTCCTATTGAAAAAACAAAAGTTGGATTCAAAATGGCCGACTTCAAAATGGCCGCCATGGTCACCACCCATCTTGAAAAGTTTCCCCCCTCACATATATTAATGTGCCACAAACAGGAAGTTAATATCGCCAACCATTCCCATTTTATTAAGGTATATCCATATAAATGGCCCACCCTGTATATATACACACTGCATTAATTTGTTTCTTTTACTCAAAAAAAGAGAGAACTGTATGTATATAATGTATTTATTTCTTTTGGTTAAAAAACACAAACAAAAAAAAACTTTTTTTCTGTTTGTTATGAAGGCATATATTTTTTTCCTCCTCTCTCTTTCATGAAAAGACCTTCTCTCTCTAGTGCTATTTTCCTTTTTGGCTATCCTCATTTCAGCTGGCCATCCATTCTGTTCTCAAGCCATGAGTCATTTACAGCTTATGCAAAAAAACCCTCAAATGCAAAGGTACGGGACCACCGCGTTAGTAAGTTTGCAGGAAAAGAGTGCCTCCTTATGCAGATTGCTTTGGGTGTGTTCAGCTCTGCATGCCCATTCTCTCAAAAATCAAGAGCCAGGGAATGGCGGACGGTCTTCATAAGAGTGTAACCGTAGATGCCGCACCCACTCAAGGAAAAAGGTTCCAAAGAAGACATCTTATCGCCTCTTCCCCAGAGCAATGCCAATGCCCCCAGCAAGAATCCTGCAGGGCCTGTGGCACAGTGCCTGTAGCCAATAGGCTGGTGAGTAAAGACTGTCCGGAGGAGTTTGCAGTTAACAGGTAACACCAAATATCTTTATCTATGGTTCAAGATGCTATTTTTGACTCACTTCAGTTATCCCAGCCAGGTACCCCCCTCCTAGTAGCCACTAGAAAAGCAACCTAGAACCCTGGCATGTGGCGCTCAACCACTCAGTTCTGCTACCCTGGTGAGTGGGCAGCCTGCAGATAATAGCTCCTCTTCATCAGAGGAAGACCCGGAGCTGCTTGGTTTCCGTTTTTTGCCTTTGTGGAACAGTGTGTCCAGGAGGTCATGCAGGCCATTACATGGGTAAAAAGACAAAGTCATATTTACTCTTTCTTCAAAACGGCAATTCCTTCTCCGTTTATGGAATAAATTTCATCAGAGGGATGGCAAAGTCCAGAGAAAGTTTCTCCTTTGATTGTCTATACAGGTTTTATCCTTGTCAGAGACCAGATATAGCATCACTGAAATCCATGCCCACTGTAAATGCGACTGTAGCCTAGTAACGAGGCGACCAACAGGGGTCTGCCGCCGGCAGTTGCCCTTACCTTGGTGACTAGTACTTTAGGTTTTTGATTCCGGGAGATAGAGACAGCCGTTGGAGAGGAAATCCATAAAGCTGATATCATTTGAACCCTAGCCAAGATGAATGTGTCTGAACTTTATTGCAGAAGCAGCAATAATCTCAACCAGCTGCCTGGCCATAGCGATACTATACTTGGTCATGGCTAGGGGGGTCCTATAGTTGAGACCCTGAGCAGTGTCTTGCTTCCTAAAAACAAGATTGGTGTGACAGCCATATCATAAGTGACAGGAGGTAAGTCCGATCTGCTCCCATAAGACCGGAAGCAAAAGGAAAAGAAAAATGTTTCTCCCAGCAGGTTCCGCTTCTCTAGGTCCAGGAAGCCTAGGGCCAGCTGTCAGGCCAGGGTCCCAGGTAGAGGATGTAAGGGAACTCAGGCAACCTTTCTCAAGACCCATAAGTGAAAATCCTTGGGTATACCGCAAGTACCCACTAAGCCCTTTTGACGAGAGCATGCCTAGACTCTTGAGGTAGGAGCCAGAGGGCGCACTTTATGAGTTTCTGGACAGCATGTTGTACAGATCCTTGGAGGAAGGTATTAGGCACCCATGGTCACTTCGGGGGATTCCTCACTGCTTCTCCTCCAGACCATTTCTCTGCCAGATCCACTGCAAAAGTGGGTGGGCTGCTACAATACTTCCAGACACTTCAGACTCAGGGAGTCATTGTCCCAGTCCTAGTCACAGGAAAGATTGCAGGTTTTCTACCCAACCCTGTTTGTAGTATGCAGGGGACGGAGGCTAGTGTCCAGTTGCAGATCGAAAGAGATTGAAAAAGAAAACTTTTTGGCCCTCTTAGAGATCTTTAAGATGGAGTCCATTAAAACAGTACAACCAGTCGGCTGGATGCTCCTGCTGGATCGTCAGGATGCCTATCCTCACATCCCAAATTTCCTTTTCTTTCCAAAATAAGTAAGTTTGGGGATCGATTAGACACATCTCCACTTTAACAGCCTACCTTGTGGCCTATAAATAATAAATATCTCTGAGAATGTTGGCAAGGGTCTCAGTGCCGTGTCAGCTCCACTCAGAGAACAGGGTCTCTGGGTTCGTCACTACCTGGACGTCATTCTTCTTATATCCAGGGGACTGAAACAATTGCTGTCGCACCAAGAGGTTCTCATATATACCCTGCAGAGATATGGCTGGGTTATCAACGTCAATAAAAAAAGGGGAAGGAGAAGCTGACTCTCTCCAACCCAACAGTTAGTGTAGCTGGGGGGCGCTCTGCTAGTTCCTCTGTTTTGCTTACATCAGAGAAAGCGGTGACAGTCAGGAAGAGGATTCTGAGGACAGCTACCTTCACTTGTTTGATGGCTTCTCAGTGCCTCATTTTTCTGGGCTCAACCTCTTCATGCATACCGATTATTCCTTGGGCGCATGGGCGCCTGTGCAAGTTTCAACTAGGATTCTTAGCGCAAGGGAGGAAACAGGATCGAGCACAGTTGAGAACAGTGTCACTCAGTATGAGTAGCGTTCCACGGTGATGGAAAGACCTTGAGGAAGTCACGGCCCATTTGAACCATTACACTGGATCATTGTTATGAATCACGTCGGCATGACAGCCTGGGAGGAACACTTTGAGGGACTGTCAGTCAAGGCAAATGGAGATTTCCAGCCAAGGAGGGTAGCCTCGAATGCGCTGGAAGTTCAAACAGCCTTTTTAGCACTTTGGCCTTGCTACACAGAATCAAGGGAAGACCAGTCTCCTTGCAGTTAAGCAACAGTTGCCTATATTCGGCTCCAGGGAGGAACTCTTCCCATCAGCAGTATGCTATTGAGAGAGGTGAAACCCATAACATCTGGGACAGAAGATCACCAGCAAATTTAGGAAGCACTTTACCTCCCAGCAGATTTTTGAACACATAGGCAGACCGACAATCATGCAAGCTTCCCAGAGCACAACGAGTGGGTCTACGTCCCAGGTCTTCTCTGATCTGGTCCATAGGACCTCTTCACTACCCACAGTAATCACAAATGTCTGGCTTTGCTTCCGCACCCCAAGGCACAGGGGGCATACGCTCTGGTCTCTCCTTGGGACTGCAATTTAGCCTATATATTTCCCCCAACATCTCTCGTAATGAGATTCCTCTAGAGTCTGTCAAGGGAGTACATGGTTGTCATAGCCAATCCTCCATATTGGCCATGAAGCCCTCAGTTTTCCTTGGCCATTCACTTCAGGATACAGAAGACATTTCCCCTATGCACACCTCGACTGCAAACAGGGGTGCTAATAGGGGAGGCAGGGGGAACGCCGGTTGCTCCAGAGCAATCTCTACTTTGTTGAGTGCTAGAAGGCACTCTACTTACAACATCTATGCCTAAATCTGGAACAAGTTTGCGTTATCTCGGTAGGGCGAGACATTGATCCTACTGCCCCCAGCTGTTCTATACTTCCTCTAGGCCGGGTTGGACATGAGCCTTTGCCTATCCTCACTGAGCTGGCAAGTGTCAGGTATATCGGCAATAACAAATTTAAATGGGCCAAAAATCCTTCAGTCTGCATGACTTTTGAAGGCAGTCATAAGGATTCCGTCACAAATGGAAAGGAGTCTTTCCCAGTGGGATTGATTGGTGTTGCTGGATCTCCTGTCCGTTCAACCATTTGCTCCAGAGCAGTGTTTGGTTCAGGCCATTACCTACAAGACAGTATCTATTGCAAGAACTTCAAGCAGAAGTTTGTCTGAGATTCAAGCTTTAGGAGCTTCAAAAAAAAAAATGTTTTCTTTCCAATAAGAGTAGAGTTCTGTCTTGTAGGTCATCTTGTATCAAAAGGTAGCAATAGCCCTCCAATTAACAGACATCTGGGAATTGCCTAAATTTCCAGAACATCACACAGGAAAGTCCCACAAACTGGACATTTTCAGAAAGAAGCACCTGTACACAATTGCTCATTCAGATCATCTAATAAGCCTTTTGTCATTCCAGTGGGAAATCATCAAAGAAAAGAGGTTACTGCCTGGACTCTAGCAGGCTTGGTGGTGCGAATCATGGTCATCCCAGCATACCTACTCAATCTTTACTGAGTAGACCCAGGTGCCTTGTCATCAGTGGACTTTGTAGGAAGGACTATTCAGTCCTTTGTCCCATCCTAATTAGAATATTGGTTTGGCAAATAGAACCCACCCTGTCAGCAAGTTATTTATCACTACTATGCTGCCATGTTGGCATCAGGAAAATGGAAAATTTATCTAATACTTACCGTAATTTTCCTTTCCTGACACCAAACCATGGCAGCATACGGGCCCACCCTGTGCGTTTCGGTATGTAGCTTGTTACAAAGAATGGAGGGGGCGGCTAACTTTTTATGTTATATATATATATATATATATATATATATATATAGAGCTATACCTTTTTTATGCTATTCACTGTTCCTGAGCGAGTGGTCAGGAGGCGGAGCTCTATCACTATTATGCTGTCATGGTTTGGCATCAGGAAAGGAAAATTATGGTAAGTATTTGACACAATTACAACTCTGTTCTGCCCCTGCAGTGCTCACTGAAGTGCTGGGTTGTGGAGGGGGTGGGAGTGCCTGGCTCAGGCCCTCAACAGCTCACTGAGAGACTAAGCCAGGTGCTGGTCCAGGCTTCGAGTGGATCCGTTCTTTAAAGTCGGGATCTTTCCCCAGCCTGGCCCAGCTCTATGATGTCAGCCGTCAGAAGGCTATAGCCTGCAGGTCATAGGAGTGCAGAGCAAACTGCACTCTTGTGATCCACAGGAGAACTACAGCCAAACGAGCTATATTACTACTTTAACCACTTGCTTACCGGGCACTTTCGCCCCCTTTCTGCCCAGGTCAATTTTCAGCTTTCAGCGCTGTCACACTTTGAATGACAATTGCGCGGTCATGCTACACTACCCAAATTACATTTTTATCATATTTTTCACATAAATAGAGCTTTTTGGTGGCATTTAATCACCCCTGGAGCTTTTTTGCTAAACACACGAAAAAATACTTTTTGGTTATAAAATTTTGTAAATTAGTAATTTTTCTCCTTCAGTGATGGGTGCAGATGAGGCTGCACTGATATGCAACATCGATGTGCACTGATAGGGCATGCGGAGAGGAGAGATGAGAACCAGCAAATCTATGTAGGCGACATTTGCACTGACAATCAGGGCACTATGGGCAGTGATGCCTGTTAGTGTGAGGGGAAGGTTACTGATAACAGTAAAATCCTGTTTACACTGTGATCAGCTGTGATTGGACACAGCTGATCACATGGTAAAAAGCTGCCTTGATTGGCTCTTTACCCTGATCTGTGGTCAGCTGCGTCTAAAGGACTCAGTGATCACAGATTGCTGCCGATGCGTGCTGCAGGGGGTGTGCAGGAAGCTCGAGCATGGGAAGACATCTTATGATGGCCTCCTGGCAAAGTGTGCTTCTCTGTAGCTGTAATTTGGCTATAGCGCAGTCGCGAAGGGGTTAAGGTCCTGGGTAAGAAGAGTTATTTAAGTAACCATACCATTACCTGCAGGGACTGGCATTTAGGAGTTAAAACAGGCAGTGAGGATATACAATATCACCTTCTTGCTGCCTGACAAATGCCTCTGAAAAGTGAATGGAGCATAGCTCACTTTTCAGAGTGAGTGGCAGTGCCTGCTGCAAATGTGAAGAAGCCTTTGGGATCACACTGGTGTGCTGGAGTTTGGTCACAGTGCTGGCGTATACAGTTTTCCTGCATTTTACTCCTCATTTTTAGCTGCAGCTCCATGGACTTCTATTAGGTTGTGTGATTTTGCTGTGTTTTCTGAAAGCACAGCAAAGATGCAGCATGCAAGACCTTTGGTGCACTTTCAGAAAATGTGGCAATAATGTGCACACTAATAGAAGTCTATGGGACTGCAGCTAAAAATGAGGGGTAAAATGCAGGAAAACTGCGTATACGCCAGCACTGTGACCAAGCTCCAGCACACCTGTGTGAACCCACTTAAAGGCACATGATGGGGCCAACTACTCACATAGGTTGGTAAAATGAAAACTAACAAAGGTAAGAGGAGGAGTGAGAGAGATTTGGTAGAGACTAGAGAGAAGCAGGAAGGGAGAGAGAGTCCGGTCGCAGGGACAGTGATAACTCACTTGCATTGTCCCAGTCGGCAGCTTCATGATTATAATGTGGCTGCTTGTTTGAACTTCCCTCCCCCACATCCTCTTCATAGAGGCCACAGATGGGCTTGTACGGAGCGTGGATAGAAAGAGGAATGGGGGAATGCAGAGCCGACCTAGCCTCTAACATTTCTGTGGAGGGGGGCTCTGTCGACTGGCCTCTGTTAGAATGTAACAGACACACATCGGTGTGACAGGTATAGCCGACATCCCTAGATTTATGGATAGAAAAATTGTTGGCAAAACATGCAAGGGTCATAATAGCTGCTCCATCCCTATTAAGTAAGTGCAAAGATATCTCCCATGGGACTATGTTGGCAGCAATAGAAATCACACAGAGTAAAACAATATATTAAAATGAAACATTTTTTATTGTTACATCTTTAGAAAATAGTTAAAAAAAAAAAAAAAAACAACATCTGCCCCAGGTCCCGGCCTGGTTTGGGCTGTTTCCAATGCCATCTATGACCATCTTGAGTGGACCCATCTGACCATTATCGTAAGTTATCTGACATCTACTAACCTCACATGAAGTATGGTGTAACATGGATAAAGTTCTCTGTATGTATGTATAATATGTTCTTACACATTTTCCTTTGTTTCCACCTTCTATCCCCTGAGAAAGACTTTACCATAGGGGTTGAAATGTGTCCGTACAACAGGGGTGGACATATAATCCAATTCCAACTGCCTGCATGGACTTTAACCTACATGTGATTATATGGTCTAAAGATGGTCCAATTGGGACCAATGTTTTTCAAGTGGTCCCTCTTCTTTTTTAAAAACAATTTTCTAAAGATGTAACAATAAAAAATGGTTAATTTTAATATTTTGTTTTACTCTGTGTGAATTATATTACTGCCAACATAGTCCTATGGGAGATATCTTTGCACTTACTTAAAAGGGATGGAGCAGCTATTATGACCCTTGCAGGTTTTGCCAACAATTTTTCTGTTTGTTAGGGTGGTCAAACACCCATTCTTCCAAACTGGCAAGTCACCATTGGGTCTACTCTTATGGGGCATGTTGATGAGCAATATGAAATAATTTTGTGAGCGTAAGGCCTTTTTGTATCTAGGACACCCCCCTTTTTTTTTCTTCTTCTCCTTCTTTACAATGAGTGGCTATCAGGGTCAAAATTGGAACAATTTAATGACCTCATATGAAACGGGCTTTGTGGTAGAGGAGAAAGTTCTAACAGAGTTGTCCTCCCTTTTCTTTAAAATGGGCAAAATATTAAAAAAGAAATCTTCTTTATTCTGGCACATACATGCCTTTGAAAAGTGCATTGACAATAAAATTAACCCTATAGGTTAACGCATTCAGATTTTCCCTAGTGCAGACCAAGTTAGCCCAGAGTGTGAAAAAAAAATGGGAGAACAATCTAAACACTTGCACTGAATATAGGAAACAAATTGTTAGATTGGATGGTGAACTACAGGCCTTAGAGGGACTACTTGAACCCTATAAAACACACACATTTTATAAGGAGTGTGAAAACAAACTAAACAATCAGAGACACACACACATACAGCAAGGATAACAAACTTACGCAATGACAGATGGCAGAATGACAATTTGGTGATGGCCTTCCAGAAGGAGAGAGAGAAAGACAGGTGGGAATGCCGTCAGAGTGCAGAGCTTTTCTCTTCTCTGAAAACTATCCAACCATGCTTCATTATTATACACTTAGTAAAGATGACCAAGCTATTTTCCCTCAACATTTTCTACAAACAAGGTAACACTTTCAAGCCTAAAAGTTAACTCCCACATCTTTCATATATGGACTTGAATCTATAGAAAGTAACAATACTCCACCCATCACGCCAATGCACTATTTTAAAATAGATATACGCGTGCACAGCGTAAGTGAATGATCTGACCAAAACAAAAATAGCCTTTCAAAATTACCATTGATACATAAGAATATTGATATATTTAAAAACTTTTATCATTTAAATAATATTAAATACCAAATCTCTAACAATTCCCCCTCAATGCACTATAATTAACAAAAAGTGCATTTATCTGAAACGTTTTTGTAACTGTAAATTATCATCCAAATAAGAAATATCTCTAATCATTCGTCTAATTTTACAATACAAACAAATTGTTACAAACAATACAATAAATAATAATATAAGCAACCATAAAATAGGGTGTGTCAGATAATGTACGTAAGCATTTTTCAAAGCTGGAGATTTTCCTGTGAAAAAATTAACTATTTCATTCCACCAAGAGACATTTAAATCATTATATTGCTTATTAATTCTGGTTAATTCTCCATCCAAATGAAGAACCACCTTACTTTATCAATTAAAAAAGTGTCCTTTTAGAGGTCGAAACTTTTTACGAATGCATGTAATAGACTGTGTGGGATAAAATACCAACGAATATAATAATAAATAACATAACAAACATTGTTAAACAAACATAACATTTTAATCTGCTTACTAATCTCTATAAAGAATAAACCTACTATTAAATGTCAATGTTTTTGCAAAGTCTATTTACGTGAAAAACAATTAATATCACGTAACTCCCCCTTAACAATCTCTAAACCATAAATTATAATAAATTTACTATTTTCAAAAATTTATATAGTTATAAGAATACATAGTTACCATTAAAACTTTCCG
>BLSH010347680.1:27310-48608 GCA_018402905.1 Glandirana rugosa
ACGAAAGACCCCCACACATATGGGGATAGACCACCGAGACATATGGGGATAGAACCAGATAGGGGTATACACACCCCCAGAAAGCAGTATACAGAGCCACCAGATATGGGTATACAAAGTCACTCAATAGGAGTATACAGAGCCACTAGAAAGCAGTATACAGAGCCACCAGATAGGCATATACAGAGCCCCAGATAGGGGTATACAGAGTCACCAGACAGGGGTATACAGAGTCACCAGATAGCAGTATACAGAGTCACCAGATAGCAGTATACAAAGAAACCAGATAGGAGTATACAGAGCCCCAGATAGTAGAATACAGAGCCCCAGATAGGAATATACAGAGCCACCAGATAGGCATATATAGAGAGCCACCAGAGAGCAGTATACAGATCCCCACATAGGGGTATACAGAGTCACGAGAAAGGAGTATACAGAGCCACCATGTAGGAGTATACAGTGCCACCAGATAGGAGTATACTGAGCCAAAAGATTTGGGTAAATAGAGCAAGATAGGGTTAAACCGAGTCACTAGACAAGAATATACAGAGCCTCCAGATAGGGGTATACAGAGTCACCAGATAGGGGTATACAGAGCCACCAGATAGGGGTATACAGAGCCACCAGATAGGGGTATACAGAGCCACCAGATAGGGGTATACAGAGCCACCAGATAGGGGTATACAAAGCCACCAGATAGGAGTATACAGAGCCCCAGATAGGGTTATACAGAGTCTCCAGATATCAGTATACAGAGTCACCAGATAGCAGTTTACAGAGCAACCAGATAGAAGTATACAGAGCCACCAGATAGGAGTATACAGAGCCACCAGATATACGAATACAGAGTCACCAGATAGGAGTATACAGAGCCACCAGATAGTGGTATACAGAGCCATCAGAGAGGGGTATTCAAAGCCCCAGAGAGCAGTATACAGAGCCAGAAGAGAGCAGTATACAGAGACACCAGATAGGGATATAGAGAGCCCCAGATAGGAGTTTACAGAGTCACAAGACCAGAGTATACAGAGACACCATATAGGGGTATAAAGAGTCACCAGATAGGGGTATAAATAGCCACCAGATCGTGTTATACAGAGCCACCAGATAGGGGTATACAGAGCCCCAAAATGCCGTAAACAGAGCCACCAGATAGGGGTATACAGAGCCACCAGATAGGGGTATACAGAGCCAAATAGGAGTATACAAAGCCCAAGAAAGCAGTATACAGAGACACCAGATAGTGCATACAGTCACCAGATAGGGACATACAGAGTCAGCAGATTGGAGAATACAGTGCCACCAGATAGGGGTATACAGAGCCACAAGATAGGAGTATACAGAGCCACCAGATAGCAGTATACAGATCCACCAGATAGGAGTACACTAAGCCACCAGATATGAGTACATAGAGCCCTGATAGGGGTATACTGAGTCTCCAGAAAGCAGTACACAGAGCCAACAGAAAGGAGTATACAGAGCCCCAGATTGGGGTATATAGAGCCACCAGAGATCAGTATATTGTGCCACCAGAGAGCAGTATACAGGGCCACAAGATAAAGGTATACAGAGCCACCAGATAGGGGTATACAGAGCCACCGGATAGTGGTATTCAGAGCAACCAGATAGAAGTATACAGAGCCCCAGAAAGCAGTATACAGAGCCACCAGATAGGAGTATACAGAGCCACCAGATAGGGGTATACAGAGCCACCAGATAGGGGTATACTGAGCCACCAGATATAAGTATATAGAGACCAGATAGGGGTATACTGAGTCACCAGAAAGGAGTACACCCAGACCACAGATAGGGGTATTCAGAGCCACCAGCTAGGAGTATACAGAGCCACCAGAGATCAGTATATTATATAGTATATAGGGCAACAAGATAGGGGTATACAGAGCCACCAGATAGTGGTATACAGAGTCACAAGATAGGAGTATACAGATCCACCAGATAGGGAAATACAAAACCACTAGATATGGGTATACAAAGCCACCAGATAGGAGTATACAGAGCCACCAGAGAGCTGTATACAGAGCCACAAGATAGTGGTATACAGAGCCACCAGATTGGGGTATACAGAGCCACCAGAGAGCTGTATACAGAGCCACAAGATAGTGGTATACAGAGTCACCAGATTGGGGTATACAGAGCCAGAAGATAGAAGTATATAGAGCCACAAGATAGGGGTATACAGAGCCACAACATAGCATTTTACAGAGCCCCAGAAAGAAGTATACAGAGCCACCAGATAGTGGTATACAGATCCACTCGCTAGGAGTATACAGAGCCACTAGATAGCAGTATACAGAACCACCAGATAGGAGTATACTGAGCCACCAGAAAGGAGTACACAGAGCCACCAGAAAGGGGTATACAGAGTCACCAGATAGGATTATATAGAGCCACCAGATAGCAGTATACAGATCCACCAGGTAGGAGTATACAGATCCACCAGGTAGGAGTATACTGAGCCGCCAGATATGAGTATATAGAGCCCAGATAGGGATATATAGAGTCCCCAGATAAGAGTATACAGAGCCACCAGTTAGGGGTATACAGAGTCATCAGATAGGGATATACATAGCCCCAGATAGGGGTATACCGAGTCACTAGACAAGAATATACAGAGCCTCCAGATAGGGGTATACAGAGTCACGAGATAGGGGTATACAGAGCCACCAGATAGGGGTATACAGAGCCACCAGATAGGGGTATACAGAGCCACCAGATAGGGGTATACAGATGCACCAGATAGGAGTATACTGAGCCACCAGATATGAGTATATAGAGACCAGATAGGGGTATACTGAGTCACCAGAAAGGAGTACACCCAGACCACAGATAGGGGTATTCAGAGCCACCAGCTAGGAGTATACAGAGCCACCAGAGATCAGTATATTGTGCCACCTGAGAGCAGTATATAGGGCAACAAGATAGGGGTATACAGAGCCACCAGATAGTGGTATACAGAGTCACAAGATAGGAGTATACAGATCCACCAGATAGGGAAATACAAAACCACTAGATATGGGTATACAAAGCCACCAGATAGGAGTATACAGAGCCACCAGAGAGCTGTATACAGAGCCACAAGATAGTGGTATACAGAGCCACCAGATTGGGGTATACAGAGCCACCAGAGAGCTGTATACAGAGCCACAAGATAGTGGTATACAGAGCCACCAGATTGGGGTATACAGAGCCAGAAGATAGAAGTATATAGAGCCACAAGATAGGGGTATACAGAGCCACAACATAGCATTTTACAGAGCCCCAGAAAGAAGTATACAGAGCCACCAGATAGTGGTATACAGATCCACTCGCTAGGAGTATACAGAGCCACTAGATAGCAGTATACAGAACCCCAGATAGGGGTATACAGAGTCACCAGAAAGGACTATACAGAGCCACCAGATAGGGGTATACAGAGTCACCAGATAGCAGTATACAGAACCACCAGATAGGAGTATACTGAGCCACCAGAAAGGAGTACACAGAGCCACCAGAAAGGGGTATACAGAGTCACCAGATAGGATTATATAGAGCCACCAGATAGCAGTATACAGATCCACCAGGTAGGAGTATACAGATCCACCAGGTAGGAGTATACTGAGCCGCCAGATATGAGTATATAGAGCCCAGATAGGGATATACAGAGTCCCCAGATAAGAGTATACAGAGCCACCAGTTAGGGGTATACAGAGTCACCAGATAGGGATATACATAGCCCCAGATAGGGGTATACCGAGTCACTAGACAAGAATATACAGAGCCTCCAGATAGGGGTATACAGAGTCACGAGATAGGGGTATACAGAGCCACCAGATAGGGGTATAGAGAGCCACCAGATAGGGGTATACAGAGCCACCAGATAGGGGTATACAGAGCCACCAGATAGGGGTATACAGAGCCACCAGATAGGGGTATACAGAGCCACCAGGTAGGGGTATACAGAGCCACTAGATAGCAGTATACAGATCCACCAGGTAGGAGTATACTGAGCCACCAGATATGAGTATATAGAGCCCAGATAGGGGTATACTGAGTTACTAGGAAGGAGTACACAAAGCCACCAGATAGGGATATACAGGGTCAACAGATAGAGGTATACAGAGCCACCAGATAGGGGTATACAGAGCCACCAGATAGGGGTATACAGAGCCACCAGATAGGGGTATACAGAGCCACCACATAGGAGGATACAGAGCCCCAGAAAGCAGAATACAGAGCCACCAGATATGGATATACAAAGTCACTCAATAGGAGTATACAGAGTCACTAGATAGAAGTATACAGAACCACCAGATAGGAGTATACAGAGCCCCAGATAGGTGAATACAGAGTCTCCAGATATCAGTATACAGTGTCACCAGATAGCAGTATACAGAGCCACCAGATAGGAGTATACAGAGCATCCAGATAGCAGTATACAATGCCCCAGATATCAGTATACAATGCCCCAGATAGCAGAATACAGAGCCACCAGATAGACATATACAGAGCCACCAGAGAGCAGTATACAGATCCCCACATAGGGGTATACAGAGTCACCAGATAGGAGTATACAGAGTCACCAGAAAGGAGTATAAAGAGCCATCAGATAGGGGTATTCAAAGCCCCAGAGAGCAGTATACAAAGCCAGAAGAGAGCAGTATACAGAGACACCAGATAGGGGTATAGAGAGCCACTAGATAGTGGTGTACAGAGCAACCAGATAGAAGTATACAGAGCCCCAGAAAGCAGTATACAGAGCCAGATAGGGGTATACAGAGTCACTCGATAGGAGTATACAGAGCCACTAGATAGGGGTATACAGAGTCATTAGCAGTATACAGAGTCACCAGATAGGGGTATACAGAGCCACCAGATAGCAGTATACAGATCCACCAGATAGGAGTATACTGAGCCACCAGAGATCAGTATATTGTGCCACCACAGAGCAGTATACAGGGCAACAAGATAGGGGTATACAGAGCCACCGGATAGGGGTATACAGAATCACAAGATAGGAGTATACAGAGCCACCAGATAGGGAAATACAAAGCCACTAGATATGGGTATACAGAGCCACCAGAGAGCTGTATACAGAGCCACAAGATAGTGGTATACAGAGCCACCAGATTGGGGTATACAGAGCCAGAAGATAGAAGTATATAGAGCCACAAGATAGGGGTATACAGAGCTACAAGATAGGGGTATACAGAGCCACAACATAGGATTTTACAGAGCCCCATAAAGAAGTATACAGAACCACTAGATAGCAGTATACAGAGCCCCAGATAGGGGTATACAGAGTCACCAGAAATGACTATACAGAGCCACCAGATAGGGGTATACAGAGTCATCAGATATCAGTATACAGAGTCACCAGGTATCAGTATACAGATCCACCAGATAGGAGTATACTGAGCCACCAGTTATGGGTATATAGATCCACCAGATATGGGTATACAGAGCCCTATATAGGGGTATACAGAACCACCAGATGGGGTATACAGAGCCACCAGATAGCAGTATACAGAGCCACCAGATAGGGGTATACAGAGCCACCAGATAGGGGTATACAGAGCCACCAGATAGGAGTTTACAGAGCCACCAGATAGGAGTTTACAGAGCCACCAGATAGGAGTTTACAGAGCCACCAGGTAGGAGTATACTGAGCAACCAGGTAGGAGTATATAGAGCCCAGACAGGGGTATATTGTGTCACCAGAAAGGAGTACACAGAGCCACCAGATAGGGGTATACAGAGTCACCAGATAGGATTATATAGAGCCACCAGATAGTGGTATACAAAGCCACCAGATAGGAGTATACAGAACCACCACATAGGAGGATACAGAGCCACCAGTTAGAGATATACAGAGTCACCAGATAGGGATATACATAGCCCCAGATAGGGGTATACCGAGTCACTAGACAAGAATATACAGAGCCTCCAGATAGGGGTATAGAGAGCCACCAGATAGGGGTATACAGAGCCACCAGATAGGGGTATACAGAGCCACCAGATAGGGGTATACAGAGCCACCAGATAGGGATGTACAGAGCCACTAGATAGCAGTATACAGAGCCCCAGATAGGGGTATACAGAGTCACCAGAAAGGACTATACAGAGCCACGAGATAGGGGTATACAGAGTAATCATATAGCAGTATACAGAGTCACCAGTTAGCAGTATACAGATCCACCAGATATGAGTATACTGAGCCACCAGATATGGGTATATAGATCCACCAGATATGGGTATACAGAGCCCTATATAGGGGGATACAGAACCACCAGATAGGAGTATACAGAGCCACCAGATAGAGGTATACAGAGTCACCAGATAGGGGTATACAGAGCCACCAGATAGGAGTTTACAGAGCCACCAGATAGGAGTTTACAGAGCCACCAGATAGGAGTTTACAGAGCCACCAGGTAGGAGTATACTGAGCAACCAGGTAGGAGTATATAGAGCCCAGACAGGGGTATATTGTGTCACCAGAAAGGAGTACACAGAGCCACCAGATAGGGGTATACAGAGTCACCAGATAGGATTATATAGAGCCACCAGATAGTGGTATACAAAGCCACCAGATAGGAGTATACAGAACCACCACATAGGAGGATACAGAGCCACCAGTTAGAGATATACAGAGTCACCAGATAGGGATATACATAGCCCCAGATAGGGGTATACCGAGTCACTAGACAAGAATATACAGAGCCTCCAGATAGGGGTATACAGAGCCACCAGATAGGGGTATACAGAGCCACCAGATAGGGGTATACAGAGCCACCAGATAGGGGTATACAGAGCCACCAGATAGGGGTGTACAGAGCCACTAGATAGCAGTATACAGAGCCCCAGATAGGGGTATACAGAGTCACCAGAAAGGACTATACAGAGCCACCAGATAGGGGTATACAGAGTAATCATATAGCAGTATACAGAGTCACCAGTTAGCAGTATACAGATCCACCAGATATGAGTATACTGAGCCACCAGATATGGGTATATAGATCCACCAGATATGGGTATACAGAGCCCTATATAGGGGTATACAGAACCACCAGATAGGAGTATACAGAGCCACCAGATAGAGGTATACAGAGTCACCAGATAGGGGTATACAGAGTCACCAGATAGGGGTATATAGAGCCACCAGATAGTGGTATACAAAGCCACCAGATAGGAGTATACAGAGCCACCAGATAGCAGTATATAGAGCCCAGATAGGGATATACTGAGTTACCAGGAAGGAGTACACAGAGCCACCAGATAGGGATATACAGAGTCACTAGATAGGGGTATACAGAGCCACCAGATAGGGGTATACAGAGCCCCCACATAAGAGGATACAGAGTCCAAGAAAGCAGTATACAGAGCCACTAGATAGCAGTATACAAAGCCACCAGATAGGAGTATACAGAGCCCCAGATAGGGGAATACAGAGTCACCAGACAGGGGTATACAGAGTCACCAGATATCAGTATACAGAGTCACCAGATATCAGTATACAGAGTCACCAGATATCAGTATACAGAGTCACCAGATATCAGTATACAGAGTCACCAGATAGGAGTATACAGAGCAACCAGATAGCAATATTAAGTGCCCCAGATAGCAGAATACAGAGCCCCAGATAGGCATATACAGAGCCACCAGAGAGCAGTATACAGATCCCCACATAGGGGTATACAGAGTCACCAGAAAGAAGTATACAGAGCCCCCATATAGGGGTATACAGAGCCACCAGATAGGGATATACAGAGCCACCAGATAGGGATATACAGAGCCACCAGATAGGGATATACAGAGGCACCAGATAGGGGTATACAGAGCCACCAAATAGGAGTATACAGAGCCCCTGAAAGCAGTATACAGAGCCACCAAATATGGGTATAGAAAGTCACTCGATAGGAGTATACAGAGCCATCAGATAGGCGTATACAGAGCCCCAGATAGGGGTATACAGAGTCACCAGACAGGGGTATACAGAGTCACCAGATAGCAGTATACAGAGCAACCAGATAGCAGTATGCAGAGCCACAGATAGCAGAATACAGAGCCCCAGATAGGAATATACAGAGCCACCAGATAGGCATATACAGAGCCACCAGAGAGCAGTATACAGATCCCCACATAGGGGTATACAGAGTCACCAGAAAGGAGTATACAGAGCCACCATATAGGGGTATACAGAGCCACCATATAGGGGTATACAGAGCCACCATATAGGGTTATACAGAGCCACTAGATATGATTATATAGAGCCACCAGATAGGAGTATACAGAGTCACCATATATCGGTATACAGAGCAGCCAGATAGGAGTATACAGAGCCTCCAGATAGCAGTATACAGAGCCTCAGATAGCAGAATACAGAGCCACCAGATAGGAGTATACAGAACCACCAGATAGGAGTATACAGAGCCACCAGATAGGAGTATACAGAGCCCCAAAGAGCAGTATACAGAGCCAGAAGAGAGCAGTATACAGAGACACCAGATAGGGGTATGGAGAGCCCCAGATAGGAGTATACAGAGTCACCAAATAGGGGTATAAAGAGCCACCAGATCGTGTTATACAGAGCCACCAGATAGGGGTATACAGAGCCCCAGAATGCCGTAAACAGAGCCACCAGATAGGGGTATACAGAGCCACCAAATAGGAGAATACAGAGCCCAAGAAAGCAGTATACAGAGACACCAGATAGTGCATGCAGTCACCAGATAGGGACATACAGAGTCACCAGATAGTTGTATACAGAGTTACCAGATGGGATATATAGAGCCACCAGATCGGGGTATACAGAGTCACCAGATAGCAGTATAGAGAACCACCAGATAAGGGTATACAGAGCCACCAGATAACAGTATACAGATCCAGCAGATAGGAGTACACTGAGCCACCAGATATGAGTATATAGAGCCCAGATATGGGTATACTGAGTCTCCAGAAAGCAGTACACAGAGCCAACAGATAGGAGTATACAGAGCCCCATATAGGGGTATACAGAGCCACCAAAGATCAGTATATTGTGCCACCAGAGAGCAGTATACAGGGCCACAAGATAAGGGTATACAGAGCCACAGATAGGAGTATATAGAGCCACCAGATAGGGGTATACAGAGCCACCAGATAGGGGTATACAGAGTCACTTGATAGGAGTATACAGAGCCACTAGATAGGGGTATACAGAGACATTAGCAGTATATAGAGTCACCAGATAGGGGTATACAGAGCCACCAGATAGGAGTATACAGAGCCAGATAGCAGTATACAGATTCACCAGATAGGAGTATACTGAGCCACCAGATATGAGTATATAGAGACCAGATAGGGTTATACTGCGTCAACAGAAAGGAGTACACCCAGCCCACAGATAGGGGTATACAGAGTCACAAGATAGCAGTATACAGAGCCACCAGATAGGGAAATACAAAGCCACTCGATATGGGTATAGAGAGCCACCAGATAGGAGTATACAGAGCCGCCAGAGAGCTGATTACAGAGCCATAAGATAGGGGTATACAGAGCCACCAGATTGGGGTATACAGAGCCAGAAGATAGAAGTATATAGAGCCACAAGATAGGGGTATACAGAGCCACAACATAGGATTTTACAGAGCCCCAGAAAGAAGTATACAAAGCCACTAGATAGGGTTATACAGATCCACTCGATAGGAGTATACAGAGCCACTAGATAGCAGGATACAGAGCCCCAGATAGGGGTATACAGAGTCACCAGAAAGGACTATACAGACCCACCAGATAGGGGTATACCGAGTCAACAGATAGCAGTATACAGAGTCACCAGAAAGGAGTATACTGAGCCACCAGATATGGGTATACAGATCCACCAGATAGGGGTATACAGAGCCCTATATAGGGTTATACAGAACCACCAGATGGGGTATACAGAGCCCCAGAAAGCAGTATACAGAGCCACCAGATAGGGGTATACAGAGCCACCAGATAGGGGTATACAGAGCCACCAGATAGCAGTATATAGAGCCACCAGATAGCAGTATACAGATCCACCAGGTAGGAGCATACTGAGCCACCAGATATGAGTATATAGAGCCCCAGATAGGGATATACTGATATACCAGGAAGGAGTACACAGAGCCACCAGATAGGGATATACAGAGTCACCAGATAGGAGTATTCAGAGCCACCTGATAGGGGTATACAGAGCCACCACATAGGGGTATACAGAGCCACCACATAGGAGGATACAGAGCCCCAGAAAGCAGTATACAGAGCCACCAGATATGGGTATACAAAGTCACCAGATAGGAGTATACAGAGCCCCAGATAGGGGAATACAGAGTCACCAGACAGGGGTATACAGAGTCACCAGATAGCAGTATACAGAGCAACCAGATAGGAATATACAGAGCCAAGAGATAGGAGTATACAGAGCAACCAGATAGCAGTATTAAGTGCCCCAGATAGCAGAATACAGAGCCCCAGAGAGGAGTACACAGAGCCACCAGATAGGCATATACAGAGCCACCAGAGAGCAGTATACAGATCCCCACATGGGGTATACAGAGCCACCAGATAGGAGTATACTGAGCCAAAAGATTTGGGTAAATAGAGCCAGCAGAGAGCAGTATGCAAAGCCACCAGATAGGGATATACATAGCCCCAGATAGGGGTATACCGAGTCACTAGACAAGAATATACTGAGCCTCCAGATAGGGGTATACAGAGTCACAAGATAGGGGGGTATACAGATCCCCATATAGGGGTATACAGAGTCACCAGAAAGGAGTATACAGAGCCACCATATTGGAGTATACAGAGCCACCATATAGGAGTATACAGAGCCACCATATAGGAGTATACAGAGCCACCAGATAGGAGTATACTGAGCCAAAAGATTTGGGTAAATAGAGCCAGCAGAGAGCAGTATGCAAAGCCACCAGATAGGGATATACATAGCCCCAGATAGGGGTATACCGAGTCACTAGACAAGAATATACTGAGCCTCCAGATAGGGGTATACAGAGTCACAAGATAGGGGGGTATACAGATCCCCATATAGGGGTATACAGAGTCACCAGAAAGGAGTATACAGAGCCACCATATTGGAGTATACAGAGCCACCATATAGGAGTATACAGAGCCACCATATAGGAGTATACAGAGCCACCAGATAGGAGTATACTGAGCCAAAAGATTTGGGTAAATAGAGCCAGCAGAGAGCAGTATGCAAAGCCACCAGATAGGGATATACATAGCCCCAGATAGGGGTATACAGAGCCACCAGATAGGGGTATACAGAGCCACCAGATAGGGGTATACAGAGCCACCAGATAGGGGTATACAGAGCCACCAGATAGGGGTATACAGAGCCACCAGATTGGAGTTTACTGAGCCCAAGAAAGCAGTATACGGAGCCACCAGATAAGGCATACAGTCACCAGATAGGGGCATACAGAGCCACAAGATTGGAGTATACAAAGCCACCAGATATGTGTATACAGAGTCATCAGATGGAGTATACAGATCCCCCAGATAGAGGTATACAGAGCCCTATATAGGGGTATACAGATCCACCAGATAGGGGTATACAGAGCCACCAGATAGGGGTATACAGAGCCACCAGATAGGGGTATACAGAGCCCAAAAAAGCAGTATACAGAGACCCCAGATGAGTGCATACAGTCACCAGATAGGGGCATACAGAGTCACCAGATTTGAGAATACAGTGCCACCAGATGGGGTATACAGAGCCACCAGATAGCAGTATAGAGAACCACCAGATAAGGGTATACAGAGCCACAAGATAGCAGTATACAGATCCACCAGATAGGAGTATACTGAGCAACCAGATATGAGTACATAGAGCCCAGATAGCGGTATACTGAGTCTCCGGAAAGCAGTATACAGAGCCAACAGATAGGAGTATACAGAGCCCCAGATACGGGGATACAGAGCCACTAGAGATCAGTATATTGTGCCACCAGAGAGCAGTATACAGGACCACAAGATAAGGGTATACAGAGCCAACAGATAGGGGTATACAGAGCCAACCGAGAGCTGTATACAGAGCCACAAGATAGGGGTATACAGAGCCACCAGATAGGGGTATACAGAGCAACCACATAGGGTTTTACAGAGCCCCAGAAAGCAGTACACAGAGCCACCAGATATGGGTATACAGAGCCCCAGATAGGGGTATACAGAGCCACCAGATAGGAGTATACAGAGCCACCACAGATCAGTATATTGTGCCACCAGAGAGCAGTATACAGGGGCACAAGATAGGTGTATACCGAGCCACCAGATAGGGGTATACAGAGCCACCCGAGAGCTGTATACGGAGCCACAAAAATAGGGGTATACAGAGCCACCAGATAGGGGTATACAGAGCCACCAGATAGGGGTATACAGAGCCACACGATAGGAGTATATAGAGCCACAGGATAGGAGTATATAGAGCCACACGATAGGGTTATACAGAGCCACTACATAGGATTTTACAGAGCCCCAGAAAGAAGTATACAGAGCCACCAGATATTGGTATACAGAGACACTCGATAGGAGTATACAGAGCCACCAGATAGGAGTATAAAGAGCCCCAGATAGGGGTATACAAAGTCAACAGATAGGGGAATACAGAGCCACAAGATAGGGGTATATAGAGACACCAGATAGGGGTATAAAGAGCCACCAGATAGGGGTATAAAGAGCCACAAGATAGGAGTATATAGAGCCAACAGATAGGGGTATATAGAGCCAACAGATAGGGGTATACAGAGCCGCCACATAGGAATATACAGAGCCACTGGATAGCAGTATACACAGCCACCAGATAGGAGTATACAGAGCCCCAGATAGCAGTATACAGAGTCACCAGATAGCAGTATACAGAGCCACAAGATAGGAGTATATAGATCCACCAGATAGGAGTATACTGAGCCACTAGATATGAGTAAATAGAGCCCAGATAGGGGTATACTGTGTCACCAGAAAGCAGAACACAGAGCCACCAGATAGGAGTATACAGAGTCACCAGACAAGAGTATACAGTGCCAGCAGAGAGCAGTATTCAGAGCCACCAGATAGGGATATAAAGAGCACCAGATGGGGTATACAGAGTGACCAATCAAGAGTATACAGAGTCACCAGATAGGAGTATAGAGATCGACCTTATAGGGGTATACAGAGTCAACTGGATAGGGGTATACAGAGCCACCAGATAGGGGTATACAGAGCCCAAGAAAGCTGTATACAGAACCACCAGATCAAGGACACATTCACCAGATAGTGGCATACAGAGCAATAAGATTGGAGTATACAACGCCACCAGATAGGTGTATACAGAGTCATCAGATGGGGTATACAGAGCCACCAGATAAGGGTATACAGTGTCACTCGATAGGATTATACAGAGCCACTAGATAGCAGTATACAGAGCCACTAGATAGGAGTATACAGAGCACCAGATAGGGGTATACAGAGTCAACAGACAGGGGTATACAGAGCCACAAGATAGGGGTATACAGAGCCACCAGATAGCAGTATACAGAGCCCCAGATAGCAGTACACATAGTCCCAGATAGGAGTGTACAGAGCAACCAGAGATCAGTATATTGTGCCACCAGAGAGCAGTATACAGGGCCAAAAGATAGGGTTATACAGAGCCACCAGATAGGGGTATACAGGGCCACCAGATAGTGGTATACACAGCCACCAGATAGGAGTATACAGAGCCACCAGAGAGCTGTATACAGAGCACCAGATAGGGGTATACAGAGTAAACAGACAGGGGCATACAGAGCCACAAGATAGGGGTATACAGAGCCACCAGATAGCAGTATACAGAGCCCCAGATATGGGTATACAGATACACCATATAGGGGTATACAGAGCCACAAGATAGGAGTATACAGAGCCACCAGATAGCAGTATACAGATCCATCAGATAAGAGTATAATGAGCCACCAGATATGAGTATATAGAGCCCAGATAGGGGTATACAGAGTTACCAGAGAAGAGTATACAGATCCAGAAGAGAGCAGTATACAGAACCACCAGACAGGGGTAAACAGAGTTACCAGACAAGAGTATACAGAGCCACCAGATAGGGGTATACAGAGTCACCAGATAGGGGTATACAGAGTCACCAGATAGGGGTATACAGAGTCACCAGATAGGGGTATACAGAGTCAACAGAAAGGAGTACACCCAGCCACCAGATAGGGGTATACAGAGAAACCAGATTGTGGTATACAGAGCCACCACATAGGAGTATACAGAGCCACTAGATAGCAGTATACAGAGCCACCAGATAGGGGTATACGGAGTCACCAGAAAGGAGTATACAGAGCCACCCGATAGGGGTATACAGAGCCCCAGGATGCCATATAGAGAGCCACCAGATAGGGGTATACAAAGCCACCAGATAGGAGTATACAGAGCCCAAGAAAGCAGTATACAGAGCCACCAGATAAGTGTATACAGAGTCAACAGATGGGGTATACAGAGCCACCAGATAGGGGTATACAGAGCCCAAGAAAGTAGTATACAGAAACACCAGATAGGGGTGTATAGAGCCACCAGATAGCAGTATAGAGAGCCCCAGATAGCAGTATACAGAGCCCCAGATAGCAGTATACAGAGCCACCAGAGAGCAGTATACAGAGCAACCAGATAGGGATATGCAGAGCCACCAGATAGGAGTATACAGAGCCCCAGGTAAGGGTATACAGAGTCACCAGACAGGAGTATACAGAGCCACCAGATAGGGGTATACAGAGCCACTACATAGGAGTATACAGAGCCCCAGAAAGCAGAATACAGATCCACCAGAGCCACCAGATTGGGGTATACAGAGTCAGAAGATAGAAGTATATAGAGCCACAAGATAGGGGTATACAGAGCCACAACATAGGATTTTACAGAGCCCCAGAAAGAAGTATACAAAGCCACTAGATAGGGTTATACAGATCCACTCGATAGGAGTATACAGAGCCACTAGATAGCAGGATACCGAGCCCCAGATAGGGGTATACAGAGTCACCAGAAAGGACTATACAGACCCACCAGATAGGGGTATACCGAGTCAACAGATAGCAGTATACAGAGTCAATAGATAGCAGTATACAGAGTCACCAGATAGGAGTATACTGAGCCACCAGATAGGAGTATACAGAGCCCTATATAGGGTTATACAGAACCACCAGATGGGGTATACAGAGCCACCAGATAGGAGTATACAGAGCCCCAGAAAGCAGTATACAGAGCCACCAGATAGTGGGTATACAGATCCACCAGGTAGGAGTATACTGAGCCACCAGATATGAGTATATAGAGCCCAGACAGGGGTATACTGAGTCAGCAGAAAGGAGTACACAGAGCCACCAGATATGATTATATAGAGCCACCAGATAGTGGTATACAAAGCCACCAGATAGTAGTATACAGAGCCACCAGATAGCAGTATACAGATCCACCAGGTAGGAGCATACTGAGCCACCAGATATGAGAATATAGAGCCCCAGGTAAGGGTTTACAGAGTCACCAGACAGGAGTATACAGAGCCACCAGATAGGGGTATACAGAGCCACCACATAGGAGTATACAGAGCCCCAGAAAGCAGTATACAGATCCACCAGGAGTATAATGAGCCATCAGATATGAGTATATAGAGCCCATATAGGGGTATACTGAGTCACCAGAAAGGAGTACACAGAGTCAAAAGAAAGGGGTATACAGAGTCACCAGTTAAGGGTATACAGAGCCACAGAATGCTGTATAAAGAACCACCAGATAGGGGTATACAGAGCCACCAGATAGGGGTATACAGAGCCACCAGATAGGGGTATACAGAGCCACCAGATATAGGTATACAGATCCACCAGATAGGGGTGTACAGAGGCACAAGATAGGGGTATACAGAGCCACCCGACAGCAGTATACAGATCCACCAGATAGGAGTATAATGAGCCATCAGATAGGAGTATATAGAGCCCAGATAGGGGTATACTGAGTCACCAGAAAGGAGTACACAGAGTCAAAAGAAAAGGGTATACAGAGTCACCAGTTAAGGGTATACAGAGCCACAGAATGCTGTATAAAGAACCACCAGATAGGGGTATACAGAGCCACCAGATAGGTGTATACAGAGCCACCAGATAGGGGTATACAGAGCCACCAGATAGGGGTATACAGAGCCACCAGATAGGGGTATACAGAGCCACCAGATATGGGTATACAGATCCACCAGATAGGGGTGTACAGAGGCACAAGATTGGGGTATACAGAGCCACCCGACAGCAGTATACAGGTCCACCAGATAGGAGTATAATGAGCCATCAGATAGGAGTATATAGAGCCCAGATTGGGGTATACTGAGTCACCAGAGAGTACACAGAGCCACCAGATAGGAGTATACAGAGCCCCAGATAGGTGTATACAGAGTTACCAGACAACAGTATACAGAGCCAGAAGAGAGCAGTATACAGAGCCACCAGATAGGGGTATACAGAGCCCCAGACAGGGGTATACAGAGTTACCAGACAAGAGTAGGCCAGATTTGGGTATACAGAGTCACCAGATAGAGCCACAGGGTATACAGAGCCACCAGGTAGGGGTATACAGATTCACCAGATAGGGGTATACAGAGTCACCAGATAGGGGTATACAGAGTCAACAGAAAGGAGTACACCCAGCCACCAGATAGGGGTATACAGAGAAACCAGATTGTGGTATACAGAGCCACCACATAGGAGTATACAGAGCCACTAGATAGCAGTATACAGAGCCACCAGATAGCAGTATTCAGAGACACCAGATAGGGGTATACAGAGCCACCAGAAAGGAAAATACAGAGCCACCAGATAGCGGTATACAGAGTCACCAGATAGCAGTATAGAGAGCCACCAGATAGGGGTATAAAGAGCCACCAGATAGGGGTATAAAGAGCCACCAGATAGGGCATATAGTCACCAGATAGGAGTTTACAGAGCCACCAGATAGAGATATACATTCACCAGATAAGGGTATACAGAGCCATTAGATAGGGGCATACAGACCCACCAGATTGGAGTATATAGAGCCCAAGTTAGGAATATACAGAGCCCAAGATAGGAGTATACAGAGCCCCCAGATAGGAGTATAAAAACCCACCTGAGCAATATACAGAGCCACCAGAGAGCAGTATACAGAGCACCCAGATAGGGGTATACAGAGCAACCAGATAGATGTATACATCAGAGTCCCAGATAGGGTTATTCAGAGTCACCAGAAAGGACTATATAGAGTCACCAGATAGGGGTATACAGAGCCACCACATAGAAGTATACAGAGCCACAAGATAGGAGTATACAGAGTTCCAGATAGGGGTATACCGAGTCAACAGAAACGAGTATACAGAGCCCTTAGGTAGGGGTATACAGAGTCAACAGATAGCAGTATAGTCACCAGATAGCAGTATACAGAGCAAACAGATAGGAGTATACAGAGCCACCAGAGAGGGGTATTCAAAGCTCCAGAGATCAGTATACAGAGCCACCAGATAAGGGTATACCGAGCCCCAGATAGCAGCATACAGAGCCAGCAGAGAATAGTATACAGAGCCACCAGATAAGGGCATACAGAGCCCCAGATAGGGGTATAAAGAGTCACCAGATAGGGGTATACAGCGCCACCAGATAGGGGTACACAGCACCACCAGATAGCAGTATACAGAGCCCCAGATAGCAGTGTTTAGAGACACCGGATAGGGGTATACAGAGTTACCAGATAGGTGTATAATGAGCCACCAGATAGGAGTATACAGAGCCCTAGATAGGGGTATAAAGGGTCACCAGAAAGGAGTACATCCAGCCACCAGATAGGGGTATACACAGCCACCAGATAGGGGTACACAAAGTCACCAGATATGGGTATACAGAGCCACCAGATATGGGTATACATAGCAACAGGATAGGAGTATACAGAACCCAAGAAAGCAGTATACAGAGCCACCAGATAGGGCATATTGTCACCAGATAGGGGTTTACAGAACGACCAGATAGAGATATACAGTCACCAGATAGGGGTATACAGAGCCCCAGAAAGCCGTATACAGAGCCACCAGATAGGGGTATACAGAGCCTCCAGATAGGAGAATACAGAGCAGCCAGATAGCAGTATACAGAGACCCAGATAGCAGTAGATAGAGCTCCAGATAAGAGTATACAGAGCCACCAGAGATCAGTATATTGTGCCAACAGAGAGCAGTATACAGAGCCACAAGATAGGGGTATACAGAGCCCCCAGATAGGGGTATTAAGATCCACCAGATAGGGGTATACAGAGCCACCAGAGAGCAGAATATTGTGCCACCAGAAAGTAGTATACAGAGCCACCAGATAGGGGTATACAGAGCCACCAGATAGGGGTATACAGAGCCCCAGAGAGCAGTATACAGAGCAACCAAATAGGGGTATACAGAGCTAGCAGATAGGGGTATACAGAATCACCAGATAGCGCATACAGTCACCAGATAGGGGTTTACAGAACCACCAGATAGGCATATACAGTCACCAGATAGGGATTATACAGAGCCACCAGAGAGGGGTATACAGAGTCACCAGAAAGGAGTATATAGAGCCACCAGATAGGGGTATTAAGATCCACCAGATAGGGGTATACAGAGCCACCAGAGAGCAGAATATTGTGCTACCAGAAAGTAGTATACAGAGCCACCAGATAGGGGTATACAGAGCCACCAGATAGGGGTATACAGAGCCACCAGATAGGAGTATACAGAATCAAAAGAAAGGAGTATACAGAGCCACTAGGTAGGGGTATACAGAGTCAACAGATAGCAGTATAGTCACCAGATAGCAGTATACAGAGCAACCAGATAGGCGTATACAGAGCCACCAGATAGGGGTATACAGAGCCACCAGATAGGAGTTTACAGATCCAACAGATAGGGGTATTCAAAGCTCCAGAGATCAGTATACAGAGCCAGCAGAGAGCACTATACACAGCCACCAGATAAGGGTATACCGAGCCCCAGATAGGGGTATACAGAGTCACCAGACAAGAGAATACAGAGCCGCCAGATAGGGGTATACAGAGCCACCAGATAGGGGTATACAGAGCCACCAGAAAGGAGCATACAGAGCCCCAGAAAGCAGTATACAGAGCCACCAGATAGGGGTATAGAGAGCCACCAGATAGGAGCATATAGAGCCCAAGATAGCAGTATACAGAGCCACAAGAGAACAATATACAGAGCCACCAGATAGGGTTATGCAGAGCCCCAGAGAGCAGTATACAGAGCAACCAAATAGGGGTATACAGAGCTAGCAGATAGGGGTATACAGAATTACCAGATAGGGCATACAGTCACCAGATAGGGGTTTACAGAACCACCAGATAGGCATATACAGTCACCAGATAGGGATTATAAAGAGCCACCAGAGAGGGGCATACAGAGTCACCAGAAAGGAGTATATAGAGCCACCAGATAGGGGAATTCAAAGCCCCAGAGAGCAGTACACACAGCCAGCAGATAGGGGTATACAGAGCCCCAGATTGGGGTATACAGAGTCTTCAAAGCCCCATAGAGCAGTATACAGAGCCAGCAGTGAGCAGTATACAGAGCCACCAGATAGGGGTATAGAGAGCCCCAAAGAGTGGTATATATAGCCATCAGATAGGGGTATACAGAGCCACCAGATAGGTGTATACAGAGCCCCAGAAAGCAGTATACAGAGCCAACAGATAGGGGTATACAGAGCCTCCAAAAATGGGTATACATAGGGGTATACATAGCAACAAGATAGGAGTATACAGAGCCCAAGAAAGCAGTATACAGGGCCACCAGATAGGGATATACAGTCACAAGATAGGAGTATACAGAGCAATTTGATAGGGGCATACAGAGCCACCAGATTGGAGTATACAGAAACACCAGATAGGGATATACAGAGCCACCAGATAGGGATATACAGAGCCAGCAGATAGGGGTATACAGAATCACCAGATAGAGGCATACAGAGCCACTAGATAGCAGTATACAGAGCCACCAGATAGGAGTATACAGAGTCCCAGATAGGGGTATACAGAGCCACAAGATAGGGGTATACAGTCACCAGATAGGGATATACAGAGCCACCAGATAGGTGTATACAGTCACCAGAAAGCAGTGTACAGAGCCAACAGATATGGGTATACATAGCAACAGGATAGGAGTATACAGAGCCCAAGAAAGCAGTATACAGAGCCACCAGATAGGGTATATTGTCACCAGATAGGGGTTTACAGAACGACCAGATAGAGATATATAGTCACCAGATAGGGGTATACAGAGCCATTAGATAAGGGCATACAGAGTCAACAGATTGGAGTATACAGAGCCACCAGATAGGGGTATACAGAGCCACCAGATAGGGGTATACAGAGCCACCAGATAGGAGCATACAGATCCCCAGATAGGGGTATACAGTCACCAGAAAAGAGTATACAGAGCCACGACATAAGGAATATACAAAGCCACCAGATAGGCGTATACAGAGGCACAGATAGCAGTATACAGAGCAACCCGAGAGGGTTATACAGAGCCCCAGAGAGCAGTATACAGAGCAACCAAATAGGGGTATATAGAGCCACCAGATAGGGGTATACAGAGCCACCAGATAGGGGTATACAGAATCACCAGATAGGGGCATACAGAGCCACTAGATAGCAGTATACAGAGCCACCAGATAGGAGTATACAGAGTCCCAGATAGGGGTATACAGAGCCACAAGATAGGGGTATACAGTCACCAGATAGGGATATACAGAGCCACCAGATAGGTGTATACAGTCACCAGAAAGCAGTGTACAGAGCCAACAGATATGGGTATACATAGCAACAGGATAGGAGTATACAGAGCCCAAGAAAGCAGTATACAGAGCCACCAGATAGGGTATATTGTCACCAGATAGGGGTTTACAGAACGACCAGATAGAGATATATAGTCACCAGATAGGGGTATACAGAGCCATTAGATAGGGGCATACAGAGTCAACAGATTGGAGTATACAGAGCCACCAGATAGGGGTATACAGAGCCACCAGATAGGGGTATACAGAGCCACCAGATAGGGGTATACAGAGTCACCAGAAAGTATACAGAGCCACAAGATAGGGGTATACAGTCACCAGATAGGGATATACAGAGCCACCAGATAGGTGTATACAGTCACCAGAAAGCAGTGTACAGAGCCAACAGATATGGACATATGAAAGACCACTGAGACATATGGGGATAGACCACCGAGACATATGGGGATAGACCACCG
>BLSH010347680.1:93044-107655 GCA_018402905.1 Glandirana rugosa
AATGGCAACCGACCCAAGGGTTCATTACAACTAGTGGGTGGATTACTTGAAATAGCAGTGATACGTTTCCGTAACTCCAATATAGGAAGGGACAGTTTTTGTTTTTTTGTTGTTTTTTTGTGTGGCAAAAGATTATTGCCAATAGGAGGGAATTGAGTGAGAAGAAGGAACATCCATTTTAGGTATAAATCAAATATATATTTGATATAAAGTACATTGGTGATAAAGCAGATGATGTTACATTTTGTATTTCCTTCCTATGTGAAAATGCCCATTTGACACCAGTTTTACACCCCGTAATTTGCAAGATTGCTATCTCAGCTGTGAAAAACCTGTTCAAACAACATGCCTGATAGGGATGACCACCTACATAGCAAAGACAAAGGGACTTCAAAGAGTTTAGCTAGCTGAGTGCCACCCCCTTTCAGAATGTATAAATTGTATTGCAATTGTAGCCAAAAGCAGAACAATTCTTTTGAACTCATCGCCATGTTCTCCATTGTTCCCCCTGACTGTGGCTAGCTACAGCCTTGTATAATAAATATGTTTATTTTTCAATCTGGCTTCAGCAGTCAAAATGTTACTGAAACCTAAGAGTCTTGGGGTTCCCCTACAGGGTTCTGCAGCTTGTACCATGTTTTGCATGTAACCTCTTACAGTGTACTGAGGGAACCGTTTCATTGTGACAGCTGGTGGGGTTTTTTAGTCCTACGCTCATCATTATGGTTTGGATATGCACATAAACGCTGATGTGCGCTTTGTCAGATATCGTGCGGTATATGAGGGTATAAGACTGGCAACCTCTTTGTAGTCCACCACGTTTATCTTGGGATAGTACCCTGCCAGCAGTCACCCTAGATTTATGTTTCCAAGTATCTATGGCTGATGTACTTGTCAATATAGTAACATATTTGACTTTTTGGTTCTAAATCTAGGCTACGGTGATTCCTCTTAACGTTACACTGATAATGTGTTGTTTAATGTTGTTCAAATGTTTTTATTTTCCTTGTTTTAATCAATGTTGATACATTGTAACAAGGTAGGTCTTTCACTTCAAGCAGCCTGGTACACGGATTACAGAATTATAAGGTAGTAGAATTTTCTTTCTTTTTCAGTGTAAGCCTTTGCACTTTCCTTCTAGTATTTTGCATTACATATCTGTGGTGGGCCACTTCGTGGCCCCCTACACCTCTGGACCCCTTTACATTACACATCCCCCTGCACATCAGGACCCCTTTACATTATACAGCCCCATGCACATCAGGACCCCTTTACATTACACAGTACCCTGCACCTCTGAACCCCTTTACGTTACACAGCCCCCTGTACATCAGGACCCCTTTACATTAAACAAACCCTTGCACATCAGAACCCTTTTACATTACACAAACCCCTGCACATCTGAACCCCTTTACATTACACAGCCCCCTGCACATCAGGATCCCTTTACATTTCAGAAACCCCTGCACATCAGGACCCCTTTACCTTACACAAACCCCTGCACATCAGGACCCCTTTACATTACACAGCCCCCCCCCACAGCTCTGGACCCCCTGCGATGTTACAGACACCCCACCCCAACAGCTCTGGATCCCCTGCACCTCCTCCATTATACATACAGCCCCTCACACCTCTGCTCCTTCTTACCCTGCTCATGGAGAGGGGGAGAAACAGCAGTGTTGAACAGAGGGTGGGAAGTGCTGGAGTTAATTTTTTATACTAACAAGCTAATGATTGGTTGCTAGGACCGCCTAGCAACCAATCACCTGCTGGTTAACATAGAAAGTTAAGTCCACAAGGCCCCATCTTGTGTTCATCCCTGCCTGCTCCTCTCTCTGTCTCTTTCACCCCTGGTGTACAGGAGGAGAGAGAGATTTTTCTTTCTCCTGCTCGGCCACTGTCAGTTCGGTGGCCGGCTCTGGTTCTCACCCGGACGGGTAGTGGTCACGTGTCACCTCTCTCTCCCTGCACCTGTCAAAGCTGTCTGATCCACCCTCACGCCCTGTGACCGCTAACTTCACTCACAGGGGGGGTGTTGACCTGACACCCCCCCGGTGTGTGGTACCCGGGACGGACCACACCCCCCGCCCCCAGCCTGGTACGCCACTGAGTCTTGGGCAACGAGGGACTAACAGAAAATCTGAGTCAAGTCATTGACTCCTACCTCCAACCTTATGTTGTGTCCTTTCCATCCTTCATTAAGGATACAATTCATTTTCTCCAGATCATAAAGAACCTGATGGTTCCTATTAATTCCCTCCTCGTCACAATTGACATGGAGGTGTTATACAGTTCTATGCCCTCATAATTTGGGTTTAGCAACTATCAAAAAGGTTCTCTCTCTCAAAGAAGCATGCATGAATGGTTCTTGAATGAGTTCATCCTTGCAGGACTTGAGTTAATTTGGAATCATAATTTTTTTCAGTTTTGATGGCTCCCAATACCTCCAAGTGCAGGGCGTTGCAATGGGGACTTGTTGTGCCCCATCCTACGCCAATACGTACCTGGGGGGAGTGGGAACGGCTTTTTCTCTCGGATGAGGCCTCATCTATGTATACTTGCTACATTACCACATGGGAACGCTACATAGACAACATTTTGCTTGTCTGGGAGGGACCTGAGGATAATTTGATCTCTTGCCTCCAAGTTATGAATCAAAACCCATTCATCACTGAAGATGATTTTAGAACACTAATATGGCTCCATGCGGCTGAAACAGGCTTTTCCCACACACTTTGAAGATGATTTTAGAACACTAATATGGCTTCATGCGGCTGAAACAGGGTTTTCCCACACACTTTGAAGATGATTTTAGAACACTAATATGGCTTCATGCGGCTGAAACAGGGTTTTCCCACACACTTTGAAGATTATTTTAGAACACTAATATGGCTCCATGCAGGTGAAACAGGGTTTTCCCACGCACTTTGAAGATGATTTTAGAACAATAATCTTTCCCTTAAAGCAACAGTTGGAACCTTTCCCTGTACAACTTGATGATGATTTTAGAACACTAATCTTTCCCTTAAAGCAACAGCTGGAACCTTTCCCTGTACAACTTGGAGATGATTTTAGAAGAATAATCTTTCCCTTAAAGCAACAGACTCTACCTAGTCCAGTCAGATCATTCTGTGCAGCAGGATGAGGTGTGCAATCTGTCCCTCAAAGCACCAGTACTAGTATCTCTCCCTAGTCCACAATCAGATCGTTCTGTGCAGCAGGATGAGATGTTCTGCAATCTGTCCCTCACAGAGCCAGCAGCATCCTCTCCCTAAACTATTCTGAGAGCATATAACATGCAGCATGGTGACTCCAGCCCCATATAGAGGCTGGGTCACATGGTGCACTGGCCAATCACAGCCATGCCATTAGTAGGCATGGCTGTGATGGCTTTTAGGGAAAACCAGTGAAACACTTGTTGATTGGCTGCCCTTGGCAGCTTTTCAACACGTGTAATAAAATACCAGAACCCGGACCCAAATCCAGACTTTTTTTGAAAAGTCCGGGTTCGGATCCGGGTCCCGGACACCCAAAAGTTCGGTACGGAACCGAACTTTACAGTGCAGGTTTGCTCAACTCTAACGGTAATTAGACAATTTCTTGAAATTAGGCCAGCCATAAGAGTCTGGTCTAAGACTGGTAACCAGCGAGTTTCGTGAAAATAGAAGGAACCCATGCCGCCAAGTGGGGACATGCCCGTGTGGAGGATGTACCTATTGTAAATTCATGCTAGGCGAAATGAACTGTCAGGGAAGAGTTTGTGGAAGAACTGGCAAAGCTTCCAGTATCCAAGATGGCTGCGCAGTCCCACGCCGGCACCGTAGCAAACGGCCTTCGTTAGCGAACGATCGTTACCAGCAAGAACTGGCCTATAAAAGGACACCAGTGACTGTCACTAATCGCTGGATTTTATTCAGCTCAGTACCCTGTGTTCCTGAGATCTGTGTTCCTGTGCTTGATTACCTGTTACCGACCCAGCTTCCCTTGACCTGCTCTGACTTCTCTCCTGGCTCTGATCCCGGCTTACTCCACGGACTTCTCCTGCCTTATTTGGACTGCCTTATGTGTTTGACCCTCGACCTGGCCTTTGACGCTGCACCTTGCCTGATATTACCACAGTCATCCGCTTGCACCTCCAGATCAGCTTTGGGTACACCAGCTGTGCATCCAGAGTACTTCTACACCTGGAAATACTACCAAGCTCCATCTGCAGGCAACCCGTGCATCTTTGGGCATTACACCTTCTGTCACCAACTCCAGGGGTGTCGTGCACTTAGCCGCAAGGGGAGCCCTCTCATCATCTCAGCCTCCTAAACCCGTATGTGACATGAACTTAACTCTGCCTAATGGAGAAATGCACACCCTAAAACATTTTGCTAATTGCTGCATGCAGGGAGTTGTACATCTTCTCAGCTGCAATTGCGGAGCCTTCTATATCGGCAAGACAAAGCAACAATTGGGTCAGCGTCTATACAAGCACATTCGCTGCATGCAGGTATGTAACCCAGAATTACCTCTGGGAAGGCACGTCCTACGAACTCATGGGGGCAAATTTCCAAAAATTAAGGTCACCGTTCTGGACAGGATTCACATTCCCCAGATTGGATTACTGGAATAAAACATTTCTGCAGGTTGAGCAGAGGTTGATTTATAAATTGAAAGCTACATGCCACCAGGGTTGAATAATGCAGTGTCATTTATACCCTTCTTGAAATTTTTTTCGTCGGGCAAAACCGAATTCAAACTATGATGGATTTCCTTGCCATCAGGCATGCTATCATTATACACATTGACCTTATTATTTCTATTCTTATTTCCATTCATATTCTTTGGGTTTGGTTTCTGTTTTTTTGTTTTTGCTTTTTCTGTGTTGCCTGGATACGAACACTACAATGCACCTGTATATAATGTCATATGGGTTATTCAAAAGAATTTATGAGCAAATTGTTGCCCCATTTGCTTATTTGATTGATAACTGTATTGTCATGAAATATGAATAATTTCCAACCATGCCTTGCATTCGGGAAGCTCTCCTCGCTCCCCCTGCCTTTCCCTCAGTGCGGGTGTGGGACGCTGTCCCGATCATGCGATTGGGGCCTCCCCCTCCTGTGGCCCGGGGTCCCCTTTGACCTCTGTACCATCTATGCCATTGAATCCATTGTCAACCAGACGTTTCTTCCAGCATCAATCTGTGCATGCGTGGTCGACGCATGCGCACTGGCATCCATAATGGCCATGATGACTGAAACACGCGGCCACAGCGTGTAACGTCATCAGTGGCCATCTTCACCATCTGACAGATGGCGCCCAGGGGGTGTACTGTCAGGACTCCCCAGGGTGACTAGCTGAGACAGTGTGGGGCGGATCTGATGTCTGTGCTATAAATAGCACATAGCACAATTCCGCTCCTGGTTGCAGCCCATATGCTCCCTATGCTTTGAGAATTATGTGCCATTCCCTCATTTTTTTTTTGTGTCACTATAAATAAATGGATATTGTGCTAAGTTCCTTTAATCCTTACTGACAAATTGAGTGTAGGGTTTGGCTGGAGCATGAGGGGCGATACAGGCAGGCATTACCTGTGGTTCCTAATGGATTTCCCCATATCTGGACGTTAGCCTAACCACTTCAGCCCCAGAAAGATTTATCCCCTTCCTAACCAGAGCACTTTTTGCAATTCGGCACTGCGTCACTTTAACTGACAATTGCGCGATCGTGCGACATTGTACCCAAAACGAAATTGAAGTCCTTTTTTCCCCCCACAAACAGAGCTTTCTTTTGGTGGTATTTGATCACCTCTGCGGTTTTTATTTTTTTCTCTGCAGACAAAAAAAGAGAATTTTGAAAAAAAAACCAATATTTTTTACTTTTTGCTATAATACATACAGTATCGCACAAAAGTGAGTACACCCTTCACATTTTTGTAAATATTTTATTATATCTTTTCATGTGACAACACTGAAGAATTGACACTTTGCTACAATGTAAAGTAGTGAATGTACAGCTTGTATAACAGTATAAATTTGCTGTCCCCTCAAAATAACTTAACACACAGCCATTAACGTCTAAACCGCTGGCAACATAAGTGAGTACACCCCTAAGTGAAAATGTCCAAACTGGGTGCAATTAGCCATTTTCCCTCCCCGGTGTCATGTGACTCGTTAGTGTTACAAAGTCTCAGGTGTGAATGGGGAGCAGGTGTGTTAAATTTGGTGTTATCGCTCTCACTGTCTCATACTGGTCACTTGGAGTTCAACATGGCACCTCATGGCAAAGAACTCTCCGAGGATCTGAAAAAAAAGAATTGTTCCTCTACATAAAGATGGCCTGGGCTATAAGAAGATTGCCAAGACTCTGAAATTGAGCTGCAGTATGGTGGCCAAGACCATACAGCGGTTTAACAGGACAGGTTCCACTCAGAACAGGCCTCGCCAAGGTCAACCAAGTTAGTTGAGTGCACATGCTCAGCGTCATATCCAGAGGTTGTCTTTGGGAAATAGATGTGAGTGCTGCCAGCATTGCTGCAGAGGTTGAAGGGTTTGGAAGTCAGACTGTCAATGCACAGACCATACGCCGCACACTGCATCAAACTGGTCTGCATGGTTATCGTCCCAGAAGGAAGCCTCTTCTAAAGATGATGCACAAGAAAGCCCACAGTTTGCTAAAGAAAAGCATACTAAGGACATGGATTACTGGAACCATGTCCTGTGGTCTGATTAGATCAAGATAAACCTATTTGGTTCAGATGGTGCCAAGCATGTGTGGCAGCAACCAGGTGAGGAGTACAAAGACAAGTGTGTCTTGCCTACAGTCAAGCATGGTGGTGTGAGTGTGTTGGTCTGGGTCTGCTCGAATGCTGCCGGCACTGGGGAGCTACAGTTCATTGAGGGAACCATGAATGTCAACATGTATGGTGACATACTGAAGCAGAGCATGATCTCCTCCCTTCAGAGACTGGGCTGCAGGGCAGTATTCCAACATAACGACCCCAAACACACCTTCAAGATGACCACTGCTTTGCTAAAGAAGTTCAGGGCAAAGGTGACGGACTGGCCAAGCATGTCTCCAGACCTAAACCCTATTGAGCATCTTTGGGGCATCCTCAAATGGAAGGTGGAGGAGCACAAGGTCTCTAACATCCACCAGCTCTGTGATGTCATCATGGAGGAGTGGAAGAGGACTTCAGTGGCAACCTGTTAAGCTCTGGTGAACTCTATGCCCAAGACGGTTAAGGCAGTGCTGGAAAATCATGGTGGCCACACAAAACATTGACACTTTGGGCTAAATTTGAATATTTTCACTTAGGGGTGTACTCGATTTTGTTGCCAGCGGTTTAGACATTAAACAAGTTGTACACTCACTACTTTGTAAATACAAGTTGTACACTCACTACTTTACATTGTAGCAAAGTGTCATTTGTTCAGTGTTGTCCCATGTAAAGATATAATAAAATATTTACAAAAATATGAGGGGTGTACTCACTTTTGTGAGATACTGTATCCAAAAAAATATATATAAAAAAACTAATTTATTCATCAGTTTAGGCTAAAATGTATTCTACATATTTTTCATATATAAAATCGCAAAAAGCGTTTGATTGGTTTGCGCAAAAGTTATCACCTCTACAAACTATGAGAATTGATTTATGGCGTTTTTTTTTTTTTTTTTACTGGTAATGGCGGTGATCTCCGATTTTAATCAGGATTGCGATATTGCGGCGGACAGATCGGACACTTTTTGACATAAAATAAAAATAGCTACTGATTACTGTATAAATGTCACTGGCAAGGAAGGGGTTAAGCTGTAGGGGGCGATCAAGGGTTTAAATGTGATCTGTCCCCTCACAGAACAGGGAACCGCCATGTTTACATTGGTGGTTCCCCGTTCTGTGTCTATAGTAGGCGACTGGAGACATCGAGTCCACCCGACCCGCGGCCACCCTCTCACAGCGTGTGGCGGGCATGAGAGCACGCCGCCATTGTGCGCCTGCCTGCAACTACGCGAATCGTCGTTTATAGACAGCGATTTGTGCAGTGGAGCCATTTTGCTGCTGTTTATCTACACGAGGCGGCCGGCAAGTGGTTAACTGCTGCTCCAGTCTTCTACTCTCTTGCTAAAATATTACAAGGTATGCATTCTCTGTGAATCCAAACTGCCACAATTTGCCCCTTTATACTCAACATGCCAATATAGTCTCTTTTTGGATACTTAGCATGCCTCTCTCTTTTTGTCCCTGGTTTTATAATAAATGCGTTTGCTTTTAATGGTATCACACTATTGTGGTCTTTTTTCCATATGGTTGTATGGACCCCATGACAAGCATTTGAAATTGTGAACATCCATTATCGGAGGCTGAGTGGAGGCTTAGAGTCCACGCAAGCGTCCTGTGACCGCCCCGTAATAGAGGGTCATGGAGCTCTGGTAAGGGGAATCTTTGTCTGGTGGAGGAACCGTGCACATTTGGATTGGTGTGGTGGAGGAATCTATATATGAATATTCTGGCTGTGATCACACCTGGGATTTATTATATGTTTTGGACTTTTGAATTTATCACATATATTTTATGGACTTTTTTTGTTTCACTCAATTTTTTTGTGTAAGGTTAAATTTATGTTGACCTACACATTTATATTGTTATTTCAGAATTGTTTTTCACATGTATTTCTCACATTTTGAGTTATATATGGGTTTGATTCATTTGCACTTTTTGTGAGTTTACGACACAAGCCCAGATTTTTTTTCCACTTTCATCTGTTTGTTAGTGGTCAATCCCCCACTTGATATTTTGCAAGTGTGTCCGGATATAGATCTTAATAATTTCTCTTACAGGGTAGCGCAGTTATATACGCTTTAAGAATTTGTCACAGACCAAGGCCTAGTCGAAGCGACTTCCTATTGGAACAGAGTGCAGAGCACAGAGTGCCTCTGTCTCGGTGGTATGGGACGCCTTTAAGGCCACTATGCAAGGCTCCTTTGCAGCCGCCATAGGACACGCCCATAAGGCGTCCCGGTCCAAACTAGTGGACGCGGAAAGGGAGCACCGGGAAGCGGAGGCGGCCTATTTGGTGACCCCAGCCCCGGATACCCATGCTATCTGGCGATCTAAAGCCAGAGTGTTGGATCTAGTGCTCTTAGAATGAACTCAGAAAAAAACACTTTATCAGAACCAAAGACTGTTTGAATTTGGCGACAAGAACATTCGCCTTTTGGCTGATCTCTCTAGGCCTTAATATCAGCCCTGTTGCATCCCCATTTAAGTACTTCTGCAGGAGTGGTGGTGGAATAGAGTGCAGAAAGTATGGACGCCTTTGTCACTTTCTACTCTGTGCTGTATTCTACTAGGGCCCACTACAGTATAATCGAACTAGACGATTATTTTCACGATATTACACTCCCAAAATTACTAGACAGCCAAACATCAATGTTAGATGGTCCCTTAACGGAGGAAGAAATAGGGAAAGCCATTCAGTCCTTTGCCAAAAATAAGACGCCAGGCCTGGATGGATTCCCCATAGAGTGGTACATACAGTATAGAGACCTGTTAATTCCCCACTTAATAAAAGTTTTTAACTTAGCACTAAAAACAGGACAATTGCCACCCTCTGGCACTGATAATGCTTATCCCAAAGCCCCATAAGGACCATCTGTATTGCGAGTTGTACCAACCGATCTCTCTGATTAACTTCGATGTGAAGGTCCTGGCAAAAGTCTTAGCCTTAAGATTAAACATAGTGATTACCACAGTAGTCGAGGCGGACCAGACCGGATTTATGTCATAAGAATACTTTTCCTGTTTGTATACTTTTATATCTATGCAGAATGTATCTATTATTGTCATCAAACAAATGACTGAGCATTGTTAGCTCTTTCACCACTGTCTTTTGTCTGTCTGTACCTGTTGTGTGTTTCAAAAATAAACATTTTTTTCCCCTTTAAAAAAAAAAAAAATGGTTTTGTGTGTAATTTGTATATATTATGTAACCTTATCAATAAGTTTATATTGCAGTTTGAACTACCTTTTTTATTCAACATCCTCAGATCTAGCGGTGTATATGTAAATACTCCTTTAGTGATACACTTAAAGCGGTTGTCTACCGATGAAAAAAAAAAAAAACCTGCAAGGGAAAGGCATAATGAGCTAATATGCACCACATACTAGCTCATTATGAAATACTTATCTAAGAACTTAGTTCCCGCAGGGCTGCCTGGTCCCCACAGAGGTAACTTCCATCTTTCTTGTGGGGGCTCTTCCAGGTTTGCGGCTCCGGCGTTAAGTGGCCGCAAGCGCGCAGGAGCCTATCTTTCCGGCAGACTTTACAGCAAGGTCCGGCGCTATGCGCCGGCCCTTCGCTACGACATTACTGTGCATGCGCCGTGACGTCAGCGGCTGCATGCAAGTGGAATATCTCCTAAACCGTACAGGTTTAGGAGATATAAATTTTACCTACAGGTAAGCCTTATTATAGGCTTACCTGTAGGTAAAAATGCATTTTGGGGGTAGACAACTGCTTTAAACTAGATAACATTATCTGAACAAAAACCGACTCACAGAGAAGGAAGGAGTAAGGATCTGTAATACAAATAACACAAATATAAAATTAATAAGTTTGTAATCCAATGTATTTACCTTTACTGCTGTGAAAACAGACAAATATAAGTTTCAAGCAAACTGGCTGTGTTCCCTATATGAATTCAAGGCTTTTAAAGCTGAACTGCAATGTATTTTTAAGTAAGTTTTGAGTAATACACTAGTTAGAAGCAATCTAATATTGCTAGACTACACTAGGACACTAGGTAAGTGCTGATCCCCAGCTCCCTTAAAACCTGAGGCACCAATCCAGTGATGAGGATAGCCGTGATATACCAAATGCACACAAATTCCTATACAAAAATGAATTTGATTCAGCAGAAAAATACACATTTGATTGTTTTTATTGTAAAATGCAATTTCAATAATCAATTAAACTAATGGGGGCTTGCATTCAATTTTTAATGATTCAATTTTATTTGCCCTTGTTGTACAGAAAGTTCTTTGCAACATTACATAAAATCAGTATAAGCAAAAAAGACAACAAACATCCATAAGGTGCTTGTCTGCAATTATTCAGGATGCTTAAATAGCAGGTTATTACCACATATGTACAATATTTTTGCATCATCACTCAAACATAAATAAAACATTTACTTTTATTGCTACCTTTCTTAGCCAAATACCCACTTCATTGTCCCATCAAACATATCAGTGGTGACAGTACTTGTATGGCCTAGGACATAGCTTGGAATCCAGCCTTCAGCTGCAGGGCAGTCATCAGTGGCAGCTCGGAACACCAGAAACATGCTCTGCTGGTTGCTTGCCAAAATTTGAACCACCTCTCCTTGGTAGACATTAATTTCATCTTCTTTCACTGCTGTGTAATCCCGTGTCACCAACATGGTGGAGATATTGCTACTGCTGCTACTTTCACTCTGGAGGAAAATAGAAAAACATATGATCACTTATCTATAAAACAGACTTATCCTGTTAATAGACATGAGATGATTGCCAAGTCAATGACCATCTTACGTCTATGTCAATACAGACTTACCCATAAGCTGGCAAATTCTTGGGAGGAAAGATTGATTGAACAGGGTTCACACAAAATATAGACAATTCTAAATAATTTTTATGTGAAAAAAGAGATGGTGCGGTGGTAAGAGATATAGATTTGTTTTTAAAGATTTTGTAATTATAGCTGGATACAGAAAAGGTAAATCAGGTATTTAAAAAAATAAACACAAAGAAAACAGGTTTTTACAGAAATCATGAAGAATCATCACACCGCGAACAAGTGTAAAGATTTGTGATTTTAATGTCAGTTTCATTATTTTTGTTTCTGTTTTGCCCTTCTCTGATTTGCAAAGAAATTAATGAATATAGCTGCTTTATAGGCAGGCCAGATCATTCAGCTGTGCACTATGCACATAGCAGGCATGAAATCACAGCTCAACTTGAACTGATTGAAATCCCATCAGTGCACATGTGCTCCACCAGCATCGGAGTGCACTATTCTTCAAATTATGACTTAAAACGAACCTTTGGGCTGCCCCTTAGGGTCCTTTCACACGCACGGACCGTTTAGGTCTGCCTGTCAGTTTTTCAGGCAGACCTGAACGGACACTCTATTGTCCTCTATGGAGCGACGGATGTCAGTGGTGAAATGTCCGCTGGCATTCGATCCTCTAAACACAGACCGATGGAAACCCTATTTTCCATCCGTCTGGCGGATCGGATGAAAACAGACCGTGTCATCCGATCCCCCATAGAGGACAGCGGAGCTCTGACAAGTGGGGATCAACGGATGGATCCCCGCTGAGCAGAGGAGCCCGTCAAAACGCTCATGTGAAAGGACCCTTAACCATCTCTTACCCCCTTAAAATAATCGCTGGATAAGAAAAAAAAATGTCCCTTTCACACACTTAAATTCATACATATGAAAAAGATCAGCTTAATGTAAATAGTCTTATTAATGTGCATTATTATTATACAGGATTTATATAGCGCCAAGAGTTTTTCACTTAGGGGTGTACTCACTTTTGTTGCCAGCGGTTTAGACATTAATGGTTGCGTGTTGAGTCATTTTGAGGGGACAGCAAATTTACATTGTTATTGTCATTTCTTCAGTGTTGTCATGAAAAGATAATAAAATATTTACAAAAATGTGAGGGGTGTACTCACTTTTGTGAGATACTGTAGGTCAGGCTATAAACCCATGTAAAATGCAGCAAAAGTGCATTTGCTTGACTGTTATGTAAATATGAATGATGATTGGTAATCATTATAATATTCCATTTATCACACCCCAGGGTAACCTATCCATCTTTTTCGACTACTTTTCATCTATCTTTAGCAACCGTGATACAGCAGTGATATGTGTGTAGTGTCGTTCTTCATGCTGCACCTTTTAATGGTATAAAGCTATTCAGAGGCAATAAAAAGAAATGGGAACTTCAAATTATTGAGTCGCTATATGAAAAAGGAAAGAAACCAGAGAGAAATAGAAGATGAAGTAGTTGTTCTACTTTTTCTTAGTAATTAGGGGTTATGCTTTCAATCATGTTGTCATTTACAACAAGAAATAAGAATTTAAACCTTTCATGACCAGGGGTCATCAATACTTTGATGCCCAGACCAAATATAACAGCTATCATTTCTCTATCTAAAAAAAAGAAAAAAAAATGATTTATGCTGTCTTTAACCACTTCCCGCCCGGCCGGGCAGTGGTTCAGTTATCCTGACCTGATGTCCAGGCAGATAACCCGCGATCACGTGCCCGCGGGGGCATGCATCGCGGCGATCGGTGGTGCGGTGTGTCAGTCTGAAACATCGAATTACCGATCTCTGTAAAGAGCTTCCATCAGAAGCACTTTACCACCTGATCAGCAGTGACCAATCACGGCTGGTCACAGTGTAAACAGAAAGAGCCGTGTGTCGGCTGTTCCTCTACTCCTGTCTGCAGACACGAGTAGAGGAGAGCCTTTCGGCGGCTCTCCTGACGGGGGGGGGGGCCTACGCTGATTGTTTATCAGTGCAGCCCCCCGAGGATCGCCACTCAGGACCACCAGGAATGCCACCTAGGAACACCAGGGAAGCCCACCCTGACCATCAGGGAGCCCATCCAGGGACCACCAGGTAAGGGGCACAGTGCCCAAGAGGAATGGCACTCAGTGCCCATCTTGGATGCCACCCAGGACTACCAGGGAATGCCTCCATAAAAGTGCCATATATCATTGCCGCCTATCAGTGCCCATGAGTGCTACGTATCAGTGCCGCCTAAGAGTGTCACCTACCAGTGCCCATCAGTGCCGCCTATGAGTGCCCATCAGGGCCGCTTATCAGTGCCCATCAGTGCTGCTTACCAGTGCCGCCTATCAGTGCTGCATATATGTGCCTCATCATCGGTGCCAATCAGTACTGCCTCATCAGTGCTTGTCAGTGATGGAGAAAATTTACTTATTTACAAAGTTTTGTAAAAGAAACAAAGAAAAAAATTGATTTTTTGTATAACTTACCGTAAAATCCTTTTCTCTGAGTTCACTGACAGACGCAGCCTTCTTATGACACATGGGGTTATGCTCATCCTACTAGGAGTAGACTAGGCAAAAACAAACAAAAGCGTAGGTTGGCCCCTCCCAGGGGGCCGTCCTCACCTCAGCATATAATCCCCCTGCTCTGCATAGCACATCAGTTCGTAACAAGCTGTACAAAACCAAAGCAGAGGGGTGGGTGCTGCGTCTGTCAGTGAACTCAGAGAAAAGGATTTTACGGTAAGTTATACAAAAAATCCATTTTTCTCTTCCGTTCACTGACAGACGCAGCCTTCTTATGACACATGGGGACGTCCCAAAGCTGTGCCAATCAAGAGGGTGGGCAAAAACCATAACAAATGTACCCAACAGAAAGACGCCCTCTCAGACGGCGCTAACCGCGCCTAAACTGCCGCTTGTAATACCTTGCGGCCAAAAGCAGCATCCGAGGATGCTACAACATCGTAGGAGCCTACGACGAAAACCGGCGTTCCATAATGTTCGCCGTCAAATCCGCGCCAATCGCGGCAGACTCTCCCGCAGAAAG
>BLSH010347680.1:110865-163893 GCA_018402905.1 Glandirana rugosa
GAGCGGTGCTCTATCTTTCAATGGCGGTGATCCGCCGAACACAGCGCTCCAGACGGTCGGTGCAGAGTCGAACGGTCAGTGCAATAGTGCCGTACTGCGGCTGGGGGGAGTGGGAGGGGGGAGGGGGGGAACGGAGGCTTAACCTCACAAGGGTACTACCCCAAAATGTCCCTCTACTGAGCCCCCACCGGCCGGCTTACCACAAAAAGCTGCCCAGACGCCCACTCTCCACGCCCTAAGGCGGCAGAGGGGTCCACTCACCAATCCTCGACGGGCGCAGCGGTAGCCACCGGAGCAGACTTACCATCCCCTAGGGGAGGCATGCTGCTGGCCAGGCCCTTTGGACAGGCGTACCTAGTCACTGGGCTCTAGTGGGGTTTAGCCACTGGCCGCCCGCACAGAACGGGCTCTATGCGGTGGTCACCCCGAAGGGCGGTCGCATAGTGTTGGCCGGACTGGGGAAAGATTTGGATTCGAGATATCCTCTATACCACCAGCCAGCTACTTGATAGCAGTCTTCATCAGACGAATCTACAGGAGACCGCAGATCCCAAAGGGAACCAGGTCTACTCCTTGCACTAGGCAAAAGAAAACTGATGTGCTATGCAGAGCAGGGGGATTATATGCTGAGGTGAGGACGGCCCCCTGGGAGGGGCCAACCTACGCTTTTGTTTGTTTTTGCCTAGTCTACTCCTAGTAGGATGAGCATAACCCCATGTGTCATAAGAAGGCTGCGTCTGTCAGTGAACGGAAGAGAAATGTTTTTTTTTCAAGATTTTTGGTCTTGTTTTATTTGTAGTGAAAAAATAAAAACCCCAGAGGTGATCAAATACCACCCAAAGAAAGCTCTATTTTTGGGGGAAAATGTTAAAAAAATTGTTTGGGTACAATGTAGCATGACCGCAAAATTGTTATTCAAAATGCGACAGCACTGAAAAGCTGAAAGTTGGTCTGGGCGGGAAGGGGGGTAAGTGCCTGGAATTGAAGTGGTTAAAAATCATGCTCACTTTTCCTTGGTACATTGTTTTAATTAGTTCCTGGCTCAGCTTTTTATTATGAAATGTGAAAAAAGTATTTGTCACTTTAACAGCATATATTCTCTTTTAAAACTTTTATTTTGTTTAACAGGTGTACTTTAACTTTGAAAACTGAAGCCAGCTAACTGTTTCTGTGAGAGGCACAATGACAGTTGGCGCTGGCTTGATTGTGAACAATGTCATGATTACTATGACATAATAGTGATCACGAATGGGTATCATGGTAATTTGCTCCTGATCACTATATCTGACAGTGCAGCTGTCAGGTATAGCACTGTACCAGGTCTATAGCCGTTTATAAACATATCCCCAATTTGATGCATCATGATGAGGATTTTTTTTATCTACAGATGGCAGGTGGGAAGAGGTTACATTAACACCCCAATGAAATTATTTATATTATGCTGATCTCGTTCAAGTACATAAAACATAAAAAAATAAATATATATATATATATGTTCCCATTAAGAGCCTAAACACGATCTCTGTACACACACTCTGCACATAATTTTACTATAAATATATATACATAAAGAGAGAGAGAGAAGGCGTGCAAGAGTGTGACATGTTTCAGCTTAACTTACCCAGATTTGCCTTTGCGTCTATTTATATATTCAGTACACTCTACCGTGTGTAAAAGTAATATGCAATTGTTTATTATTTATCAGATGTAAAGTGTAAAACAGAGAAGGTAGATTATTAGTAAACTATATATTACATTTAGAAGATGTCCAGAAGGCAAAGAAGAGAGTTTCACATGTTTCTAAATAAACACATGAAGTAAAGAACCAAACCAGTGATTATTTCACAGAAGAAAAAGCATTTTGGAGCTGGAGGTTAGTAATTCAATGATGTGAGGAGGACGCCAGGAGCAGGATAGGTATGGAGAATTTGCAGAAAGAGAGCTCTTCTTACCCCATTACTCTGAGTAGATAGAACTGACTGCTCACTGGCTGAGGAGCAGGTGCTGAGACGGTCTGAATCCTTGTGTGTGGACTGACGAAGACCTTTGTGTTGCAGGGTATCACCAGGAAAAGTGATGGAACCAGAACGACTAGCTGAGGATACTTGTACTGAGCTCCAAAAAGAGCCTTTAAGAAAAGGGTTGCTGGATGTAGTAGAGTCCTTGCCAAAAGACAATGGAAAGTTAAATGAACTATGGGAGTTAAAAGATGCTGTAGCATTGTTCATTTTCTTCGCTAATGCAAGCCGACATTCCTCATTGTTCTCACAGAAATTTCTCCGAAGGCCGTTTGCTAAACCACTGGTAAGTTTCTTGCTGCCATCAAATGTCTTTATATCAGATAAACATTCTTTATTACCAACGCTTGTCTCTGAACCTGAAAGAACTTTGTCTGCAATAGAAGGTGTAAGGTCTAACGAGTAGCTGAGTGGTGACACTGAAGCGCTAAGAACAAACATACCTGACAATTTGTCTGCCTCTGCTATTGCAGAAGACGAAACCAGAGCAGGTGAGTGATGTCTGACAGGCTGAGGAATTCGGGAAGGCCTACTTCGACCAGAGGTACTTAGTCCACTAGTGCAGGTAGGTCCACTGGTGGATGGAATATTACCGCTATTGCTTCCACCCATTTGGTTTCTGTGGTATTCCCCTGGTGATGTCAAGGCTAAAAGACAGAAGAGCAACAAGAAATAGTATTGCAGATTGCGTATTTAACCCCTTCCAGTAAATTGAAACCATTATGCCCAGAAACTGTTTTTACAGGTTTGGTGGATTACTTCACTGCACAAGTGTTTTTTTTCCCCTCTTTGTAAGCCAAAAGTATTCTCTCTTGTTTTCACAGCTGGTACTACTGCATTTTAAAACAAACATTCTTTCTTCTATATGTGCTTTAATTGCAAGCACTCTAAACATATGTTGTTAAAATAACAATGATACAGTGATTAGGAATTGAAGGTGTTACTTTTAAGTTTCAGTGTTACTGCTTTCGAAAGACTATAATTGCAGGGGTGCTAGAAAATTAATAATATATAAAAGACCCCTAAAGTTTTCCACTGATTATTATACCATATACACCATTTTAGAACCAAAGACTTAGTTCAATTTATTTTATGCAAAAAAATGGTCATATTCAATAAATAGTTCATATTCAAAAAGCAAACCTAATTTGGCCTATTAAGTGTCTAAGGTAACAGTGCGCATACTACGAGACACTGATGTCTGACATTTGCCAATGAATAAGAAGGGACAAGGACAAGTGTATATGTGGCCGGGGCTTAAACTCAGCTTAGACAGTTACTAAGGTTTTATGTACAGGTTGGCCTAGGATTCCAGAGTCGTCACATAGATCATGAAGATCTGAACACTACTCACAGACACAACAGTGTGTCTGTACCTAAGCACTATTGTTACCTTGGGCTGGTCAGTATCACTTTAACCTCCCTGGCGGTATTCCCAAGTGTGGCTCGGGGTTAATTTTCACTGCCAAAAGCGGTAACCCTGAGCCACACTCGGGGCTGCATCGCTGGATCCAGGCAAAGTTCCTTACCTTGTCCCCTGGATCCAGCGATGTCCCCCCGCTGTGTCCGCGGGCTGTGTCTTCCGCCCGATTCACTATGATGCCGGGCTCCATTCCCTGCGAGCATTGCGTCGCAGAGAGACGGAGTCCAGTGGGAAATTCAAAAAGTGAAACACAGTAAACATACAGTACACTGTAATCTGTAAGATTACATTACTGTATCAAATCATTTCACATCTCCTTTGTCCCTAGTGGTTTGTCCAGTGCCCTGCATGCACTTTTATATTATATATGCCATTCTTTCTGCCTGGAAACTTGAGAATGTCCATGGCATCCAAAAAGTGTACCTTTATGTCAAAAGTGTTTTTTGACCAGCTATAGACAGCGGTAGTAAATAAGAATCACTTTCAGAATTAAGTGATACTGATTCGTGGGGAAATTCATCATCAGACGCTGAAAGTGATGACAGCGACAATTCTGCAACTGAGCAAATTTCAGTGTTTTGTATTTGATTACTTTATTGAATACATTTTTTTATTATTATATTATTTTTGATAAATATTTATAGTTATGTTTTATATTATAATTTATGATTTAGTTGTTTCAAGCTTTATCATAACCGGGATGGACAGATTTAAGTGAGTTATTCCTAAGAATTACAGGCCTACAATATAAAACTCCAAATTTATATGCGAAACAATTTACTGGTTTGAGATGCAAAAATCGGACATAATCATACCGCCAGGGAGGTTTAACTGCCTATTCTTTGTACATTCAATCCATAGAAACAAATCTGAATCTACTGTGTTCTGATTGAAATTCAGCAGAGTGGACTATTCAACAAAAATATATTAGTATACAACAAAATCACAAAACTTTACCTTTTGATTACTAATTTGCTCTAAAGCCTCATCCAATGGGAACAAATATTAAGGTGACAACTCCCTCGGGTAAAGCAGCTCTCATATATGAAACTCACCTGGGTAAAAGACCAAAGATTGGTGCTGCGCTGTCACCTGAACTGTGATCCAAATGTGCAATACGGTTAGGATGTGATTGCCAATAGATGTGTCAACTGTGTTTGTGAATCAGTACATGAATAACTTGTGGAACTGGGTATGATAAATAAATTAAAAAACAAAAAATTGGTGCTGCGCTGTTGCCTGAAGAGAGTTCCAAATATACAATCCAGGTGGGATGTGAATGCCAATAAATGTGTTAACTGTTTGTGAATTAACCAATTCAATAATTAAATGAGATAAATAAAAACACAAAATTCAAAAATTGGTGCTGCGCTGTCACCTGAAGAGTGATCCAAATATGTAATCTGGTTGGGATGTGATTGCCAATAAATGTGTTAACTGTGTTTGTGAATCAGTACATGAATAACTTGTGTAAATGGGTGTGATAAATAAAACACAAAAAATGGGTGCTGCGCTGTCAACTGAAGAGTGATCCAAGTATTCAATCCGGTTGGGATGTGTTGGCCAATATGTGTTAACTGTGTTTGTGAATCAGTACATAATTGATTTGCGAGACTGGGTGTGATAATTATAGAGATCTATGTACAAGGTAACAAACAACTCTGGGTTATACCTAAGAGTATTTCTAATAGACTAGTCATACAATACCAAGTATCAGTGATGATTTAAACAAGTGAATACATGTGACTTTTGTGACACAAAATAAATAAGAAGAGAAAAGTAAAAAAAAGCAAGACTGGCAAGTCCAAAGTTCAAATATTAATAAGGTGGAGTGCAATATGCAATGCAAGCGTTAGTCCTTTGCACAGTGGATAAAGATGAAAAAAGTCTGTCCGTGAAGATATAGTTCTCTCTAACCTCTCACCTCACTGCTGTGGGATAACAGCATAATGCAGGTGAAGGAAGTCCTTTAGGGGTTGGTGTGGGACTGCATGCCTCTAGATATCCTGGTGGGGGTAGTTGAAAGAGTATATAAGTATCCATTTTGTTCTTAGCTTCCATTTTGGATTTAGGCTCCCATTTTGTGTGTTATAAGATACACTTTTATTCTGTTTTTCTTTGTTAGAATTTCCCCATGCAGCATGACTTGGAATGCCTGTAATTAGCTTGTTCTTGGAATGCAGACAAACACCCTAGACCAGGGGTAGGCAACCTGCGGCTCTCCAGCTGTTGTAGAACTACATTTCCCATGAGGCATTGCAAGGCTGCTGGATACAATTACTCCCAGAAGCATGATCGGAAATGTAGTTCTACAACAGCTGGAGAGCCGCAGGTTCCTTACCCCTGCCCTAGACCATTTCTTGTAAAGGCACCTATGGGTCACAGGTTATTCAACTTCTGGTGAACAGTCCCCAGAACCAGTTTATACCAGTTAATGAACACATACACAGTTTTGTAACCACACCTGTCTTTGTCTCAATACTGAATATAAGCTATGCTTTTCGCTTTAATAAATCAGACATCTTTTGGACACACAGCCTGCTTCACGTGTCTCATTGGTGTCTCCAGATATCTGAGGGTCCAGCTAGTCAGCCGGTGAATAGGGTGGTCGTCATTGTATGAAATTCCTTTCAGTAGTCAAGCCAGGGAACCTCTATGGTAAATGGTCTTCCTCTATGGTGCTCCAGGGGGGGACTTTACCAGTACCTCAGTATGGATGTTAAATGAAAGAGGAGTTGCCCATATAGTGTGATATCTTTAACCACTTCCCGCCCGGCATATTGACAAATGGCGGCCAGGTGGGGGGTTCATTATCCTGACTGGGCGCCTATTGACGTCCTCAGGATAAGCCGATATTGCGCGCCCACGGGAGCGCGCATCGCGGTGATCGTGCACGGCTCATGTCCGCCGGACACGGGCGTCGCTGATCACGGTAAACAGCCAGTTAAATTGGCTGTTTACCGTATGATTGGCTGTGTATAAGCACAGCTGATCACATTGATTTCCAGCAAACGGCAGCGCACCACAAGTGTCTCCCGATCTGTAAACAGCCAGTAAAATTGGCTGTTTACCATGTGACCAGCTGTGTCCAATCACAGTCGGTCACAAATGTAAACAAAAAACTGTCACTATGTGATCCCTCCTTTTTCTCCTCACACACCGATCATGTGAGGAGAGAGCAGAGCAGGGATTAGTGAGTGAGTCAGTGTCTGTAAACTGTCTACTGTGCACAACACGACCCCCTCCAATAAAGAGGACCTGTCACCAGTACCATCTGGATATGTCACAGCCAATTTGGATCTGTCACACAGCCCATCTGTCACACAGGCCCACCACCAGTACCGCTACACAGGCCAGCCACCAGTACCGCCACCGCTAAATGCAGGTCCACCACCAATACCGCCACCCATCAGTACTGCCATCAGTATAATCACCAGGCCCACTATCATGTCTCAGAGAGTATATACCCCTGAGGAGGCGTATGTAATACTTGCCATGTCGGATGATGTGAGAAGGGGAGAGCTCTCATCAAACAATCCTGGTTCGGAGTATGAGCCATTAGAGGGCAGTGGATGAGAGTCCGATTCAGCTGAGGAAACTGCTCCCCTCCTAAAAGAATGAGAAGTTTAGGACCAAGATCCGAAGACCTGCCCCCCACCAGCAGCACCAGACCCCAGGAAGAGGAGCCCAGTACTAGCACTGGAACTACACACCCAACTCAAAGAACCCTAATCCAGACCCGGGCCCAGTCCTTCCTTCCCGATGGCCTGGCAAACCCTGTATGGTTGCCCGCCAGCTCAGGGTCTGCAATTTTACCACAAAACCAGGTGTGCAGGTTGACACTACCAATTTTGCCCTATTGGACAACTTTTATTTGTTTTTCACCCCCTAATTGCTGCAAAGTATGGTGGACCAAACCAATCAGTACGCAGATAAATTTATTGCTGCCCATCCCACTTCATCTTATGCCCGCATGTTCCATTGGCAACGTCTGCAACTGGACAAATTTAAAATATTTTGGGCCTCATGTTAAATATGGGGATTACACAAAAAAATGAACTCCATGGATATTGGTCCACCCACCCCATTCCCAGACATTCGCCGAAGTGTTCATCCCAGATAAAAATATCTGTGTGGACGAGTCCCTCATCCATTTCAAACAATACATACCCAGCAAGATATCCAGGTATGGCTTAAAACTTAACAAATTGTGTGATCGAGCCACTGGCTGTGTACACTCCTTTAGAATATACAAAGGTAAAGACTCCCAACTTACGAAGCAAAAGGAGGGGTTTACCGACCGCAACTATACTGTTAGTGTCACAGCACAGGACATACCCTCGCGGCTAAAGGAGGCCAGAGTCAAAGAAGGACTAGATAAACTTAATATAAATAAATCCCCAGGACCAGATGGCTTACACCCGAGAGTCCTCAGTGAACTCAGTCATTATAGCCAGGCCATTGCTCCTAATCTTTGTGGATAGTATAATGACGGGATTGGTACCAGCCGATTGGAGGAAAGCCAATGTGGTGCCAATATTTAAAAAAGGGCAGAGACATATTCCTGGGAATTTTAGGCCAGTCAGCCTAACATCAATAGTGGGTAAGTTATTGGAGGGGATAATTAGAGACTATATCCAAAAATTAACTGAGGAAGGTAACATCATTAGCAGTAATCAGCACACGTTTATGAGGGGTCGTTCCTGCCAGACAAACCTGCTAACATTCTACAAGGAAGTGAGCGGCCATCTATATAGGGGGAGGTCAGTGGATGTAGTGTACCTGGATTTTGCAAAAGTTTTTGACACAGTTCCCCATAAACGCTTGATTTACAAGCTGAGGTCTGCAGGCGGGGACCATAAGGTTTGTTCTTGGGTAAAGAACTGGTTACAGGGACGTGTCCAAAGGGTGGTGGTTGATAACATGTACTCAGACTGGTCTGGAGTGACGAGTGGGGTACCCCAAGGATCTGTCTTTGGACAAATTCTATTCAATTTATTCAATAATGATCTGGGGGAAGGGATTAATAGCCCAGTCTCAGTTTTTGCTGATGATACAAAGATAAGCAGGGCAATAACATCACAACAAGATATTAACATTTTACAGAATGACCTGAAGAAATTAACGAAGTGGGCAGACAAATTGCAAATGAGGTTTAATGTAGAGAAATGTAAGGTAATGCACTTGGGGGCAAAAAACACAAATGCAAAGTACTCACTAGGGGGAGAGCCTCTAAGGGAATCAAGAATGGAGAAGGATCTGGGGGTCCTAGTAGATGACAGCAATAGCATGCAATGTCAAGCTGCAGCAACCAGAGCAGATAGAATATTAGCATGCATAAATAAGGGGATATGCTCCAGGGATAAAACTATAATTTTGCCACTTTATAAAACCCTGGTTAGGCCACATCTGGAGTATTCTGTCCAGTTCTTGTCACTGGTCCTCAGGATGTACTGGAGCTGGAGAGAGTCCAAAGGAGGGCAACCAAACTGATAAGGGGAGTGGAAGACCTTACTTACGAGGAACAACTGCAAGCACTAAACTTATTCTCTCTGGAGAAGCGACACTTGAGAGGGGACATGATTGAGATCTATAAATATCTCAATGGGGATCCAAGCATAAAAAATAAACTGTTCGGTCTCAAGGAATGTAGGACGATAAGGGGACACACATTGAAACTGGAAGAGAAGCGGTTTAATCTTAGAATTCGTAGGGGGTTCTTCACTGTCAGGGCAATAAGGATGTGGAACGCTCTTCCACAAGTGGTAGTGACTGCAGGGAGTATGGATATATTTAAAAAACTCTTGGATGTATATCTCAATGAGTACAACATGACACAGGTTGAACTGGATGGACTGTTGTCTTTTTTTCAGCCTTAACTACTATGTAACTCCAGCCCCGTGATTGCCCCACATATATTGGAACCAGTGGGAAGATTGTCTGGGAGTTGGCATACCCCCTATTTGGAAAATTATACCACCTATACATGGATAACTACTATACTAGCCTGCCCCTATTTCGCCATCTTCATCAAAAGACAACCCTGGCCTGCGAGACCTTCAAGAAAAGCCGGAAGGGCGTGGGGAATCTGCCTTCATAAGGAATGAAGAGGTATTGGCCATGAAGTGGAGGGACAAGAAAGATGTCCACACCATCTCTACTATCCACAATAACACCTTGGTGGAGATCCAAAGAAGATGTGGCCCCATTGTAAAGCCCAAGTGTGTCCACGACTACAATCTATTCATGGGGAGGGGGAGGATTTAAATGACCAGATGGTACAGCACTATTTATCTAGCCAAAAGTCCAGTTTTTGGTATAAGAAAACCGCATTTCACCTTTTTCATATGGCCATGTATAATTCGTTTGTGTGTTGCCAAAGATCGTCCGAAAACCAATCCCTCACCTACTGCAAATACATTGAAAAAATTATCACTGCCCTCATTTATCAGCAAGAACCCGTCCCGGAAAGTATTCGCTTCGATAGTGTGTCGACTCCACAAGCAACATTATCAAAACCCACCGTGGCACCATGGGTCTACAATACTACTCCTACCAACATCACCCTTCCTATACACCCCTCCCTATCTTTCTTCACAGATACGGACTTCGAGACTATGGGGCAGCCCTTCATCATTATACTCACTAGTTCACCTATCAAAGGGGGTGTTTGACATATGCGGGCGCCTGCCGCGGATTCCCCACCTCAGCTCCCGGGACAGGCCTCCCTTATGGCCTTAGGAACCCATTACATCGCATGGTTCCACGTTTTTGTTCCATGCAGGTGAGTCAGATGGTATATTCCTTCTTGCTTTATGACAATATAGTTATACTTCATAAATTCAGATTCAGTACTCATTTTTTTTTGTTTTAGACATTGTTGACGCATTCGCCCCTAATGAGTGGTATTTACCACGAAACGCGTCGGGCTTACCTTGGATGCAGTCATGATTACATACAATTGTTTATACATGGACAATTGCATCCAATTTTACATCTTGATTGGCACCTTGCACTTTACTTGGAACCTATGCTGGCAGCTGGCACTAGTGGCCTACCTATGTTTACATCTGAACATATATGAAATGTTCTTCAGTGTATATATGCCAATTTTTATACGATGATTATCCTGTACCATGATTATCACTATGACATTAAATACGCTTTTACTTTCATTCCATGGTCCGTCGTGTGCCTCATTGAAAGTCCCAAATTTTGTTTTTACCAATTACCCGGGATGGAGGGGCATCCTATATGCACCTCATTTAAAGTCCCACCCATCTATTGATGGAACCCAGGGCTGGAGACTCATTTTACATGTGTCCAAACCCAGTCTCATTTATATATACCTAGCAACATTATCCCCCCCACAAAATCAGGAAGAAGATGACAGAAGAAATGTCGTGTATGCTCCAGAGGAGGAGTCAGAAGAGATACCACTTATTATTGCCCCGACTGTCCCTCCCAACCTGGCCTGTGCATTGTTTCAAAAATTATCATACAGAAATCAGATATTAGTTCCCCATATAGACTATAGACTGCTATTTCCCCATTTCAAATACCTGTGTGGATCATTTGCTTGCTACCACGTTAACTGACCCGGGCCTGTTTACTGACAATGTCTTTGCCTGCCGTTTTAAACCACGTTTCTGACTTCCACGTTAACTGACCCTGGCCTGTTTACCAACGATGTCTTTTCCTGCCATTTTAAACAACGTTTCTGACTTCTACGTGCACAACCTCGGCCTGTTAATCGACCATGTTTTTGCCTGCCACTTGGACTGATCTTTTGCCCTTATACTTTAGTACACAGGGGTCTCACATATGTGAGGGGCTCCAGAAAGGGCTCTGAGTAGAGAAAACCAGTGTTTGGTTTTCTGTGTTCCCAGAACAAGGTCTGGTGGGAGAAGCCTGTCCCCAAGCTTGATGGTCCTTCCTGCTGCCTGGATCAATACTTTGGCTGTGCTGACCATATCACTGCCTGCAATGACCCAGGACTATCTGGACCATGTTTCTTCCTGCTACCTGGACCAATACTTTGGCTGTGCTGACCATATTGCTGCCTGTAATGACCCAGGACTTTCTGGACCATGTTTCTTCCTGCTGCCTGGACCAATACTTTGGATGTGCTGACATATTGCTGCCTGTAATGACCCAGGACTTTATGGACCATGTTTCTTCCTGCTGCTTGGACCAATGCATTGGCTGTGTTGACCATATCTCTGCCTGCCTCTACTGACTATGGACAGTATTTCTGCCTTGACATCTCTGCCTGCTACCTGGACCAATGCATTGGCTGTGCTGACAGTATTTCTGCCTGTACTAACTATGGACAATATTCCTGCCTGCTGCTTGGACGATTGCTTTTGCTGTCGCTGACCACATCCCTGCCTGCTGCCTGGACCGATGCTCTCCTCTGTGGACCACTGCACTACTAAAACCACAAGTAATCTTTTGTTATTTGGTATGTACATGCTATGTGTTAGAAAAATGAAGAGCCTTCAAAAATGTGATTGGTAGTCAGAAAATGGTATGTGTAATTTATGCTCCTAGAACGCCTGGAGGTGCTACTTGGATGTTGGGCCTCTATATGTGGCCAGGCTTTGTAAAAGTCTCACAGGTGGCAGGTATTGCTATACTCAGGAGAAGTAGTAGAATGTATTTTGGGGTGCCATTTATGCTATGCGCATGCTATGTTTTAGCAATATCTTATAAATGGACAACTTTGTGTAAAAAAATGCGGTTTCATTTTTTTCCACATTTTCCAAAAACTTCTGGAAAAAATTAAAGGTTCAAAAGACTCATTATGCCTCATAGATTATACCTTGAGGTGTTAACTTTCCAAAATGGGGTCATTTTGTGGGCAATTCCATTGTCCTGGTGCTCCAGGGCCTTCAAATTGTAATAGGTGGTTGAGAAATGAGATGTGTAATTTTTGCTTCTAAAATGCCTGACAGTGCTACTTCAATGCTGGGCCTCTGTATGTGGCCAGGCTGTGTAAAAGTCTCACACATGTGGTATTGTCATACTCAGGAGGAGTAACAGAATGTATTTTGGGGTGTCATTTTTGCTATGTACATGCTGTGTGTTGGAAATATCTTAGAAATGGACAACTCTGTGTGAAAAAAATGCATTTTCATTATTTTTTCACATTTTCCAAAAACTTCTGGAAAAAAATGAACCATTTAAAAGACTCATTATGCCACATAGATTATATGTTGGGGTGTTAGCTTTCCAAAATGTCCTGGTGCTCCAGGGCCTTCAAAAGTGTAATAGGTGGTTGAGAAATGAGATGTGTAATTTATGCTCCTAGAACACTTGATAGTGCTCCCTGCATTTTGGGCCTCTCTATGTGGCCAGGCTGTGAAAATGTCCCACACATGTGGTATCGCCATACTCAGGAGGAGTAGACTGTGTTTTGGGGAGTAATTTGTGGTATGCATATGCCATGTGAGAGAAATAACCTGTTACAATGACAATTTTGTGAAACAAAAAAAAAACAAACAAAAAAAAACAAACTTAATTTTGCAAGGAATTGTGGGAAAAAATGAAACCGTGAAAAAACTCACCATGCCTCTTACTAAATACCTTGGAATGTCCACTTTCCAAAAAGGGGTCATTTGGGGGGTATTTGTACTTTCAGTACATCAGGTGTGATCAATTTTCAGTGATTTGCACCATAGTTTGTAGACTCTATAACTTTCACACAGACTAATATCCCCTAACTTGGGTTATTTTTTTTTACCAAAGATATGTAGCAGAATACATTTTGGTCCAAATTTATGAATAAAAAATTACTTTTTTGCAAAATTTTACAGTAGAAACTAAAAAAAGTTTTTTTCAAAATTTTCGCTCTTTTTTTCCCTTATATCACAAAAAATAAAAAACCCAGCTGGGACTAAATACCACCAAAAGAAAGCTCTATTTGTGAGAAAAAATGATAAAACTTTTGTTTGGATACAGTGTAGCATGACTGAGTAATTGTCAATTTTGAGAGCACTGAAAGCTGAAAATTGGTCTGGGTGAGAAGTGTTCTAAGTGCCTGGTATTGAAGTGGTTAAAATATCAATTTACTACACAAAGCAGATCATTACACTCACTTTTTTGGTTAAAAACGCATATATCAATCCACGAGCCGTCAGCTCGTCTACCAGTGTCACTTCTGGTCTCTGTCTGTAGCTCAAAACTTAGTTGATATTTTGATATTTTAAACAACATCACACTATGGGCAACTCCTCTTTCATTAAACATCCATACTGAGGTACTGGCAAAGACACCCCTGGAACACCATAGAGGGAGACCATTTACAATAGAGGTTCCCTAGCTTGACTACCCCCACCAGGACATCTAGAGGCATGCGGACCCACACCTACCCCTAAAGGACTTCCTTCATCTGCATTATGCGGTTATCCCACAGCAGTGAGGTGAGAGGTTAGAGAGAACTATATCTTCACGGACAGACTTTTTTCATCTTTATCCACTGTGCAAAGGACTAACGCTTGCATTGCATATTGCACTCCACCTACTGTAATTAATATTTGAACTCAGAAGAAATGACACTTTGCCACAATGTAAAGTAGTGAGTATACAGCCTGTATAACAGTGCAAATTTGCTGTCCCCTCAAAATAACAACACAGCCATTAATTGTCTAAACCGCTGGCAATAAAAGTGAGTACACCCTAAGTGAAAATGTCCAAATTGGGCCCAAAGTGTCAATATTTTCCAGCATTGCCTTAATCCTCTTGGGCATGGAGTTCACCAGAGCTTCACAGGTTGCCACTGGAGTCCTCTTCCACTCCTCCATGATGACATCACTGAGCTGGTGGATGTTAGAGACTTTGCGCTTCTCCACCTTCCGTTTGAGGATGCCCCACAGGTGCTCAATAGGGTTTAGGTCTGGAGACATGCTTGGCCAGTCCATCTTTATCCTAGCTTCTCTAGCAAGGCAGTGGTCGCCTTGGAGGTGTTTTCGGGGTCGTTAACATGTTGGATTACTGCCCTGCAGCCCAGTCTCCGAAGGGAGGGGATCACGCTCTGCTTCAGTATGCCACAGTACATGTTGGCATTCATAGTTCCCTCAATAAACTGTAGCCCCCCAGTGCTGGCAGCACTCATGCAGCCCCAGACAATGACACTCCCACCACCTTGCTTGACTGTAGGCAAGACACACTTTTCTTTGTACTCCTCACCTGGTTGCCGTCACACACGCTTGACACCATCTTAATCAAATAAGTTTATCTTGGTCTCATCAGACCACAGGACATGGTTCCAGTAATCGATGTACTTAGTCTGCTTGTCTTCAGCAAACTGCGGGCTTTCTTGTGCATCATCTTTAGAAGAGGCTTCCTTCTGCGAAGACGTCCATGCAGATCAATTTGATCCAGTGTGCGGTGTATGGTCTGAGCACTGACAGGCTGCCCCCCACCCCTTCAACCTCTGCCGAAATGCTGGCAGCACTCATACATCTATTTCCCTCTGGACATGACGCTGAGCACGTGCACTCATCATCTTTGGTCGACCATGGCGAGTCCTGTTCTGAGTGGAACCTGTCCTGTTAAACCGCTGTATGGTCTTGGTCACCATGCTCAGTTTCAGGGTCATGGCAATCTTCTTATAGCCTAGGCCATCTTTATTTAGAGCAACAATTCTGTTTTTCAGATCCTCAGATAGTTCTTTGCCATGAGGTGTCATGTTGAACTTCCAGTGACCAATATGAGAGAGTGAGAGCAATAACACCAAATTTAACACACCTGCTCCCCATTCACACCTGAGACCTTGTAACACTAACAAGTCACATAACACCGGAGAGGGAAAATGGCTAATTGGGCCCAATTTCGACATTTTCACTTAGGGGTGTACTCACTTTTGTTGCCAGAGGTTTAGACATTAATGGCTGTGTGTTGATTTATTTTGAGGGGACAGCAAATTTACACTGTTATACGAGCTGTACACGCACTACTTTACATTGTAACAAAGTGTCATTTCTTCAGTATTGTCACTTGAAAAAATGTAATAAAATATTTACAAAAATGTGAGTAGTGTACTCCCTTTTGTGAGATGCTGTAGATGTTCCTGGAAGTAGCTTTTCTTAGTTTTAGCATGTGAAGAATCACAGATTCAGAAATCCCTTTATCCTTTAAGATCTGGGATTCAACAGCCATGCCATTAAGGCAGAGACTGTGAAGCAGGATGGAATAGAGGCACGCGAGATAGCAAATCTGGCCTGTGATGTGGAAATATTTTAGATATTTTGGTGAAGTGACGTATATTTTGGTCAAACCCTTATTAGGACTGTGGAAATCCATATTTTCATCAAGGTGCTCCGAGATATCCTTTGTTTGGTCTCTTTTAATTCAGAATTTGTCCCCCGAGAGGGAGAATGCAAGAAAATATTATGCCCAGTCAAATATATATATTTTACAGGAAAATGATGTACATTATATATTTTATGGTTTTATATTAGAAATTTGCCTGATTTGTTGTTTACAAGACTGTTTCCTATTTATCAAGAGGACAAAAGCTTCTTTTTGGTGCCTTTAAAGAAAGGCTCATGCATAGTAATATAGGGGACCTTTGTCTTTATGGTGGCTACTCAGACATTTTGTCTCCGTGGGGCTGGGTGGTGGAAGTCTTAATTAATGTAAACATGCTACAGATATGGTGGAACCAGGTACCTTGTGTTGAGCATGAAAACCAGCAAGCTTCAATTCTGGCCAATCAGGAGTCAATGCAACTCCAGCCAATCAGGGTGCTTGATGGGGGTGAATGCAGAGGATGGGCAGAAGGGTAATGACAAAACCAATTTTCCCAGCATAATCCGGTTTCTTTGAGTCCAGACTTCCGACGACCATGTGTGTCCAGGTCAGAGTAATGTATCGGCCTCTCCTTTTCTTTGTCTCTCTTGCTTTTCTGTAACTTTTTCTGTCCTACAGTTTGTCTTAATACTTTTATAACATGTGTAAGTACATTGCTACATCTTTCTTTTTGTATTACTAATTTGTAACCTTTATTGGTAACATCTTCGCTTTTAAAGGTGTACCAGCTATGTCATATTTGGTATTAGTTGATTAACACAAGTTTCTTTTCTGTATAATAGTAAGTTAAAATAAATTAGATCTTTAGTTTTTTAGCAAAGGTGTCATGGATTATTGATTTTATTCATAATAACCGCAACAGCACTGGTGGATTTTTATATAAACAAAAGATGGTAATCACTTATTTTATTTATCATTAAGCGTATAAGTGTGTTAGGTAAAACTCGCCGTAACACCTGCTGGGAGGAGACCAGGGTTTGTCTTTTAGAAGACTAAGTATTGTCATATGTGGGCATGAGTACACCAGCAGGCGTTTATAAAAGCAAACAGGTCTTTATTAGTCCCTCCAAAACTGGTAGCACACAAATAGCTTCCTTCAGCACAAAGTCAAACAGTTCTAGCGAAAAAAGGAACCACACAATTAGCTCACCGCCAATCTCTTGATTCTGCACTGAGGTTAGGGTTCCTCCATGTTTCAGGGTGTCAGGTAGGCCACAGGGGGTTCAGTAACAAGTGTGTCAGTTCCCAAGAGAGTACACTATTAAAGCTTGTGAGCTACTCCACACTGCCTCACTGACACAGGTGCTGATCCCCTCCAGCTACCTTTCAAGCCTCCCTTGCCTGGGGCTTAAACCCTTCAGGACCAGAGTCCTTGTAATCAGGGTTTGGAGGTTCTTCCCTCTCAAAACTCTTTGAACATCTGAAATTCTAGATCTCCTATATGGACTTATCAAACCAGAGAGTGCTGGGAAACAGTCCTCTCTCTAGCCAACCTCCACTGGAACACCTTACCCTGCATGGGTGAGAACTCATGGGTTCTCAGCAATGTCTCTAAAACGGTCTTCCTTAGAGGGACCACAACTCAAATATCGCGGAAATGTACCTGCTGTCCTGGACACATTCCCAGTGTCCTGTACAGTATATGTCTGTGTACCAGGTTCTTCTGGGCTAGTTTAGTGCAATTAGAATCACCGCTTTCCTCTCATCCTCTAGGCAGAATTCACAGTGGAGGGAAAGCACAAATTGGCCTAAACCAAGACCAGGGAATGATTAGGGCATCTGAGTCCAGGGCTAGAAGATGCCTGGTTCTGGCAACAGAGGTAGCTTGTTGTTGTATCTGGAGGCTAGGATGTCCACATCTGGAATCCGCATCTTTGGAATATCAAATTGAACAAATCTTGATGAAGAGACCATTCCCCCTTGTTCAGACAGTGGTGGCTGAAATAATCTGCCCACCTGCCAGTTGTTCACTCCTGGTATGTGAACCACAGAAAATCGCTGGACAGTAAGTTTCTGTCCATGAGAAAGTGTTGTAGGGACAAATCTGACTGCTATGAGATACCAAATGTTGATTGAGAGTTAAGTTTCTGCGCTTGACTATGTTCCCTAAAATGTCAAAGACTGGAAAACTTAATTCTTGATGTCTTCCTTGGAAGGGCCTAAGTGTGAAGTGCCTTTTGCAGACAGATTTAGCTGTTAAAGCTTTGAACCTTAAGATTCTACGCATGTGAATGGAAATTACAACCATTTTGCAAATGTGTCTCATGACATGCTCTGGGGCATCCGCATAAAAAAGTAGAGCAAAAGGCAACTGCTGTAATTGCTCCACAACAACACAGTCCGAAATTACTGGGTCATGTTAGTTGATCATTGTTCTAGTCCAGTTACAGTAGCTGCAGTTTGACATACAGAAATAGTAGCTACAGCTGGTTGCAAGGCTGGGCCTGCCATGTTAAGCAAAGTTTTTAGAAATGTCTCAAATTTTCTATTGCTACAGAATCTTTGAAAGAAGAAGCATCTTCAATAGGTTAAAGTTAGATGTTTGTTTAGGATAGAGACAGCAGGATCAACCACATGAATAGCTTACTTCTTTGCAAAACTTTTTGCACTGTATAGAATTCAGCAAAGGTTTTGTTTTTGGGGAGGAGGGTAGATTTGAGTGGTTTAGAATAGCATAGCCTAGTAAAGTGTTGTAAACATAAAGTGTTAGTGCTGAATTTTAAATGGAGCTCTACTTTATTTTTTAACAGTGAAAATTCAAATCATTCAACTCAAAGTTAGACACAAAAAAAAGCTTTACCATTGAGGAAGTTGAGCTGATTCTCCAACATTTGGTTGATTTCATGGATCCATAACTGTCTAACAGCAGGAGATGTAGCATTCATAATATACATTTCAGTGGAATCTGTGGATCTCGATAGAAGAGCAAACTTGCAAGGATCATTATCAATACATTCCTCCAAACTCAGGCAATTAACCTGTAAGAAACAACGCGAGTGAGTTTACTATAATCAGTTTGAAAACATAATGTAATACTTCCAAATTACTGTTGTTCATTGATTCATAAAAAAAAATCTAAAAAAACAAAATCCAGGGAACTCACAGCATGTCACCCTTCTTTATTTAATCAGAAATTCCGAAGCCTAAAAACAGTTAAAACACATCCAGGCGACAAATGTTTCTTGTGCATAGCACAATCCAAAAGCATGTGCATTGCATGGGAAACATCCTTGGCTGGATGTGTTTTGTTTTTGCATTCTACGATTAAACAAAGAAAAGACACATCTCTGAGAGTTTCCTGAATTTTTTTCTCTTGGACAGTTATATACCAGGAACCCACTGCTGTGATTTTAGAGAGGTCAGGAGTGTGGGATCTGTAACTGCAATCTCTTCAGTAAACACTACTCTGAGCTTCCTCCGGAGTTACTAATGGGAAGTGCCACACATCTATTTTACTTTGTTTCTCAAAGATATACTCAGAGCCCAGTTTGAGCCAAGTCACAGGTCCAATGCCTGCTACTGCGGTGCGTGCTGCTCTCTTCCACTGGAGTTGAAGCTCCACACTGTTGGGCAGTACTGTTGCTATTATGATGAAGCTCATTGTTTGCTAGGTATATTGAAGGTAAGGGGGAAGCTTCTGTGGGCCCTTAAGAATGAAGGTCCCAGGGCATCATCCTAGTTTGCCTCTCCCAAAATGCCAGCCCTGCTTTTGGGGTGGCTGATGGGGTAAGTTTGGGTGGGGAGCAGGGTGAGAATATTAAAGGTTTTACATTTTGTCATATTTTGTAAAATGGGTTTAAAGCTTAAAGTAACTCTGTCAAAGGGTAAATACATGTACAAGTAACCTAAAGAAAGCAGCATTATACTTGCAAGTACCTGTCAGGTGGCCCATTTGAAACTTTGCTCCATAAAAGAGCTTTAGGCACCAATATTATTCACACTTACAGGTGTGTGAAATAGCATGTCTCCTGCTGGCCATTTTGATTATTTCCATCGACTTACCATTACTACATCTTGCAGTGATTTGGATTCAGCAAGTGAAACCACAGCATAGAATGTGTGTGTGGTCTATGTGACCTGCCCGAGGAGTCAAATAGAATCAGTGTTGTGAGCTCTGCTACCATAAATAACCATATAATACTGCTTTCTTAACATGGTACTTCAATTGTATGTTTTTTAACCCCTAAGGCTCAATTCACATCTATGAATGTTGCTATTGAGTGTTTCTGCAGTGCTTTTTTGCTGTGCTTTCTGTGTTTTTTTACCACAATTTTACAGATATTTGCAGTTTTTATGCTTTATTTTTGGAAATGTGTTGTTGGGCAGATAAAAACGCACTACATGCTTTTCTGCAGCTTCTCCATTGAAATCAATTGAACCAAAAAAGCATTGTTTTGCATTAAAAAAGTTTTCCTGATCCTTTCCAAAAACGCAGAGGCACAAAAATGCATTGGTGTTAAAAAAAATGCCCTGCATTTCTGTAAAAAGCATTAAAAAAAACACATTGGTGTGAATGGAGCCTAACAGTGTAATTTGAATTAAATGAACCTAAAAAAAAAAAAAAAAAACTAGGGCTCACTGCTGTACACACTTCATGTGCACAGGGATCACTCTTGTGGCCTTGGACTTAATTTTGAAAAACATCTTAACTGTTGATAGACAAATTGATACAAAGGAAAAGCCTGATCCCCTTCAGTGTAATTGATTAGATAATGTGCAAGTGTGATATGGGTATTGTCAGGTGAAGCCACAGAGGCTGCTGCTTTCTAATCCTGAAAATGTCACCAATGATTGCTTGGGATTTGATGGCTACAGGTATGCTGGTGGACCACAGTTTGGGAGCCTCTGCCGTAATATACATCTCATAATATAAAGCTAACTCAACTTAGTCTGTAGATTATTATTCGATTGAGGAGCTGCATGAAGTAATGGTGGCGTACGCCAAAAACAAGTGCCTTTCAACTTACTGGATTTTTTTTCCCTACGTCTTTCACTCTCAGATGGCAGCTACTTACTGTAGGAGAGCAGAAGTATAAGAAGCCATGCACTGCTGAATCAGAAATTCAAAGCCAAGGATAGAATTTTAAAGTGATAACATTGTATCCAACATCTAAGAGCTCAAATAAATGGCAAACTAAGATATACTTGTTTTCACTTGACAAATCGGAATTACCACAACTTTAACTAGTCATATATATCCGTGATTTCAAGTGAACTATGTTCCTGCTGATTGTTTACTGCTATAAGTTAGTTCCTGCTGTTGTTTCTTCTGGTCTTTTTTTTCTATCAAAAAGAACAATGTTTATGGGTGGTAGTTTTTTTTTTTTTTGAGGTTTTGGCAAAAGGTTGTTAATCTTACTACCCAATTGTTTGATGCAAAACCTTTTCCTACTGTTTTATAAAAAAATATTTAGAAATGTAACATCCATGAACTTTATGGAGTTAGGCCTTAGAGCTAACCAAAAGGTTACCTCTAAGGCCTCGTTCACACTTCTGCATACGGCACTGCTCTGTGGAAAAGGTTAACTCTGAATAGCACCTCTATGCATGTATAATCGCAGTGCATGCCTTGGTGCGGGAATTGCAAGGAAATTGCATGGTCAAAAAGACCATGCGATTTCCCTGGAGCCAAGTTTTTGAAAAGATGCATGTACCTTTTTTTGCGCAAACACAGGTACAGCAGCCCATTCATTTGAATGGGCTGCCATGCCTGTGCAAACGTGGCCCGCAAAAACACATAGGTGTGAAACTAGCATAAGATGGACTTAACCATGTATAGGGAAAAGTTTGAAAATAACCATCAGGACCTGTAGACTATTCTTTGATCTAAAAAATACCTTGCAATCAAAAATGTGTAAGGTTATTTTTTAATGTAATAACAGATTTGTTGATCAAAGGCTGGTTTGGAATAGTTGAAGCAGAATAAAAGGATGATCAATTATGGCAAAAACACAAATTCCATTAAAATGTAGCCTACAAAATATGCAGTGCTTCACGTTTGCAAGACATTCACCACTACAATGTTCTCCAGCTCTACAGTGGAAAATTCCCTTCAGATAATGCCACAGACTTCAAATTATGACCTATGAGTCTATAGCACTCACTTGTTGTCAGTTTTCTTCACCCAAGTCCCATTGTTTCTGGGGGGACTATAAAGGGATCACAGCTATTTCTGCCAGACCCCAGCTGAAAATAGTATTTGACATCTTCTGCTTTGGAAGGGATGTAAAATGAATTTCTCATGTGTTACCTTTGAGTGGAAGAGTCCTTTAAAGCTTTCCCTATGACTTGAATTATGTGATGTATAATGAGACACAGTGCCATCATGGGCAAGTATTAGGAGGACTTCCACTCACTTTGAATGCAATGGATCAGGAATACTAACAGTGTAAAGGCCAAAAATCAATCACTGCCATAGTGTATTATTAAAAAGATTCAAATTTATTAATCAATAATAAAAAAAAAAGTACTCACAAACATGTCATGGGAGGCAGGTCTGAAAACACTAAGAGTCAAAGAAAAGTCCAGCCCTGGCCACAGGTAATAACAACTTGTCTTCACAACCAGATGTCATTTGAAGCTCCTGCTCCTCCAGAGCAGGCAGCAAGCTGACACTCTGTGAGCTTGGATTAACTGTCATATACTTAGACTATCAGACTACCACCACCGTACCATATGAATTTATTACTTCTTCTATAACACTCATGAGAAAGTTACAAATTGAGTTTTTCTTTTCTTTTGATTATGTTTCATTATTTCTTGGTGCTTTTCTTCCCATTACCGTTCTTTATGACCTGAGTGCCACAGAATTTCTTTTTTTTTTTTAACTACTATTTACACATTGACTCAGTGAGCACACTGGTAAGGTATCATTATTATAAATTTTGTAAAGTCGAAATAACCATTGAACCAGCAAGATGCCACTTACCTTGATACTATTTTTAAACAGAAAGCCTGGAAAAGAGTATCCTCTCTTCTTATCTAAGGGCTCACTGAAGATAACAATTTGTTCAAAAAGAAACACCCGTCTTTCTTTACAGCATGGTAAAAGTCCTGTGCCTTGATCTGAGACTAGAAAGGTATCTTGAAGCAAAAGCTTTCCTTGGGCTAAAATTTTGCTCTGCTAAGAGAAAAATAATTGAATAAACATTTTACAACTACACTTTTTTCAACCTAATTATGTCATTTTTATACGCAACTAAGAAAATGCAGGGATGATTAAAAGTAGGACTTTAATACAGCGTTTATATGTCTGATTGTAAATTTGACATTAAACAGTTTTGAATGGCCAAAAAGTAAGTACAGCTAATGGAATAGGGTTATGTTTTCTACATATGTGAACAGGTAAACATTAGATTTTAATTTAAATAGTACCTACAGACAAAAGTGATATAACTGAACAAGTTACATAATAAACTGACAAGGTGTATTCATTTTAATGGTCTAAATTAACATAAATACAGATATGGTATTTGGAAGAAATAAGTACATTCCTACATTTACCACTTCAAAACCCTGAATTTTAAATCTGTTGTTCCAGATTAGGTTACAATGATTAAAATCTTCTTAGCGAGTATATCTTGGGGAACATGTTTTATTTAAACCTCAGGCTCCTAGGGTCAGGTGTTTGCTACCGAGATGTATGGTGTCATCATGCCAAAATCAATAGCTCTCGAAGGCACGCAAAAAGAAAGTAATGGATTGGCTGAACCCAGCAAATTCAACCCAAGAGCTGACTATCTGATATTAAAAGTCCCAAAGAACCCCAAAATGTAATTTAACAACTGTCACTGCAACAGTGAAGTAATATGTGACATAAAGGGACACAGACAAGAGTAAAAACACAATTTTTAGAAAAGTAGGGAAGGTTTAGCGTCTTTCTCTGTTGTTTTTTTTTCCAAATGGTAGAATTCCTCCAACTTCCTGTCCCATTGGCAGTTGTAGAGATTCAGACAATAGTAAAAACTTTGCACACCCTACATAAAATACAAATTAAAAATATCATTACATCAAACCCTTGCAGTCGTCCAACATTCATTACATCATTGCAACGTTTTGGAACAATGGACATGACTTCAACAGCTTTCTGTGTAAAAAAAATAAGAAACATATATTAGCCGGTAATATAAAACTTTGGGATAATGAATATTTTTAATGGCATTATTTTTTTAAAAGCTGCACAAATGTTATGGACAAACGGCTATTTTTAAGTACATTAGGAAAAGCTTGTGGTTACTAAACTACTAGCTGAAGTGACTTAAAACAGAATGACATACAAGCCCTAAGGGCCTATTCACATCTATCCATTCTGGTGCCCTGCGTTAAATGAATGAAAGGGGCTGGTCAACACACTAGAAGGGAAAACAAAAATTAGACATGCACAATTTTATCTGGTGTTGCACACCCCAACACACAGTAGTGCATTGACTGTGTGTTATGGTGCACAAGTGTGATGGAGATGTCTGAGTGCCGCTGACAATGAATGGGACTGCAAACTGCTTCTGCACCTAGCATGCATTATTGTGCAATACTCTAATGTGCGTGCTCCTGCAACACACTGCAATGAAAAGGTGTGAATTTGTTCTTAATCTCTTGAAGGGGTTGTAATCCCATAAGGTTTTTCACCTTAATGCATTCTATGCATTAAGGTGAAAAACCTTTTCACCTGCAGCAGCCCCCCCAAGCACCCCTTTACTTACCTGAGCCCAAAACAAACCCACGGCAGGGACAAGCCCCGCAGCTCACCTGAGCTGCTCCGGTTCTCATTGGCTGGATTGATAGCTGGGGAGCCATTGACTCCAGCTGCTGTCAATCAAATCCAGTGACCTGGGAGCTAGGGGCGGGGCCGAGTCCTGCTGTTTGTGTGAATACACAACAGCAGGACTCGGGAGCACGCCTGTACAGGTGACCCAAGGGAAGCTTGATGTTCACTCGAGAAGAGGAGGAGCCCGGAGAACAGCTGGAGGACCCCAAAAGACGGGGTTAGGGGCCACTCTGTGCAAATCCACTGCTCAGAGGAGGTGAGTATGACATGTTTGTTATTTATAAAAAAAAAAAATAGGAGCCTTTACAATCACTTTATTCGGTAATGCACCTTAATTATGCAAGGTGATACTTATCAAAAACATATAAAGAGAGAATCTAAATATTTTTGCACGCTGCTTTTTTTACCTCTTTTATTGGTTGAACTAGACGGACTTGTATCTTTTTTCAACCTGACTATGTAACTATATGCTGCAAAAAAGACATAAAATACTTTCAGGTAAACGTTTATGCAATGTACAGTACTGCGCAAAGTTTTAGGCAGTTCATGTTAGTTATCGATGGAGTATATCTGCCACATAGAATCTCGAGATTCTGTGTCCTAAGCATGGTGCTCAACAGACATGCATAAAGAGAGCTCCGTCTGCACCGACCCGAATTTCCACCCAACGATGCCTGCTAAAACCACCGGTTCCCGCTTCTGAGTCAGAGCTCCGGGAAGCGGCCAGCCTCCGAATCCATGACTCTGGGGTCCATAAAGAGGTTTTTAGCCACGGACATCAGCAGCCCCAGAACGCGAGGCGCGCAGGCCAGAGCCACGAGGTCAGCGTAATCTCCAGCCTCACACGCTTCCCTGGGAGCTCGCCTGCCTCATCCTGCGGCTCTGAACTTATGGAGGACCCGGGATCTCCTGCCGACTTGGGGATGACATCACTGAGCGGGCTTAAGAAAGAACTCGCGGGTATGTTCCACAACCTGGAACGCTTGGAAATGACCACGGTACGAACGGATATGTTTCACCTGCTCTCTAGAGTGGAGGAGAGGGAGCTGCGCCAAGGGGCATGTAAGAACGTCACTATGGAACTACAAGACACAGTGAAGCAACTGGCTCTGGCACACCGTGCCAACCTCTACAAGCTTGAAGACCTTGAGAACCGGAGTCGCAGGAACAACTTGCGCATCAGGGGCCTCCCGGAGGCCACTAGGGACTGTGACTAAAGGTCATCATCCATGGGGTACTCAACATGATCCTCGGCAGGGCGGCCACAGACCCCCTGAGATTTGATCGAATTCATAGAGCACTAAGACCGCGGAATCTTGCTTCAGAGCTGCCTCGAGATGTCATATGCCGCCTTCACTATTATGAAGATAAGAACGCAGTGATGCTCAAACTGCGTTCCATGTCGGACATAGACTTTGATGGGGCAAAGCTGCACATTTTTCCTGATCTCTCCAAAACTACCCTGGATCAGTGCAGGGCCCTTAAACCGTTACTGGATTGTTTTCAGTCTGATGGTATCACCTATCGCTGGGGCTTCCCGGCGTGCTTAATCGCAACTAAACATGGTTGCTCATCAATGCTGAAGTTCCCTGAGAACTTACCAGCGTTCCTACAGGAGCTGAACCCCAGATGAAGCTCCCCGGTTGGCAGGACCCCATTCCGGTCTTCAAGCTGAACATAGATGCACAATGGAAAAAAAACCCATCTAAGAAAAAGGCAGTGACCACGCCAGGTTCATCAAAGAAAAACGGATGAGAAACGCCATTAGTGTGTCATCTTTGGTTGCTTTGCTACCATACACAATTGAACTCTCCCTGATTGCCAACAGAGATGACTCTTAATGTAAGATTACATTTGTTTTGTTCTCCCTGATTGGCCTAAAGTCTTCATTTAGCTGTTTTTGCCCACTGTTTTTTTTTTTCGGGCCCTTACTACACCGGTCTGGCTGGCCTCACGGTCCGCCTTGCTCACTTAGATGCCGAATTGACCCCCGGTCGTATTAGGTACTCTTACCGTTGGGTTCAGTTAAAACACTTTATTCTGTCTACCTGAAGGGTTGGATGCAGACGGTCTCTGTTACCCTCGCTTTGTATGTACTGTTTGAGGTTACACGGAGCCCCCCTTCTTTTGGGGGGTGGTGGGAGGGGACCGCCCTCGACTGCTCCTGCATTTTTGCGGGGCTCGGATGCTGGGAACGGTCGCCTCTCCCCTTCCCCTTGGGGACCACCGCAAGCCTTTGCGTGACATACACAAAAATCCCGCTTGTTGTGATCTATTGAAAAATTGCAGCTACTTTACTGTGATGTTTTCTCCTTTTTTCTCTATTGACTTTCTTCCCTGATCCTTTTCTCCATACCTCCCTGCTGGTGGGGTGGGAATAAGTTGCAGAGGGGACCGATCAGATGGACACCATAAAACTGATTTCATATAACGTAAGAGGCCTAAATCATGCAGCTAAGAGGCATCAGGTCTTAAGAGAACTGAAACAGGCCTCATGCTCCATTGTATTTTTGCAGGAGACACACCTAACACACACCACCCCTGTAAAAATATTCTCTCCACATTTCCCTAGATGGCATTATAGTCTTTCAGACACTAACAAAGCCAAAGGAGTGGCGATAGGATTTGGTCGGAGTGTGCCCTTTCAACTAGAAGAAATGTTTGCTGATAATCAAGGTCGCTATCTCTTCTTGATAGGCTCCACACAATGTACATTAACTAATATTTATGCCCCAAACCACAACCAACCAAAATTTCTCTCCCAGATCCTTAGACAAGTTTGCAAAGGGGCTAATCATACTCGCAGGGGACCTGAATATGCCTCTTGGTCCCCTCACTGATACTTCCCTTGGGCACTCAAGCATTTTATTTAAGCGAATAGCTAGTGTCAAAAAGAAACTCCTAGAACTTCAACTGATGGATGTGTGGCGCATTACCCACCCTAGAGATAGAGACTATTCGCACTATTCCAAGACACACGGTTCCTACTCTAGAATAGACAACATTCTTATTGATCACTTCCATCTCCCCACATTAACGACCGCATCTCTATTGGCACGGCGACAATCTCAGACCACGCACCAGTTTCGGTCACCCTGACGATCCCTTCCCTCCCTCCTCGCTCCAATAACTGGAAACAAAACGACAACCTCTTATCTAACCCGACTGATACAGCAATGCTGGCCTCCTCTGTCTCGCAGTTCTTCAAAGAGAACTCCGCGCCAGACGTTTCCCCCTCCCTACAATGGGAAACTCACAAAGCTACGATGCGAGGACGAGTTGGGGGCGAGGAGGAAGAGGGAGCGCAATCAACAACTTAGAGACTTACTTGCCCAAATCGCTGCTTTAGATAAACAGCATAAACTTTTCCTGCACTCTACCCATTTAGAAGCCCTGACACTTAGGAGGGAAGAGCTCAAAACCCTATTAGACCATGGATACTGTGCGCACATTCAGCCGCGTTTCCCAAAAATTTTATGAGTGGGGCGACAAACCCAGCAGAGAGCTGGCGCGCTCCCTGAAAGAGCAGAAAAATGCCTCTTTTATCCCAAAAATTAAGTCCTCTTCAGGAGACCTAGTCTTTGATTCTAAAAACATTGCAAGGGTCTTTAGAGCGTTCTATGAGGACCTGTATAATGTCACCAATGATCTCTCTTCTCGCCCACCTGAAGAGAGAAAAGAACAAATTCTCTCTTACCTGGAAAAAGCACACCTCCCTAAACTACCACAGGACGCTCTTAAACTCCTTGAAACAGATTTCACAATAGAGGAATTCCAGAATGTGCTGAAAACCACACCACTAGGAAAATCCCCTGGCTCGGACGGGTTTACCGTGTTATATTATAAAACGTTTGAGGCTGTCCTGCTGCCACACTTAGTAGCCTAAGCTAACTCGATTTCCAATATCGAAGGCTTTCGCCCTTAAACCCTTTCTGGGTCCGGCCTTTTTCACTACTTAATGCAGACATTAAACCATATGCTAAAGTGATGGCCAATAGACTCCTTCCATTAGTCCCGAAATGGGTTTCGCCTGAACAGACAGGATTCATTCCCCACAGAGAAGGAAGGGATAATTCCTTGCGCGTTCTTTCACTAATCCACTATGTTCGTGGCAACCCCCAGCCCACCCTTCTCCTTTCAACAGATGCGGAAAAAGCGTTTGAAAGGGTGGACTGGGAGTACCTCAAGATGACCCTTAAGTTCTTCGGATTGGGCCCGAAGATGCTTTTACACATATTCTCACTTTATACTCACCCCTCAGAGCAAATTAGAATTAATGGCCTCCTTAGTGATTCTTTCACTCTCCATAACGGGACCAGGCAAGGGTGCCCACTTTCCCCACTCATGTTTGCCATCTCATTAGAGCCTTTCCTGGCCACTATTAGAGCAAATGATAGTATCTGGGGAGTTAGAATAGGATCTAGAACACATAAGTATGCAGCATACGACGATGATATACTTTTTCTAGTTCAGCAACCGAGGGTATCTTTACCGAACCTAATGTCAGCTTTCCATTCATTTCAAAGCCTATCCAATTTTAAAATAAACCTGACTAAATCGGAAATTCTGAACATTAACGTTCCTCTGGCAGAAGCTAAGCAGCTGCAACCCCTCTTCCCCTTCCAGTGGCAACCTAAACGGCTCAAATACTTGGGAATTTTTCTCACCCCCACATAAAGACTCTTTTTCGCCACAATTTTATACCCCTATTAAATAACATAAAAACAGATCTGAGACGCTGGTCTTCCCTGGCTCACTCTTGGCTTGGCAAAATACAAGTGGTAAAAATGAATATTCTACCCCGGGTCCTTTACACCCTCCAAATGTTACCTTTGTGTGTGCCTGTGGGGTTCTTCTCGACCTTGCAAAAGTTAATATCGCGTTTCGTCTGGAGGAACAGACGCGCTAGACTGTCCAGATCTCTTCTCTCTCGCCCCAAACACAAGGGGGATCTAGCATTACGAACTTTAAACTCTATTATCACGCTATTGCAATTTCACATGTCATAGATTGGACTTACGCAAAGGCCTCCAAGCTATGGGTCCAAGTGGAGCATTCTTTAGCGGACACAGACCTGGCTACAACACCATGGGTTCCTCGTCATATGAGAGCCCTCTCCACCAACACCTCCCCAATTACAAAATCCACCTTGGACATCTGGGACTTCCTTCACAAACAACACCATTGGAAATATAACTCCCCCCTTATGCCCCTGCTGCACCACAACTATTTTCGGCCAGGAGCATTGGACGTTGGTTTCAGACACTGGTCCTCAGAGCCTCCGCTTCGCCTACACCAAACACTGCACGCGGGGTCCCTAAAACCACTAGAAGACTTGACAGATACCAACTCCATAACATACTTGGACTGTTGGAGGCATTACCAGCTGCAATGTTTCATTAAATCTCTCCCGCAACCCCTGCAAACTTTGCAGGAACTTACTCCAGTGGAAGCATTGTTTAACCATAGAGACCCCCCAACTCATTGCGTTTCCCTGGCTTATAAAGCACTTTTGGAGGCACAGAGCTACCAATATCCTGACTTTTTCTCCAAATGGGAGAGGGACCTCCAATCTCAGATTACTGACCCCCAAAAGGATACAATTCTTGAACTAATGCATGTATCCTCAATATCCTCCAGAAAGTAAACTATAAGTTGCTCACCAAATGGCACTATACTCCGAGTAAGCTTCACTCCATGTTCCCTACCAGGTCCCCAGTATATTGGGAGGAACTGCGGGAACACAGCTAGACACGCACACATTTGGTGGCACTGCCCTGTTATTCGCCCTTTTTGGTCCGCCGTCCTGGAAATCACAAACTTGATCACCAGCCCTCCTGTCGCGAACGACCCGTGGGAAGTCCTCTTCCACTGTACAAACGAACCGACCGGTTCATATAAGAGATCCATTACCCCACATCTATTTAAAGCAGCAAAGGCCTTAATTCCAACCCTCTGGGGACAAAAAACTATCCCGTCAATGAAAACTTGGTTGCAGAAAGTGGGGGAGATTTACCTTATGGAGAAAATTACCCTTTCGGCCAGAGGTGACACTAAGAGACACTCCACGATCTGGGCCTTTGGAGAGAATTTACTACAACCTCAAAATATAAGGATATTTTATGCGCTTCTCCAACAGATATCCTATTGGACTCTAACCAGGGTGTTGTAGATTAATCTTTCACTCCTGCTCAAAGACACAATAGTAATTTCTGATGTTAATAGTTTTGAGAAACTGAGTGAACAAGTGAATCCAAATTTGAAACGGTCTACCTTGTGTTACGTACTCATATTGTCAACATTATACACCCCACCAGCAGCCTCCTCCTTTCTTTATCTTTCTATTTTACTTCTTTTTCTTTCCCTTTTTTCTTTCTTTTTCTCTTTTTATTTTCCTTCTGAAACAGTTGCTTCATTGAATAACCGTGTTGTATTTTCTTTGTGCGATAGAACTTCATATCTGGCCTGTATATGATATTCCTTATGCTAATGTGGATACTGTTTCTTTCAAAAACCCCTTTTTTCTTTTTCAATAAACATATTAAATAAAAAAAGAATCTTGATATTCTTAAGGTAAATGGGTGGCAGGGAGAGGTCTGTAGGCAGCAAGGGATTAAGTATTGGTCACACCTTGCTCCCCAGCTGGGGTATAATTTTGCCTGACCTAGATGTAATCAGTGGTGGTGCTGAGAGAGAAGGAACAGGCTGTGAGGGAACATGCCTGCAAAGACTGAAGCAGACCCAGTGAGGTCTATCTGTTAGCCAGGCGGCTTCTATTCATGTAATAGACTTGTTTTGGGACTGTTTTCTACCCTTGCGAGGGAAGCCTTTCTGTTATCCTCATTTGCTGAATGAATAAACATGGGCAGGAAGCTCTTAACCTGACATACGGCTGGATTACATGTTTGAGCACCTCTCCACTTGAAGCTAATCGCCCACAATTGGTGGAAACGGATGCATGCAAGCCCTCTACTGATCCACGCTGAAAGGCAAGTTTGCTGGCCACACTGTATACCTGTTGTTAACAGACTGCATTGAACTAAGCTGTGTGAACGTTGTGTCAGCGGTGTTAAAAGGACAGCAGTGTGTGTCTATACCACTTAAACACACAGTGCGCTGCAGTGTAATTTGTGAATCTGCAGCATGGAGGACTTGATAAAGGCCTTGCTCCAGAGTAATGCTACACAGCAACAGAGACTTTTAAGAAAGTCCTGGCTCAGCAGCAGCAAGCTGCTGCACAACAAGTAATAGATGAAATGTTGGCGGCTCAGCAGCAGCAAGCCCAAACAGCCAACCAGCAAGCTATGGCTGTCCTGGCTCAGGAAACTGGGGCTCAAGTGGCTGCTTTGGCTCAGGCAAGAAAGACCGACAGGCCTTAGCAGAAGTACTCCAGCGGATGCCAGCCCAGACTGAAAATGTCTACACAGGGTCCCCTGGTGACACCCTGCCAGGCACCTAAAGTCACCTTCTACAAAAAATGACATTCCAGGATGATGTGAAGGCCTTCCTATGTACATTTGAAAGAACTGCTAAGGGGCAGGCCTGGCCCAAAGACCGCTGGCCTGCGCTGGTGGCCCCACTGTTAGCAGGTGACTCCCAAAAGGCATACTTTGATTTGTCAGCTGAAGATGCCTGAGATTATGACAAACTAAAGGCTGAGATGTTGTGAGATCTGGGAGTCACCGTGGCAGCAAGAGCACAAGTACACAGCTGGAGTTTCAAGGCAGATAGATCCTCTGGTTCCCAAATGTATGACCTAATCAACCTGGTCAAACGGTGGCTGCAGCCTGAGATTCTCACAGGGCCCCAAATAGTGGAAAGAGTTGCAATGGACTAGTTCTTGAGAGCTCTACCTCCTGAGTTGCAGAGGTGGGTGAGGCAATCTGATCCAAATTCAAAGGACATTCTGGCTGAGCTGGTGGAACGCTACTTGGACCTGGTTGCTGGATCTGCAGCTTCACAATCCCTGATGGTCAAAAGACCCCCTCCTGCGGCCGCCTGGTCAACCCCAGTAACATTGTAGCCGAAAAGAGGAAACCCTGAAAGGCCAGTGAAAGTGCTCAGAGCATCACCCCCTTTTGAAACACCCCGTCCGGAGAAGCCGTTGGCATCCCCAGTGTTGGCAGTGCAGTGAGTGGGGTCACATTGATGCCAAGTGTCCCTTGAACCCTGAGCCTATGGAATGTGATGTAGTTCGTCGCATATCCCTGTTTGCTCACCCAGGCCTGGTTGCTGATCCGGACATGCCAAGCTCGGTTGTAAAGATAAGGGAGAAAAGTGTACGTGCCCTCCTGGACTCTGGAAGTCTGGTCAACCTGGTCCATACCCGGCTGGTTGACCCTCAACAGCTGACCCAGCATCAGGTAGGAGTGGTACGTGTGCATGGTGACTGTAAGAAGTACCCCACAGTGCTGGTGACCTTTAAAACCAGCTCAGGATCTATTTGTCATGAAGTGGCTGTGTACCCTATCCTGTTGCACAGTGTCATATTGGGGAGAGACTTTCCACTATTCCAGGAACTTTGCAGTGTGAAAGAGAAGGGCCTTGAGCCTGGACTTCCTAGTGGGATTGAAGGGGGGAACCCTGGCCCCTTTGAACCAAAGGTTGATGAAAATGCTGTAGGGGTAACCCCTTGTTAAAATGTGTCTTTTCCCCTAGCAGTCTATGCGGGTGAACCAGAGGTGACCCCTGAGACCCTAGAGTTGCCCGGCGTGCCGGAGCTAGAGGTTTTGCGGGACAACTTCGGGACCGCCCAGTTACAGGATCCTACTCTTGTACAAGGTAAATGGGTGGCAGGGAGAGGTCTGTAGGCAGCAAGGGGTTAAGTATTGGTCACACCTTGCTCCCTAGCTGGGGTATAATTTTGCCTGACCTGGGTGTAATCAGTGGTGGTGCTCAGAGAGAAGGAGCAGGCTGTGAGGGAACATGCCTGCAAAGACTGAAGCAGACCCAGTGAGGTCTATCTGTTAGCCAGGAGGCTTTTATTCATGTAATGGACTTTTGTTTTGAGACTGTTTTCTACCCCTGTGAGGGAAGCCTTTTTGTTATCCTTATTTGCTGAATGAATAAATATGGGCAGGTAGCCCTTAACCTGACATACGGCTGGATTACATGTTTGCGAACCTCTCCACTTGAAGCTAATCGCCCACAGGATGTATGAAAAAATGATGTAAAGTAAGAATACTTTCAAAAATATATATTTTAATTGTTTTTTTTTTTTTGCAATTGTTTATTTTCATCAATTTACAAAATGCAAAGTGAGTGAACAGAAGAAAAATCTATATCATATTAATATTTGGTGTGACTACCCTTTGGCTTCAAACAGGACAGCAATCAGAAATTTTGGGGCCCCTTACACAGCTTCAGGCCTGGGCCCCCCCGAGGCCCGACCACCAACATTCCCCAGGGCCCACCCTCTGGTCATCCCACTGAGTCCTTCAGTACACCTACTCTTATTTTAACACTCTTACAACTTCTATTCCCATCCACGCCCATTTTTTTTTAGTTTTTTTTTTCCAAGCCAGATGATTAGAACCTGAGGCTCTAATTGGCTTGAAAAAGGTTGGGCTCGGGGCCTCGAACCCACCCACTTGTGACAATAGCGAATAAATATTCGCTATTGTCTTCCGGCTTCTGCTCCTGGCCAATCAGAATGGGTTGGCCTGGATGAGAATCTGAGGAAGCCGTGAAGGGGTGAGTGTGGGGGTCGTCACCTTGGAGGGGTGAGTGCGGGCGAACCTGGGGGGTGTTACTATGCGACGGGGAAGAGGGAACAGTCATTTTTAGGTATAAATCAAATATATATTTGATATAAAGTACATTGGTGATAAAGCAGATGATGTTTCATTTTGTATTTCCTCCTATATGAGAATACCAATTTAACACCAGTTTTACACCCCGTAATTTGCAAGATTGCTGACTCATCCTTTGAAGTCCTGTTCAACCAACAAGAACTGGAATTGACAAGATTATGTAAATGACCACCTACATAGCAAAGAAAGTCATACTCAAATGGACTTCAAAGAGTTTAGTTAGCTAGGTGCCATCCCCTTTCAGAATGTATAAATTGTATTGCAATTGTAGCCAAAGCAGAACAATTCTTTTGAAACCATCGCCATGTTCTACATTGTTCTCCCTGACTGTGGCTAGCTACAGCCTTGTATAATAAATATGTTTACTTTTCAATCTGGCTTCAGCAGTCAAAATGTTACTGAAAGCTAAGAGTATGAGGTTTTCCCTTACACTATGTTTTTGTTTTTTTTCAGTTTTTTTTTGGGGGGGGGCACCCTGGAGGGGTGAGTGCGGGTGGACCTGGGGGGGGGGGTCTTACTATGTTTGTGTTTGTTTTTTATTTTTACTTTTTACATTTTTGGGGGGGGGGGGGTCACCCTGGAGGGGTGAGTGGGAGTGGACCTGGGGCGTATTACTATGTTTGTGTTTTTGTTTTTTATTTTTACCTTTGACATTTTTTACATTTTTTTTTGTTTTTGGGGGGGGTGGTCTTTGGTTAAATATCAGAGGTCTAAACAGACCCCCATATCTATTTTTTTGAGACAGAGAAAGGGACTGAAGAGTCCCTTTCTCTGTAGCACGTGAATGAATGAGAAATTCATTCATAAAATGACAGTCCTCTAACTGGACACATGCAGCAAAGCTGTTTCAGGTTACCTTGGCGCTGGTAGTACATAAATATGCGGGTGCAGTACGTGGCCGCGCTCCCACACTGAAGAAGTCCCGCCCAGGACGTAACGCGTACGGGGGGAGGAGCGACATATGACATCATCCGTGGCCATCTTTGGTGTCTTCAATGTGTGTCTTTACCAGCGTCGATGCATGCACTCGGTTTGAGTGCTTTATTTGTGAGTGTACCTTTTTATCTATTTAAATAAATCTGGTGTTATACGGAGAGCATTAGATGTAGCGTTCTGTTGTATCTGCATGTACTTTGGATGGTAATTTATCAGAGTGGACCAGGAACACATAGGAGCCCTGCCCTATAGTCCCCAGTTGGGAAGGTGTTTGACAGACCTTTTGGTCTTGCAAATGAGGTGAGCGGCAGTGTATCTCTGTGGTGGAGGGTCCGTACACAACGATGTGTGTCTTCTGAAACAGGTGGATGTCCTATCTGTTCTCTATTGTGATTCAGTTGCCGTATAAGATTTATGTATTAGACTTTGTGGGAGCACTATATGTTTTCTAATCTCTTTCTATATATATCCTGGATTGAATGTTGACTAAGCTGATTATTATCCCAAGGATTCCTTCAGGACATACACTTAGTTCCCCAGTGGGGAAGGTGCATTGTAGGCCATCAGGCCTTACAAATGAGGTGAGCGGCTGTGTGTGTCTGTGGAGGAGGGCTTGTGCACCTGTTTGTCCATTATCTGATTTATGAAGTTTCTTCAAAGTTTATTTTCATTTATGGACTCAAAAGGACATTTGTCAAACACCCATGGGCGTCCGCAGGTAGGGGCAAGGGGGATCAGCAAGGTGTCTGCTTTTCTCCTGCTCAGTCTGCCAGAGACAGCAGTGCTATGACACAGGGGAGAGGCGAGCTGAGGGTTGTCAGAGTGTTTCCCAGCTCCCCCCCTTTTCTCCTGTCAGAAGTGCAGAAGAGAGCTTGCACCAGCTTTCTGTCGACACTTTTTCTCTCCCCATTGGCCACAGCGGATGGGGCTAGGAGACAAGGGGAGCCACATGCAGCACTATGGACAAGGCTCCACCCCTCTGCAATCGGTTCCTCCCCCGGGAGCCCGTAGTGTGTCCGATGCCTGGAGATGTACCCCCTTGTGTCCCGACACCAAGTAAGTCACACAGGAGGCCACATGCAGTACTATAGACAAGATAAAAAGGTTCTGCCCCCTGCACTCGGCTCCTCCCCTAGAATCCCGTAGTGTGCCTGATGTCTGGAGCTCTCCCCTGCTGTGTTACATCTCTGGAGCCTGACACAAGTGAGTGTCCCCAAACAGGGGAGTCTGCCTCATTCTGTGTGTTCCTGTGACTCCTACAACTTCCATGCCATTCTAAACACTTCCCCCTGCAGTCTGCGCACACAACAAACAGAACAGACAGGGAATCCAATGCTGGAGAGGGTAGGATATAGAGTCTGGAGGGTTGGTGTGACTGATTGATTGTTCTTATAGAGTCTGGTGGTTGTTCAGATTATAATTGGCTGTGTATGGTCAGTCTTCACACCAGGAATGCCGCAGGCTGCGGTTTTTTTTGCAAAGCAACACACATGTATGTAAACGCAACGCTTGTGATCACAGGTCTGTGTAAAAAATTGTAAGTAAAGGTGGAATTGCAAAACACATGCAAACGTGATGGCGTTTTTCATTGCATTTGTGGCTAAGCCCCTCCCCTTCATAACATTGTCAAAAAAGGGTGGAGCATGGGTGACTTTAACCACTTCACCCCCGGAGGGATTTTAGGATGTTAGGACCAGAGCACTTTTTGCGATTCGGTACTGCGACGCTTTAACTGACAATTGCACGGTTTTGCGATGTTGTACCCAAACGAAATTTGCGTCCTTTTTTTCTCACAAATAGAGCTTTCTTTTGGTGGTATTTGATGACCTCTGCGTCATTTCTGATCACCACTATAAACAAAAAAAGAGTGACTATTTTGCAAAAAAAAAAAAAAAAACATTTCTTACTGTCTTCTAAAATACAAATTAAAAAAAATATATATAAACACAAAATGTATTCATCAGTTTTGGGCGATTTATATTCTTCCTCATATTTTTGATTAAAAAAAAAAAAAAAACCACAATCAACGTTTGCGCAAAAGTTGCCGTGTTTATAAACTATGATAATTCATTTCTAGCGTTTTTACAATTTTTTTTTTGTTTACTGGTAATGGCGGCGATATGTGATTTTTAATCGGGACTGCAATATTGGGGCGGACATGTTGGACATTGTTGACACTTTTTTGGGACCAATGACATTTATAGAGCGATCGGAAATTTAAATGTCTACTGATTACTGTATAAATGTCATTGGCAGTGAAGGGGTTAACCTGGGGAGCGCTCTAGGGGTTAACTGTGTTCCCTGGCATGTTCTAACTGTGAGGGGGCTGGGCTGTCAGGAGCATGAGAGATCTAACTGTTCCCAGTGACAGGGATCAGTAGATCTCTGTCATGCTGCCCGACAGCACGGGGAACCGCCTTGTTTACATCGGTGGTTCCCCATTTTTCAGCTGTGGCCAGCAATTGGGGCTTGCTGGCGGAGATTGGGTCCGCCCGAGCTTAGGGCCCGCACTCCGGCAGGCACTAGAGCTCCCGCCTGCTAGCCGCGCATGCCCAAGCTGCCGTTTATAGACGGCGATTTGCGAAACAGCGCCACTCTGCAGTAGTAAATGTAATCTAGCCGATCGAGAGCCGGTTAAAATGATGCCCCCCCCAAAAAAGTTCTGCGGACGCCCATGCAAACACAATGGCAAAACTGAGCACACAACGTAGTTATACTGCATCAGCAAGGTCTCTCCCAGGCAAATATTTCAAAGCATACTGGGGTTTCAAACTGTGCTATTCAAGCTCTTTTGAAGAAGCACAAAGTAACGGGAAAGAACCGTAGACACAGTGGTTGGATAAGGAAACTTAAAAGAGAAGTATGGGTTTTTTTTTTTTTTTAGACTTATACTTACCTAGGTGGATGCAGCATCTGTCCCCCGGCGCCTTTTCACTGAGCACCGAGCCATTAAACACTGCCAATGGCTCGGTTCTCACAGATCCCAGAGAGGAGAGCTGCTGGCTGTCAATCAGCAGCTCTCCTCTCTGCTCCTCCACACTCACTTGAGCACTAAGCTGTGGAGAGGCGCGGAGCGGCTGTCTCATTCTCTCAGCAGCTCGCTGAGTGGCTTAGACGGCTGTTGGTTCAAGCACCTGGCGGATTCCGACTCTTGAAGTCTTGACGACGCGGTGCCTGTTACGACTCCTGTGACGTCAACAGAGAGTGGACTTTAGTCTACTCTCTGCTGAAACCGGGTCACAGACGTGCAAAATGAATTGCACTCCTGTGACCCATAGGAGAAGTATGGCCAAATGAGCCCAGGCCATACCTCTCCTTTAATGTATGAAAACATAGGTACTGGGGTGCAGAAAAATTAGGAACTACAGTTTATAGAAGAACAAGACAACCTGGAAGTGATGGTTTGGCCTCCACAGGGCACTGATCTCAACATTGAGTCTGGGATTACATGAAGAAACAGAAGGAATTGAGGCTGCCTACATCCAAAAATCTGTGGTTAGATCTCAAAAAGGTTTGGAACAACTTATCTGCCACGTTTCTTCAAAAACAGTGTGCAAGTGTAGACAAATTGATGCGGTTTGAAGGCAAAGGGTGGTTACACCAAATCATGATTTGATTCAGATCTATTTTCTGTTCATTTACTTTTTTTTTTACTAATTTTGGTAATTGATAAACGTAAACTTTATTTCTTTAGCTTTATTAATTTACAGCATTTGTTCACACCTGCCTAAAACATTTGCATAGTACAGTACATTTCTTCATGCATTATGAATGTTTATAACTTGCGTAACAATGCATCTGTTTAGATATCACTTATGAAAGCATTTAAAGTCTCTTAAAGTGTTACATTGCCTAAAAAAGACAATCCTTGACAGTCATGATTTCAACAAATCATTGTAGAGTCCTGTCTGCTGTACTAAAATCCACTAATAGAATGTCTTCAATCCATGATTTCTGAGTTAAGGGTCATCCTATTACAGTTTTATGAGCAGTGTAACTATTTCAATAAGATCTACTTATAAGTTAGGATCGGTAAATTGGATCCATGCACCACATGCCTATTGATATCACCAAAAAAACCCCATTATCGATTACAGGTACTTTTCAGGTGCTACAAGGATATATTTTAAAATAAATGAACGAGAGAAAGAGCTTGACTAATCATTACACAATTGTTGCTGAATATCAAATCAATATATTTTAACCATTATAATTTTCACACAAGCACCCTCAATACTCCACTTGTCAGCACTTTACATTTCTAGATGTAAATGAGGCTGTTCAATTATCTCAAGCCGATTCCAATAATGGGGCTGAGGTTGATGTTTGTCATGTTTCACAGATATCCTGATATATACATATGTATATGTGCGTGCTGAACTAGTTGCGCCAGGGCAAATTAAAAAAGTCCACCAGACTCCCAATGGTAAACCGTAGAGGAATAAAAAAAGGGATTTTATTCAAACTTACCGTAAAATCCTTTTCTCTGAGTTCACTGACAAGACGCAGCCCTTCAATGACAAGTGGGGTTATATGCACATCCTACTAGGAGTTGACTAGGCAAATAGAAGGAAAGCAAGCTGGTCCCTCCCAGGGGGCCGTCCTCTCTCTCCCATATAACCCCCCTGCCCTGCTTAGCATATCAGTTCGTAACAAGCCGTACAAATGCACCACAGAGGGGTGGGTGCTGCATCTGTCAGTGAACTCAGAGAAAAGGATTTTACAGTAAGTTTTAATAAAATCCCTTTTTCTCTTACGTTCACTGACAGACGCAGCCCTTCAATGACAAGTGGGGATGTCCCAAAGCTGTGTCAGTAAAGAGGGGTGGGTAAACGACAACAACTGTACCCAAACAGAATCCTCTCAGGAGGTGCCAGTTGCGCCTACACTGCCGCCTGTAAAACTTTACGGCCAAAAGCAGCATCCAAAGATGCGGACAACTTTAGAAAACTTAGTAAACGTGTGCACCGATGCCCAAGTGGCCGCCTTGCACACCTCTGATACCGAAGCCTGGTGTCTGAAAGCCCAGTAAGTGCTAACAGCCCTGGTGGAATGAGCCGTGACCGGAAAAGGGGGAACCTTGCCCCGAACAGTATACGCATGGGTCACGGTCTGTCTGATCCAACGAGAAACAGTAGCTGACGAGGTCACCAATCCTTTGCGCGGACCATCCGTCAGTACAAACAATGCACCTGCAAAGCCCTCACGACATCCAATGAATGTAACTCAAATTCCTTAGGATGCGATGGGTGCGGACATAACGAAGGAAGAACAATATCTTCATTAATGTGAAAAGAAGAAACCACCTTCGGTAGAAACGAAGGAGAAGGGCGCAAGACCGCCTTGTCCTTGTGAAGGACCAAGTGAGGAGACTTGCAGGACAACGCTGCCAGCTCAGATACCCGCCTAGCGGATGTAATGGCCACCAAGAAAGCCACCTTCTGCAACAGCAATTGCAAGGGAATATCCCGGATTTTCTCATGGCGGTTTCTGCAGTACAGAAAGTACCAAATTCAAATCCCCCGGTGCTATAGGCGACCTTACCTAAGGAGCCACATGGCGCACACCTTGTACAAATGTACGAATCAATGAATGTGACGCCAAAGGCCGCTGAAAGAGAATCGCCAGAGCCGAAATCTGACCCTTGAGAGTACCCAATGCCAACTTTTTATCCAGGCCCTGCTGCAAAAAAGCCAGCACCCGGGACACAACATAAGAGCGGGGGTTCCAACCCCCCGCCTCGCACCAAGCAATATAGGCCTTCCAGGTGCGATGATAAATCTTGCGCGAAGTACACTTGCGCGCTTTAAGCATGGTAGGGATCACAGAGTCAGAGACACCCCTATCCCTCAACACCTGGGACTCAATAGCCAAGCCGTCAAAGCCAGCGAGGGGAAAGCAGGGTGCAAGATGGGTCCCTGAGACAACAGATCTTCGCGCAGCGGAAGGCGCCAGGGAACATCTGCAACCATTCGCACCACGTTGGCGTACCAAGGACGCCGAGGCCAATCCGGAGCTACCAGGATTGTCGGAATCCCCTACGTTTCCTGTGCAGTAGCCTTGGTAGAAGCTTGATGGGAGGAAACGAGTACTGAAGTCGATACCCACACCAAGGCGCTACCAGCGCGTCCGTGGGGCATGCCAGCAGGTCTCTCCTCCTGCACACAAAAGTCTTTACCTTGTGATTGAACCGGGACGCCATGAGGTCCATAATCGCTGGCACATGAAGTTCTGTCCATCGCAGAATGAGAGCCACTTCCGCAGCTGCTGCTGAGCTCCTCGTTCCAGCCTGATGGTTCACATACGCCACTGCCGTGGCGTTGTCAGACTGAACCCGAACCGGGAGGCCACGCAACTTTACCGTCCAGTGGGAGAGACAGAGCCTGATTGCCCTCAGCTCCAGCACATTGATCGGAAGGCAAGATTCCTGCGCTGACCAACGGCCCTTAGCAGACAGCTGCCCCAGTACCCCAGCCCAGCCCGATAGGCTGGTGTCCATCGTGACTATCGACCAATTCAGGGGAAGAAACGACGTTAGAGCCGGGGCCCGAAGCCACCAGGTCAACAACCCTCTGGTCTGAGGATCCAGTCTGATCAGCTGGTCTAAGGACAGTGGAGACTTGTCCCACCGAGACAGAATCGCTCGTTGAAGGAGCCGAGTGTGACTCTGGGTGTAGGGTACCGCCTCGAAAGCTGAAACCATGAGCCCCAACACCCACATACAGAACCATAAGGAGAACCACCAGCGTGACAGCAGGGTTTGCACCGCTGCTTGCAGTGTAGGTAACTTGGTCAGAGGTAAGAACACCTTCGCCTGCTCCGTGTCCAGAATCAGACCCAGATATTCCAGTCAACAGGACGGTGTCACCTTCAATTTCTGCAGATTGATCAGCCAGCCGAAGTCCTTTAACGAGGCCATGGTGATAGCCACTTCTCCTCCGGAGCCGAAGCAGACTCCGCTCTCAGGAGCAGGTCGTCTAGGTATGCTACCACCGCAATGCCTCTCTGCCTCAGTAGTGCCAGCACCGGGGCCACCAGCTTGGTGAACACCCGAGGAGCCGAGGCCAGACCGAAGGGAAGTGCCACGAATTGGTAATGGAGATCTCCCACTGCAAATCGCAGGAAGCGCTGGTGCCGGAGACAAACGGGAACATGGAGGTACGCGTCCCTGATATCCAGGGATGCCATGAAATCCCCTTGGTGCAAGGCTGCCACGACCGAACTAACCGATTTCATTCGGAATTTTTGCGCTTTCACAAAGTGGTTTAGCGCCTTAAGGTCCAGAACTGACCTGACCCCCCCTTTTTTGGGGACCACGAATAGGCTGGAGTAGAAACCGTGAAACCCTTCCAACTGAAGTACTGGCACGATCACCCCCTGGTCAGAGTGTGCCTGAACAGCCCTTAGGAGGGCCTCCCGATGCCCCTGAGGGAGTCTTAAGTTCGATGGGAAGAACCTGTCTGGGGGTAGAGTGCTGAACTCTATTCTGTACCCGGAGGACACCACTTCCTGCACCCACCGGTCGGAAATGCGGGCAGTCCACCTGTCTGCGAACCCCAGAAGACGTCCCCCCACCCAAAGTTCACGTGGGGGCAACCCATCATGCAGAGGAGGGCTTGTCCTCAGTCTTTTTGTTCTTGCATTGCCAGGGATGTTTTCCGGCCCCTGCGGCAGGCTTGCCGGGCCTCGACCCCTTGCACGCTGCGCCAGGGGCACGAAAAAAACCTCTTCTGACCCGAAGAGGCAGGACCCTGCTTGCGGCGGAACTCCCACCGCCTGGGCTTCGGAAGAAAAGTACTCTTCCCTCCAGTGAAATCCTTGACACGGAGATTACCGTAATCTCTGGGTCTGAGCGTCTGACTTCTCAATTTGCATAGTAAGTGCCTACTACTTCGTGTCTCTTTTACATGATATCCTACACATTGGGGTTTCCCTTTTCCATGTGATCCGTCGATACCCACTGGACTGTGCCGCATTCTCTGGGATCCGAGCCATCCTCATCCTCAGGACAACCGCAGCAGAAGGGTTGGTGAGTGGGGTTTGGGAGGGGAGCACGCACCTACCAATATCCATTTGCTCCACCTTCCCCTCACCCCCTCCACAGACGAACAGTCTATTTCCAAACTTTTGGACTCCTTTTCTTTGTATGAAAATACACTGATAACATCTGCTATTATTTACAGTATATCACTGTATGATTCACCTTTTGGTTTGAAACATTTATGTTGTGTTAAGATTATATGTATTTCTTGGCCTTCCTTTGTTTCCAAATGTTTATAGCTTACTGTGAAGAAGCCCTTTCGTATGAGGAGGTTAAATCTCTTTTCCTCCAGACGTAATGTGCGTCTCCTTGTCCTCTGTGATGACCTTAAAGTGAATAACTCTACACAAGTTCATTATATGGAACACATATGTGCAGGGGCAAACTGATATCTCTCCCTCTGCAGTCATACCTCTTAATACAAAAAAGGATTTTGCTTGCTTTGGAAACCGCAGCTTGGCATTGCATGCCATTAAGCTTATAATATTATGACCCAGATCCTTCTCCACCATTGATTTCCCCAGTTATATTCTCTCTACTAAGTACAGATGTGTTCAAAATAATAGCAGACCAACATCACTAACAAGAGCCAATGATCAGCTCCAGGGTGATCAAAGAAGGTCTAAAGTTACCGGTGAGTACTGTCAGGGCCCCAGGCACCGCATTGAGAGGGGCGCCGCCATTGACAGGAGTAGTGACAGTGGCTGCACTACTCCTGTACGCCCAGCACTGGGAGTGAGAAGGAGAGTGCTGGGAGGATGGGTGGGCTGTGTACAGTCGCTAACAGCCTCGCATGTTAACTGCTGGTTCCTGGATGTTTTGAATTCGAGCTCTATCCTAAGAACAGAGAGAGCCTCCTTACATAATGCACAGACTGTTACAAGCTCCTTTCCCCTTCTTCCCTCCACACCTTCGATGCTTCCAGAGCTCTGCACAGAGGACTCAGCTGCTATGGGGAGGTGCATTGTTCCCTACCAGAGGGAAAGAGAGGCACAAACTGTGTCTGCATGGAAGAAAGAGCTGCTGTCTGGAGCACGCAGTGCACAAGAATCCAGTAGTCACAGACATCTCTACAGGTCTGATTTCAAAACAGAAACTGAAAAGCTTCATTGTGATTCCTTTAAGTGTTTGTAAATGGTAGTGTAGTGATAAAGACTGTAGATCTCAATATTATTGTCATTAGGTTGCATATATATATATATATATATATATATATATACACACACACTGTGTACCATCATTGCAATGCTGTATGAAGACGGTACAGGTTTAGGAGATATTAATTTTACCTACAGCTAAGCCTTATTATAGGCTTACCTGTAGGTAAAAATCACTTTTGGGGTAGACAACCACTTTAATATAGTTTTTAATAGCTATAAAAAGAAGTACAAATAAATATCCACATGTTAATATTACCATTAAATAAATATAAAAGCACATTCACAGTGCTTATCATCACTTTAGCATCCTTCCACATCTTCATACACATGATGATGATATCTTCAATAGCAACCTATTGTCCTAATGACAATAATAATAGATACATGCAGTAGCATGCCCTGAATCCCCTTCCCCCATTTTTTTTTAACCACTTCAGTAGACTACCTTGAGAGGGTAAGTTCAGCTTAGCTTTCATACAAGCCTCCGGTTTAGTCACATCATTGTGGTATTCTTTTTCTCTGCTTTCCGTTCTTAAATCCAAAATACTTTATTTCCAAAATAGCTACAAAATATTAATATCTCACTTATCTCAGATATATTCCATACCCATCCACTCTTTACACTCATTCCACAAAGACATTCTTCACAAAATACTCTCATTGTTCTCATTTCCGCATGTTTTCATAATTCCATTTATCTCTACACTTTAAAGGCCTCTACCTTATGCTACTACTTATGTTACTACCTGAACACGGGTTTCTCTTGTTTATTGTCTGCTTCTAGTTTTCCCATTTATCTATCCATGGTCCCCAATTTTTTTTATATTCTTCGTCTTTTTTCCTTTTACTATATACTACCCTTTCATTACTGATCATTATCTCCATCTCTCTTCTCCATTCTGCATAAGTTGGTGGAGCTGCTGCTATCCATTTTTTCGCTATTAACTTCCTTGCCATAAACAAACTCCTGGACACCACTATCCATTTCTTGTTTGTCAAGCCGGTCTTTCCTACGTATTCAGGTATACACACCATAGGAGTCCTCTCTAAGGTGATTTCTAAAACCTGTTCAATGTTTTCCACAATTTCCTCCCAATATCTATATACCTCAGGACATCTCCGTGCCAAATGGATCATGCTGCTTCACCTCCTCCGCACCGGGGGCATTTCGTATCTTGTCTTCTGCCATATTGAAATGGTCTCTTGGTGTGTAATATGTTCTGTGGAGCAGCAATAGATGTGGTATTCCCTGTGATGGAGATATAGACACTACCAGGCCTACTTCTAGGATCCTTTCCCACTGTTCCTCGGTTATTTCCCCTTTTATCCAGTTTTTCCTACACAGCAGATCTTTCCCTCTAACCTTTGTTGCTACACATATGTCTCTGTATACTCCTGATATTATTCCTCTGGATCCTTTAGCTTCTATTATCTTCTGCAGCGTTGTTATCTCTGACCATTTTAGCGGTTTTGTTTTGAACTGCTTATCCAGAGCATGTTTAATTTGCAGATATACATGTATTGACTGGCTTGGTATTCCATACTCCTCCCTCAGCTCCTGGAATGTCTTCAAACTGCTTCCCTTATACATTTATATTAGATTTTCAATTCCACATTTTTCCCAACTTCTGTTTGGTGTAGCCTTGATATCCCAACACTTTTTTTGTTGTTTTCCATGCTTTTTTTAACTAGCTTTAGGGTAGGAGTCTCCAAGGGGAGAGATTCTGCTTCCAGGGTTTCCACCAGAGTTCTATGGCCCAAATCCACGCTCATTAATCTCTCATTTACCCCTCTTTCTATCCGCCTATTACATCCTTTCAGATCCTTTCAGATGCGTCATTTCAGCTGCCAAAAAGTAACTCCATGGATGAGGTATTGAGAGACCTCCCTTATTTTATGGGCGTTGTATTGTGCCTAAACTTATTCTTGACGGTTTTCCTCTCCATATTAATTCTCTGAAGATTTTTTCCACCTTTTGGAACCAGCTTTTTTTTTATCCAGATTGGAGAATTTTGCAGTACATATAGAAGCTGGAGTAGCCATATCATCTTTATTATATTGCTTTTACCTGCAATCGACAAAGGTAATCGGCTCAACACCCTTTTTTTCGTTTTAAACTTCTCTAGCAGTCTCCCTAGGTTGTCTTCCATATATTGTTTCGGGTTCTTGGTTATCTAAACCCCCAAATACTTTATTCTTTCTACTATTTCCATTTCTGGATATCCCCTTCCCAGAGTTGGCCTCCCCCCATCCACCGGGAGCAGGCTTGATTTATTCCAATTTACCACCAGTCCAGATATTTTCCCAAATTCCGCCAACATATCCATCACTGCTTTCAGAGAGTCCTGCATATCCCTCAGGAACAAGAGTATATCGTCAGCATATAATGCTATTTTTTTCTTCTCCTAGTTCTCTCTGGAACCCCTTAATCTCTATCCTTGTCCTAACAGCGATTGCCAGGGGTTCTATTGCCAGGGAAAAAAGAAGGGGCGACAGAGGGCACACCTGTCTCGTTCCCCGGGTCAGTCGAAAAGTCCCTGAGCATTCATTGTTTATTTTAATCTTAGCCCTAGGGTTTCCATATAGTAACTTAATCCACTTCATGAATCCGGTTCCAAATCCGAATCTTGTCAGAACCCGCCATAAGTAGTGCCACTCTAGACTATCAAATGCTTTTGCTATATCCAATGCCAACACTGCCCTTGATCCTGCATTGGCTGTTGGTATTTGTAGGTTTAGGTACGCTTGCCTTATGTTGGTGGTTCTGTCAGGTATAAAACCCGGACTGGTCTGGATGTATATATTTTGTTATAATTTTTCTTAGTCTCGAAGCCACTACTCCCGCTAGGACCTTAACATCGGCCCCCAGTAGGGAAATCGGTCTGTAGGCGGAAGGGTCTAGTGGATCTTTATCTTCTTTCGGCAACACAATTATTGTGCATTCTAGCATAGAGTCTGGCAGTTTACCTTCCTTTCTTGCCTCCTCGAATACTTCCAAAAGGGTCAGGGCCAGGACATCTCCATATCTCTTGTATATCTCAACCGGCAACCCATCTGATCCTGGTGATTTTTGGTTTGCCATTGCTGTAATCATTCTTTTTATTTCTTCTATAGTTAGTGGGGCATCAAACTGTTTGGCTATCTTCCTCGGTCAGGAGTGGGATCTCCAGTGAATCCCCAGATCTCTGGCGCTGCATTCACCAACACCACAGCAGCATCTCTCCCCGCTGCTTGCCACCTTCTTCAATAGTTAAAGGATACGTTCACCTTCGTATAAAAAATAATAAATGCACATCTTTTTGCAGGTAAAAAATGTGCATTTATTATTTTTGTATTAGGAGCCTGTAAAGCATTGAACCAACGATCAGCAGATCGCTGATGCCATGCAGGTCTCCTCCAAAATGTCAGTGTATCTGCTTACCCGTACATCCCATGTTACATGTTCCACCCTAAAATGCTAAAATGGAACATGGAACAGATTTCCAAGGGTGAACTTATCTTTTAAGCACTGTACCCACAGGCCGAATTTTCAGAATTATCGACCAGTATTGTCCGGTTCAATACAAACCGGCTGACATTCGGCCCGTGTGTAGACCAGCCTGTTTGTCAGAAGCCGGCCAAATGGCCCTGTCAGAACAAAGCACAGTGGAGAGATCACTGTACCAACATTGCATAGTTAGCAAAGCCTTTTAACTATATGTGGCATTATTAAATCTGAGAACTACACTGTTTAGTGATGGGGTAGGCAACCTGCGGCCCTCCAGCTGTTGCAGAACTACAAGTCCCATCATGCCTCTGGGAGTAATTGTAATTGCCAGCCTTGCAACACCTCATGGGAAATGTAGTTCCACAACAGCTGGAGGGCCACAGGTTGCCTACCCCTGGTATTTAGTGCAATGCTAAAGCGGCTCCTCTCAAGCTCTTCAGTTTTTTTCATTCAGCCCGCTGAAATTATAGTGTGTATTAGACATTAGACAGTATATTTCAGAGCCGAGGAATGCTATCCCCATAGTTGCCAAAAGTCACAGATCTGCTGCGACAGTCACATTTTCTAGACAGCTGTCAAGCAGCAGCTTTGTCCTGACCTATGTCCCGGAATCCAAGCCATGGGGACAGCTGCAGTATTTTACATCTCTGGGCAATTTAAAGAATAATTCTAGGTATACCTATATTAAACATAGTTATATTGTTCCAGTTTGGGCTAGTGAAACTATGTATATACCATAGAGAACCACACCTGCTCCAAGCTACTTATCCCTTCCAGCCTGTGCGTGAGTCCATCAAAAGGTGCAGGCTCTGCTGCATAGACAAGTAGAGAAAAGATCCCTGGATGACCGCACTCCACACGAATGAATCTTTATTAAAGATGATTAAAATCCATACAACCAAGGCACAATATGATTCCAATGGGAACACACGGCTAGCCGTGTTCTCCCATTGGAATCATATTGTGCCTTGATTGTATGGATTTTAATCATCTTTAATAAAGATTCATTCATTTGGAGTGCGGCCATCCAGTGATCTTTTCTCTACTTATGTATATACCATACCTGACTGATGCCCCTAAGGCTGCAGAGAAAGTGACTGGGGATTCTGTTCTCTGTCTCAAATGTGAGATATTAGGGGGTCTGTGTAGACCCCTGATATTTCACCAAAGCCCCCCACCAAACAGGGCTCCTAAACATTGTGAAAGATAATAAAAAATAATATTGTAAAAAACTAAATTATAAAAAAATATATGAAAAAAAAAACTGCTGGCACTGTCCTGCTCTCCACAAATTCAAGGCACGGTACACTGTAAAGACAGTGAAGCATGGTGGCGCAAGCATCATGATATGGGGATGTTTCTCATACAATGCTGTTGGGCCTATTTATCGCATACCAGGGATCATGGATCAGTTTGAATACATCAAAATACTTGAAGAGGTCATGATGCCTTATAACAGTGTTTCTCAACTCAAGTCCTCAAGGCGCCCCAACAGGTCATGTTTTCAGGATTTCCCTCAGATCAAACAGATGTGGTAATTACTAAGGCAGTGAAACTGATCAAATCACCTGTGCAAAATAATGGTAAGCCTGAAAACATGACCTGCTGGTGAGCCTTGAGGACTGGAGTTAAGAAACTTATACTGAAGAGAAATGCCATTGAAATTGGTGTTACAACAAGACAACGACCCCAAACATCAGTAAGGGAACAGCATCTTGGTTCCATACCAACAAGATTGGACAAGAGTGGACAGCGCAATCCCTGGACCTTAATCCAATAGAAAAACTTTTTAGGCACTGCAATACACACAGTCATCTAAAATAAGTTGTTTATTATTACAAAAAGCTTAAAAATGACAAAGTGAGAATAAAATTCCTAGCACCATAGGCTAGTGAAACTACCACATCACTAGAACCACTCATAGGCCAAACTATAACTTTTGCATGAAACTTGTACAAGTGCAAACATCAATGTCTATATAGACTTGGTGTAAAGTTAATGTAAGGGGTAGAAAGCTTGGAGCGCTACATGTTTTGCGCTGATGCTGATTGGTGGCTGCGGCGATCTGGGTGGACGGCCTGGGGGAGACATCATGTTTCCCCTCATTAGTGCCTCCCTTTTTGCTGCTATGGGTCATTAATTGGTTTATCATCACTGGTTTATTGCTTAATCACATTTTATCATATGACCCCATTTTACAGAGCTCTAAATCATCTCTATTTGCCATGGTGGCGGGTGTCTGGTTTTGTCTGTGTCCCCGCATCCATGTTGTGCACCCATCCCACACTATCCTGTGGTGCTATACCAGGCAGATCTTTGTAGACCTATGATACCTTAGATCACACCTTTTCTTGTTATATACATTTTTTGCATGTAATTGCTTGTTTGTACTTATTGTTTTTATTTCAATCCTACATAGAATACTTACCTCAAGGTCCTGAAGAAGTGTGTCTGCATGAAACATGTAGAGCTCCGAGCTTTCTACCCCTTACATGAACTACTTATGGTAGTGTGACTAGCTTATGGTGCTAATAATTTTAAACTCACTTTGTCATTTTTAACCACTTCCCGCCCGGCCTATTGACAAATGACGGCCGGGCGGGGGCACACAATCGCGGCAATCATTGGTGTGGTGGGTCAGTTTGACCCATCGCCTTACCGATCTCGGTAAAAAGCTTCCATCAGAAGCCAATGACCAATCACGGCTGATCACGATGTAAACAGGAAGTGCAGTTTATCGGCTTTTCCTCTAGTCGCATCTGCAGACGCGAGTAGTGGAGAGCCGATCGGCGGCTCTCCTGATGGTGGGTCTGCACTAATTGTTTATCAGCGGAGTCCCCCCTCGGATCACCACACTGGACCACCAGAGAGCCCGCCCAGGGGCCACCAGGGAGAGCCCCTCCAGGGACCACCAGGGAGCTGACCCTAGACCACCAGGGAGATGATCAGGGAGCCCACACTAGACCACCAGGTAAGGGGCATAATGTCCAACATGGCTGGCACTCAGTGTCAATTACAAATGGCACCCTAGAACACCAGGGAGAGGATACCTTACAGCGCCCTCTTTCAGTGCCGCCTATTAGTGTCCACCAGTGCCAATCAGTGCCCACTAGTACCCACCAGTGCCACCTATCAGGGCCCACCAGTACCACCTATCAGTGCCCATCAGTGCTGCCTATGAGTGCCTGTCAGTGCCGCACATCAGTGCCAGTTAGTGTTGCTTATCTTTGCCGCCCATCAGTGCTGCATATAAGTGCCATCAGTGCCAATCAGTACTGCCTCATCAGTGCCCATCAGTGTAGCCTATCAGTGCCCATCCGTGATGGAGAAAATGTACTTATTTACAACGTTTTGTGTCGAAAACAAAGAAAAACTTTTTTTTTTCAAAATTTTCTGTGTTTTTTTATTTGTAGCGCAAAAAATAAAAACCACAGAGGTGATCAAATACCACCAAAAGAAAGCTCTATTTGTGGGAACAAAATGATAAAAACTTAATTTGGGTACAACGTCGCATGACCGCGCAATAGTCATTCAAAATGCAACAGCACTAAAAGCTGAAAATTGGTCTGGGGGGGGAAGAGGGGTAAGTGCCTGGTATTGAAGTGGTTAAGCTTTTAGTAATAATAAACAAATTATTTTTAGATGACTGTATGTGCTGTGGTGCCTAAAAGTCAATTTTTCCAATTTATCTACAATTGAGGATGTGGCACCCTTTTATTGTACTTGCATCCACAGTACCACCAGGTGGGGATGCCCTCTTTTCATTAATCCAACAGAAAACTTATGTGGTGACATAAAAAATGCTGTTTCTGAGGTAAAACCAAGAAATGCAGAGGATTTGTGGAATGTAGTGCAATTGTCTTGGGCTGGAATACCTGTCCACAGATGCCAGAGGCTGGTCTACTCCATGCAACACAGATGTGAAGCAGTTTTCAGAACAGTAGGTATACAACTAAATATTAACCACTTCAATACCAAGGACGTGATATGACATCCTGGAATGGACAAATGAATGGGGTAGGCAACTACATGGCAAATGAGGTTTAATGTAGAGAAATGTAAAATAATGCACTTGGGTGCCACAAATATGAATGCAAACTACTCACTAGGGGGAGAGCCTCTGGGGGAATCTAGTATGGAAAAGGACCTAGGGGTCTTAGTAGATGGCAGGCTCAGCAATGGCAGGCAATGCCAAGCTGCTGCAAGCAAAGCCAACAGGATATTGGCATGCATTAAAAGGGGGATTAATTCCAGAGATAAAATGTTCCCACTATACAAAACTCTGAAAAATTCAATAATGGTGATGTCACCTATAATGGCCGTCTCTAGACCCACCAATCAGCGCAAATATGGAGTTGTTGGGTCTCTTAAGGGAGAGAATCCAGATGAGGAGAGGACTTATAAAGCTGCCATTAAAAATTAGTCAGAATATACAATATAACATGCACAATATCTATGTGGCTAAAACAAGCCACCACCCTGTAGTGCAAAATAGCGCTAAAAAAAGTCCCAAATCAATTTCCACACAAAGTATGAAGGGTGGGCACAACTCCCAGAGATGATCAAGTATCTTGCTATAGATATGGTCGATGTGAAGACAGAATCCAGTCACCCGGGAAAATCAAGATATATCAACCCAGTGTAGCATGCAGGTCCACAATCTGCTTACCAGAAAGTGAGAATATTAGAGACCTATGTTCAGCTGGTGTGCTGTATTATACCACGGACTCTGGACCTTCTGTCTATTGCTGCCACTTGTCAGTATTCTCCGTCCATATTAATCGGTCATATTATGGGAGAGAAGACACATACCATAGCGTAATCCCGTAAAAGCTGTTTTATTGCCAACCCGCTTAAAAACACACTTACAAACAAGTAATGCAAACTCGCAAATTCATCAGTAAAATCAGCACTGTAAAGACGTCTCACCGCTCCACGCTTAGATCCAGCGTGCGTGTCTTTTGTTGCTTTCTCTCAGCGTCCTGGAGCGCAAAACGTCACTTCCGGTCGTGGGGTCACGCACTGACGCATTTCGTCATCACCGTAGAAGTCGTGATGACGAAACGCGTCAG
>BLSH010347680.1:167805-185832 GCA_018402905.1 Glandirana rugosa
GCAAGGAGGACTTAAAGTATCTCACAAAAGTGAGTACACCCCTCACATTTCTATAAATATTCTAAATATTTTATTATATCTTTTCATGTGACTACACTGAAGAAATTACACTTTGCTACAATGTAAAGTTGTGAGTGTACAGCTTGTATAACAGTGTAAATTTGCTGTCCCCTCAAAATAACTCAACACACAGCCATTAATGTCTAAACTGCTGGCAACAAAAGTGAGTACACCCTTAAGTGAAAATGTCCAAACTGGGTCCAATTAGATATTTTCCCTCCCCGGTGTCATGTGACTCATTAGTGTTACAAGGTCTCAGGTGTGAATAGGGAGCAGGTGTGTTAAATTTGGTGTTATCACTCTCACTCTCTCATACTGGTCACTAGAAGTTCAACATGGCACCTCATGACAAAGAACTCTCTGAGGATCTGAAAAAAAGAATTGCGGCTCTACATAAAGATGGCCTAGGCTATAAGAAGATTACCAAGACCCTGAAACGAAGCTGCAGCACGGTGGCCAGGACCATACGGTGTTTTAACAGGACAGGTTCCACTGAGAACAGGCCTAGCTATGGTCGACCAAAGAAGTTGAGTGCACGTGCTCAGCGTCATATCCAGAGGTTGTCTTTGGGAAATAGACACATGAGTGCTGCTAGCATTGCTGCAGAGGTTGAAGGGGTGGGGGGGGGGGGGTCAGCCTGTCAGTACTCAGACCATACGCCGCACACTGCATCAAATTGGTCTGCATGGCTGTCGTCCCAAAAGGAAGCCTCTTCTAAAGATGATGCACAAGAAAGCCTGCAAACAGTTTGCTGAAGACAAGCACATGGATTACTGGAACCATGTCCTGTGGTCTGATGAGGCCAAGATAAACTTATTTGTTTCAGATGGTGTTAAGCATGTGTTGCGGCAACCGGGTGAGCAGTACAAAGACAAGTGTGTCTTGCCTACAGTCAAGCATGGTGGTGGGAGTGTCATGGTCTGGGGCTGCATGAGTTCTGCCGGCACTGGGGAGCTACAGTTCATTGAGGGAACCATGAATACCAACATGTACTGTGACATACTGAACCAGAGCAGGATCCCCTCCCTTCGAAGACGGGGCCGCGTGGCAGTATTCCAACATGACAACCACCCCAAACACACCTCCAAGACGACCACTGCCTTGCTAAAGAAGCTGAGGGCAAAGGTGATGTACTGACCAAGCATGTCTCCAGACCTAAACCCTATTTAGCATCTGTGGGGCATCATCAAATGGAAGGTGGAGGAGCGCACAGTCTCTAACATCCACCAGCTCTGCAATGTCGTCATGGAGGAGTGGAAGAGGACCCCAGTGGCTACCTGTGAAGCTCTTGTGAACTCCATGCCCAAGAGGGTTAAGGCAGTGCTGGAAAATAATGGTGGCCACACAAAATATTGACACTTTGGGCCAAATTTGGACATGTTCAGTTAGGAGTGTACTCACTTTTGTTGGCAGTGGTTTAGACATTAATGGCTGTGTGTTGAGTTATTTTGAGGGGACAACAAATTTATACTGTTCTACAAGCTGTACATTCACTACTTTGCTAAAATGTAAACTGTCATTTCTTTAGTTTTGTCACATGAAAAGAAATAATAAAATATTTACAAAAATGTGAGGTGTACACTCACTTTTGTGAGATACTGTACATGGACGCCCTCCACGCATTTAAATCCACGCTGTAGCCGTCTTTCGGCTATAGTGCGGATGTCAAGTGGCTAAGATGATATCACATGAGTGTAAATTTTATGTAATGTGATGGGGATGGTAAAACGTATAGTGAATTTATGTCTTTTACTTTAGGAGAGTTTTGTTCCCTTGCATGCAAGGGGCAAAAAAAAAAAAGACAAAAAAAAAAAACAATCTGTGTGAACAGTGTAGCATTAAGTGGGTTAAAAAGGGCACAAAGTTGCTAGACCATAACTTTATCACAGGTATGCAATCACTAGAGGTTTGAATTATCTTTTGTTTGCTTACATGTGCATTTGATGCTCAACAATAAACACAAGTGTCATCCAAATTATCCATTCAGTGTTGCAACTTAAAAGAGAAGCTCGGGGTTAAAAAAAACAAACAATTATACTCACCTAGGTGGATGCAGCATTGATCCGATGCTGCATCTGTCCCCCACTGGCTCTGCAGTGAGAACTGAGTGATCAAATGCCGCTGATCACTCCGTTCTCCCTCTCTGCTCTAAGCAGAGAGCTGTGACTGTCCTTCAGGGGAGAGCTCTCCCCTCCAGCATTCACTGGAGCACTCAGCTGTGGAAGGGGCGGGATGGGCTGGCTCAGTTTCTCAGTGTATCGCTGAGAGGCTGGGCCAGGTGCCATTCCAGGTATCTGGGTGGATCCCAACCATATGGTCAAGATATTTCCTGAGCCTGGACTGGCTGAGAGTCTTCAGCCAACAGCGGACATTAGCCTGCTATTGCCTGAAAACAATGAACTGCACTCCTGCGATCCATAGGAGAAGACATCTATTGCTGGCTGTAATAAACCTGCAATATATCATTATAGCATTGCTCTGCTGTTGTAAGGAGACCTAGGCAGAGCTATGACAGCTCTGCCAGACCCTCCATGGCAAGACAGTGTGGGGATCTCTCTCATGAACTTGCCACACTCACAGTGTAAACCATGTAGATTCTCATTCAAATAGTGATCACAGATAAAATGATATATTTGAACAAATTACACATAAGGATTTAAAATGAAAAAAATTATACATTATTATTATCTGAATAGATGAAATTATGCCAACAGGTGATTCGATACTGACAAAAGCATTGCTGGCAATGCCCCCAGTGCACCCTCATAACCCCACTCACACTGTGGGACTCCATTTTTGTAGAAAGCAATAAGAAGAAACAGAAAACAGAAGGGAGGGGCCTGTGTTCTGTACTGTACTTCAAACTATTGAATTTAAATGCAAGTCAAAATGACCCTTATCTTAATTATACAGTCCGGGATATAGGATGATCTGTGGTAATAGACCATGGGGCATCCCCAAACAATAAACGGAGGGGTGTGGAACAATATAGTAAAGGACAGAAAACAGATCCACAAGAAAACAAGGGGCAAAGCACCTGAAACACTCAAATGGTAGCTTGAAGCAAGTTGTAGCCAAAGCACGCATCAGCAAAGGCCTGGAGGTCAACCTGGTAAAATTTGGACAGAAGACCAGGTTGCAGCTTTGCTGCCATACAAAATGAATGCTTGATGCTTAAAGGCCCAAAAAACACCAACAGATCTGGTGGAATGGGCACTGATTGCAAAGGAGGGAACCCATTCCTTGAGGGCAAAAGCTCTGGAAACAAGCTAACTGAGCCACCTAGTCATGGTGGAAGAGGAAGTAGGGTGACCCCTTCTTGAGACCCTCAAGGAGGATAAAAAGGGAATCAGTTTTTCAGTGGGAACATATTGCAGTTAGGTAAACCCTAACTGCCATGGCCACATCCAAACAATGGGGTGTAGTCTCCTTTTCATGCTTTGGAGCAGGACAGAGGGAAGGATAATATCCACAATGAGGTGAAAAAAAGAGCACTCTGAGAAGGAAGGAGGGTCTGGGTCAAGGGACCACTTTGTTTCTATGTAAGATAAGAAAATGTTCTTTACAAGAAAGAGCCATTAACTCAACATGCCTGATACACATACAGCCATGGCTAAAAGTTTTGCAAATGACACAAATATACATTATTTACAAAGTATGTTGCTTCAGTGTTTTTTAATCCTTTTGTCAGATGTTACTATGGTATACTGAAGTATAATTATAGGCATTTCATACGTGTCAAAGGCTTTTATTGACAATTACAGTGGGGCAAAAAAGTATTTAGTCAGCCACCAATTGGGCAAGTTCTTCCACTTAAAAAGATGAGAAAGGCCTGTAATTTTCATCATAGGTACACATCAACTATGAGAGACAGAATGTGCAAAAAAATCCAGAAAATCACATTGTCTAATTTTTAAAGAATTTATTTGCAAATTATGGTGGAAAATAAGTATTTGGTCACCTACAAAAAATCAAGATTTCTGGCTCTCACAGACCTGTAACTTCTTCTTTAAGAGGCTCCCCTGTCCTCCACTCGTTACCTGTATTAATGGCACCTGTTTGAACTCGTTATCAGTATAAAAGACACCTGTTCACAACCTCAGTCAGACTCCAAACTCCACTATGGCCAAGACCAAAGAGCTGTCAAAGGACACCAGAAACAAAATTGTAGCCCTGTATCAGGCTGGGAAGACTGAATCTGCAATAGGTAAGCAGATTGGTGTGAAGAAATCAACTGTGGGAGCAATTATTAGAAAATGGAAGACATACAAGACCACTGATAATCTCCCTCGATCTGGGGCTCCACGCAAAATCTCACCCCGTGGGGTCAAAATGATCACAAGAATGGTGAGCAAAAATCCCAGAACCACACAGGGGGGGGGGGGGGCTAGTGAATGACCTGCAGAGAGCTGGGACCAAAGTAACAAAGGCTACCATCAGTAACACACTACGCCGCCAGGGACTCAAATCCTGCAGTGCCAGACGTGTCCCCCTGCTTAAGCCAGTACATGTCCGGGCCCATCTGAAGTATGCTAGAGAGCATTTGGATGATCCAGAAGAGGATTGGGAGAATGTCATATGGTCAGATGAAACCAAAATAGAACTTTTTGGTAAAAAACTCAACTTGTCGTGTTTGGAGGAGAAAGAATGCTGAGTTGCATCCAAGAACACCATACCTACTGTGAAGCATGGGGGTGGAAACATCATGCTTTGAGGCTGTTTTTCTGCAAAGGGACCAGGGCGACTGATCTGTGTAAAGGAAAGAATGAATGGGGCCATGTATCGTGAGATTTGAAGTAAAACCTCCTTCCATCAGCAAGGGGATTGGAGATGAAACGTGGCTGAGTCTTTCAGCATGACAATGATCCCAAACACACTGCCCGGGCAATGAAGGAGTGGCTTCGTAAGAAGCATTTCAAGGTCCTGGAGTGGCCTAGCCAGTCTCCAGATCTCAACCCCATAGAAAATCTTTGGAGGGAGTTGAAAATACGTGTTGCCCAGCGACAGCCCCAAAACATCACTGCTCTGGGGGAGATCTGCATGGAGGAATGGGCCAAACTACCAGCAACACTGTGTAAAAACCTTGTGGAGACTTACAGAAAACGTTTGACCTCTGTCATTGCCAACAATGGGTATATAACAAAGTATTGAAATGAACTTTTGTTATTGACCAAATACTTCTTTTCCCCCATAATTTGCTAATAAATTCCTCTCTCATCTTTTTAAGTGGGAGAACTTGCAGAATTGGTGGCTGACTAAATACTTTTTTGCCCCACTGTATATTAAAGCAGTTGTATACTTAAGAAAAAAAAAAACTGTAAGGCAAAGGCATAATCAGCTAGCATGCACCGCATAGTAGCTCATTATGAAATACTTACTCAGAACGAAGTCCAATGGGTCCGTCCGGTCGCCGCAGAGGGAGCTGATATTTTCCCTCGGGGATCCTGCCAGGTTCGCAGCTCCGGTGCTGTGAGTGGCCGGAGCCGCGAGATGTCACTCCCGCGCATGCGCCTGGAGCCCATCTTTCCAGCAAGGGCCTTCGCCGGGACATCACTGCGCATGAGCCGTGATGTCAGCGGCTGCATGCAGGGCGAATATCTCCTAAACCATGCAGGTTTTGGAGATATTCATTTCACCTATATTTCACCTTATTATATTATAGGTTTACCTGTAGGTAAAAATCACAAAATAGTGTATACAAATGCTTTAACCACTTTCTGACCGTGCTATAGCAGAATGATGGCTTCAGCACGGACGGCTAGTTCTGGGAGGCCATCCCGTGATCGCGCATGGCACGCTCTGTGATCACAGTGTCCAGAGGACACTGCTGATCACAGATTAAGGTAAAGAGCCAATCAGGCACTGATTACTAGTGCACTCCCAACAGTGCCCACCAGTGCTGCCAATCAGTGCCTCCTCATTAGTGTCACCCATCAGTGCAGCCTCAAAAGTGCCGCCCCATCAGTGTCACCTATCGGTGCTCATCAGTGCAGCTTTATCAGTGAAGGAGAAAAATGACCTGTTTGCAACATTTTATAACTACGAAAAAGTTTTTTTTTTCCTAAATTTTTGGTCTTTTTTCGTTTGTTCAGTAAAAAATAAAAATCCCAGTGGTGATTAAATACCACCGAAAGAAAGCTCTATTTGTGTGAAAAAATTATAAAAATTTAGTTTGGATACAGTGTTGCATGACCACGCAATTTTCATTCAAAGTGCAAAAGGGCTGAAAGCTGAAAATTGACCTGTGCAGGAAGGGGGTAAATGTGCCCAGTAGGCAAGTGGTTAAATGTATGCAGAGTCAATATTTGCAGTGTTGACCCTTCTTTTTCAAGACCTTTGCAATTTGCCCTGGCATGCTGTCAATCAACTTCTGGGTCAGCATCCTGATTGATGGCAGCCCATTGTTGCATACTCAATGCTTGGAGTTTTTCACAATTTGTGGGGGGTTTTTTGTTCACCCACCTCTTGAGGATTGACCACAAGGTCTCAATGGTATTAAGGTCTAGGGAGTTTCCTGGCCATGGACCCAAAATGTTGATGTTTTTTCCCCCAAGCCACTTAGTTATCACATATGGCAAGGTGCTCCATCATGCTGGAAAAGTCTCTGACAATATCATGTATTATGTCCGCAATCTTTGACCATCTGCTGTATTGTATTCATAGTCTCTGACCATCTCTTGTATCATGCCCATAGTCTCTTACTAAATCCTTTCTCTGATAATGAATATCACTGAATTTTATGTTTGGCCCTTTATTAATTTCGGGGGCCAAACTTGAGGCCCCCATAGCAAGAAAGTTGATTACCACTATTATAGAGCATCCTTTCTCAACATTTTTAACATCAAAGAATCCTTGAAAAATGTTTGCAGTCTCAGGAAACCCCCTGCTGAAAATTACTATATCTACAGTTAACAGTACATTAGCATAATGGTCTGAGAAGGAGAAGAATACACCAAAAAACTAAAGAAGGTATGATGCTACTAAAAATCAAATTTGAGCAAAGTGATTCCTACAAGTCCAGATAGTAAATATTAGAAATAAGCTCTCAAAAAACATTCAGAAAAAAAAAACACAATGTGAAAAGTCCTTCCAGAAATCTTCCAATCACAGTGCTTTAAAGTATTTAGGCTGGGTTCACACTATCCAACATTTAAACGGTCCGATATCGATCCTACTTTGCTGCGCGATTTACGGTCCTACATAGGGTTAAAGTCGGACCGATTTTCTGTGAACAGGGATCCGACTTTGATCCCGACAATACCAGGCACCTTGTGCTCTGGGGATCTTGAAGGGGAACTCCACGCCAAATGTAAAAAAAAAAAACTGGCATGGGATCCCGCTCCAGGAGCACACCAGGCCCTTTGGTCTGGTAGAGATTTTAAGGGGAACCCCCACGCTGAAAAAACGGCGTGGGGTCCCCCCCAAAATCCATACCAGACCCTTATCCGAGAGCGCAGCCCGTGAGGCCAGGAAAGGGGGTGGGGACGAGCGAGCGCCCCCCCTGGACCATACTAGGCCGCATGCCCTCAACATGGGGAGTATGGGTGCTTCGGGGCAAAAGCACCTTGTCCCCATGTTGATGAGGACAAGGGCCTCTTCCCGTCTGCGGGCGGGGACTTATCCGAATCTGTAAGCCCCCTTTAACAAGGGGGCCCCCAGATCCCGGCCACCCCACCCTATGTGAATGAGTATGGGGTACATTGTACTCCTACCCATTCAATTGAAAAAAAGTGCAAAATAAAAACCACACTACACAGGTTTTGAAAATCTTTTATTAAATCAGCTCCAGTGTCTTCTCCCCTCTCCGCCTCTTCTTTGTTCTGCTCTTTTGTGGGGTCTTCTATCTTCTGAGGGGTCTTCTTTCTTTTCCTTCTCTGTGGAGTCATCTGCTCTTTTGCCCATCTTCTGCTCTTATGCCGGTCTTCTCCGCTGTCCTCTTCCCTCTGTTCTTCCTCTCTTCTTCTTCCCATGTTAACACGACACGATCTCCTTCACGAATGCCCTCTCCGCTGTGTGCTGTGCCTTATATTGGTATGGGGCAGGGCCACCCGCTGACATCACCCAGAGGCCCCGCCCCTATGATGTCACGTCCCATGGGGGGGAGCCGTGACATCATAGGGGGTGGGGCATCCGGGTGATGTCAGCAGGTGGCCCCACCCCATGCCAATATATCCTGTATCCTTATAAAGCTGCCCATTCCTCTTGGCAAAAAGCCTCCAGTTCCTGGAAATTCTTGTGCTGTTTTGCACGAACTGCACGTTTGAGACCTCTCCAGAGTAATGGGGACAATGCAGCCTCAATGCATTTTGCAGGATGTGCGTCATCAGGATACTTAGCCGCGGCCATCTTCATCGAGCCTTAAAGTGGATGTAAACCCTCCATATAACCAGTGAAGTGAACAGCCTCAGATGATACACAGAGATTAATCAAATCTCCCTACATAGGTTTTACATCTATATATGCTGTCTTTACATTTATATATGGGACTGAGCAGCGGCAGAGTGGGAGAGTGGGAGCGGAGGACCCCCTCCCCCCCGCAACTGGGCGGCTGAGCGGGAGCGGAGGACCCCCCCGTGACTGAGCGGGAGCGGAGGACCCCCCCGTGACTGAGCGGAAGCAGAGGACCCCCCCTGTGACCAAGACCGAGCGGCGTCAGAAGGACCAGGAGGCAGCAAGCCGACAGAGGCAGCAGGTGAGGGTATCTGCGGACCGGAGGGAGACTGACTGACAGGAGGGACATCGGCGGGACTGAAGGCGGCTGACTGATCCCTGTAAAGTGTCAGACTTCAAGGGGAGGCTGTGCAGAGTTGTAGAGTGACAGAGGCACATACAATAAAGGCAGACTGACAGTGTGAGTGCCTGGGAGTGGCTGTGAGTACCTGAGCATCTGTGAGTACCTGAGCATCTGTGAGTACCTGAGTATCTGTGAGTACCTGAGCATCTGTGAGTACCTGAGTATCTGTGAGTGCCTGAGTATCTGTGAGTGCCTGAGTATCTGTGAGTGCCTGAGTATCTGAGTACCTGAGCATCTGGGAGTACCTGAGCATCTGGGAGTACCTGAGCATCTGAGAGTACCTGAGTATCTGGGAGTACCTGAGTATTGTGATTTCCTGGGTATTGTGATTGCTTGAGTATCTGGGAGTACCTGAGAGTACCTGAGTATCGTGTCCACCTGCGTATTCTAGTGTTGTGAGTACCTGAGTGTTCGTGGGTACCGGGGTGTTGTGAGTACCAGGGTATTCGTGGGTACCTGGGTATTGTGATTACCTGAGTATACTGGGAGTACCTGAGTATTCTGTGGGTACCTGAGTGTTTGTGAGTACCTGAGTATTCGGGGGTACCTGGGTGTTGTGAGTCCTGAGTATTCGTGGGTACCTGGGTGTTGTGAGTACCTGAGCATTCGTGGGTACCTGGGTATTGTGATTACCTGAGTATTCTGGGAGTACCTGAGTGTTTGTGATAGCCTGAGTATACTGTGATTACCTGAGGATTCTAGGAGTACCTGAGTGGCAAGGGCCTGAGTAGTTTAGGAGTACCTGAGTGGTGAGGACCTGGTTATTCTGTGAGAACTTGAGTATTCTGCGAGTACCTGGGAAACAGTGTCAGTACCTGAGCATAGGGTGCGGGTACCTGAGTATTGGGTGAATACCTGAGTAACATAGTGCGAGTACCTGGGTGTTCTGTGAGTACCCGAGTGTGGCGTGAGTACTGAGTGTTGTGAGACCCTGTGTACTGTGAGTATTAGCGACAGGCAGCCAGCGGTTAGTTAATTGGCTAGGGCATAATTCCCAGTCTCCACTAAATCAATAGGTACGATGCCCGGCGGGTGTGGAGAAGCGATTCGGTGTACATCTTGTCGCATGTATGCGTTCCTTGATCATGAGATCGAGGGTGAATACTGCTGTACAAAATGTAAGCACGTTGTTTCCCTGGAAGCCCAGGTCCTGAATCTAAGGAAGAAACTGTCAACACTGAGATGACTCTCCATACTTAAGGAGAGTTGGGATCATACTCGGCAGGTGCCGGTAGGGGCCAGCACAGAGGCGGGTGGAGACATAGAGGTGCAGGCACCAGAACAGAGTAGCTGGGTGACAGGAAGGGTAGAAGGGAAAGAGTCAGGGGGGCTGATCCTGGGCTGGAGCATCCCAATAGATACACCCTGTTGTGTGATATTGCGGAAACCAGCAAGGAATCGGCAGCGCTGGAGCAGAGTGGCACCCCTAGCTGCCAGGGGAGTAACTCCTCCAGCGAGGGTGGGGATGAAGCCAGTGGAAAGGTAAGACAGATTGTGGTGGTAGGGGACTCCATTCTTAGAAACACAGAGAGGCCAATCTGTCACAAAGACCTGAAGCATCGAACTGTAAACTGTTTACCGGGCGCTCAGGTTTGGGACATCACGGATCGCGTGGACAGATTGCTGGGAGGGGCTGGGGAAGACCCGGCTGTCATGGTACATGTTGGCACCAATGACAAAGTTAGAGGTAGGTGGAGTGTCCTAAAAAAAGATTTCAGGGACCTAGGAGCAAAATTGAGGCTTAGGACCTCCAAGGTAGTATACTCAGAAATACTACTGGTACCTCGAGCCACACCAGAGAGGCAGTGGGAGATTAGGGAAATTAACAAGTGGCTGAGGAGCTGGTGTAGAAAGGAGGGTTTTGGGTTCCTGGAGAACTGGGCCGATTTCTCAATCGGTTACGAGCTCTATAGAAAGGATGGGCTGCACCTAAATGGGGAAGGTGCAGACCGGCTGGGAATGAGGATGGCCGAAAAGTTAGAGGGGCTTTTAAAGTAGGCAACGGGGGGGAGGGTCCAGACTTAGAAATAGCCAGAGTGGAACTGAGTTCAGGGGGTAGTGTTGGTGGGAGGAGTGATAGGCCGAATAAAGAAGTTTAATCCGAGGCAAGTAGCGTAACAGATCCGATATGCAAAAGAGGATTACCCAACAGGGGAATAGTAGGTGTCCAGACAAAACTCTGTGGCTTGTTCACTAATGCCAGGAGTCTGGCAGACAAGATGGGAGAACTAGAGTTACTACTGTACGAGGAGGAATTCGAATTTGTGGGAATTTCGGAGACTTGGTTCAACAGCTCTCATGATTGGCTGGCTACCATTCAGGGGTATTCCCTATATCGCAGGGACAGGGTGGGCAAAAAAGGGGGAGGGGTATACCTGTATATAAAAAAATGACATAAGAATAAATGTGAGGGAAGACATTAGTAGTGGATCCGGGGAGGAAGTTGAAGCCTTATGGCTAGAGCTACAAAGGGAGGATAGCAGGGGGAAAGTAATACTGGGAATATGCTATAGGCCCCCAAATCAGAGGGAGGAGGGGGAGGCAGACCTCCTATGGGAAGTGTTGTTATAATGGGGGATTTTAATTACCCAGATATTGACTGGGAGGAAGGTACTGCATGTTCAGCTAAGGCTCCACATTTCCTAAATGTCTTGCAGGACAATATCATGGGTCAAATACTAAATGCACCAACAAGAGAAAAAGCATTATTAGACCTTCTGATCACTAACAAAACAGACGTGGAAGTAAGGAGCAATCTAGGAAATAGCGATCACAGGACAATTAGTTTCAGTATAAATTACACAAATAAGAAAAATAAGGGGAATACAAAGACGCTGAATTTTAAACGTTTTTTTAATTTCCATAAACTACGCTCTATGCTGGAAGATATTAGCTGGGATAAAATTCTAGGAACAATGAATGCGGAGGAGAAATGGGAGTGCTTCAAGAACACACTAAACAAAGGTATTAGTGTATCCCAACGGGGAATAAATTTAAAAGGGCTAACCAAAGACCAGGATGGCTTAATGCCGACATAAGGGCACACATAAAAGCAAAGGAGAAGGCCTTCAAAAAATACAAGACTGAGGGGACCATATCAGATTTTCATATCTATAAAACACGCAATAAGGAATGCAAAGGGGCAATCAGAGCAGCTAAGATAGAGCACGAAAGACACATAGCAGAGGAGAGTAAAAGGAATCCCAAGAAATTATTTAAAAACATAACCAGTAAGAGAGGGAGGTCAGATCATGTTGACCCCATAAAGAATGATGAAGGTAATCTGGTTGCAAAAGATGGAGAAATAGCAAAGGTGTTAAACTCATTTTTCTCCTCAGTATTCACGAAGGAAACCGGGGGCTCAATTATTCAGAACTACAATGCTGATCTTCACGGCACATCACAGGAAACACCCTCATGGCGGACTGAGGATAAAATCAGAAATAGGCTTGAAAAACTGAACACTAATAAGTCACCGGGACCAGATGGCTTACACCCGAGGGTCCTTAAGGAACTTAGCCAAGTTATTTCCAGACCCTTGTACCTAATCTTTAAGAGCAGTTTTCTGACAGGTATGATACCAGCTGATTGGAAGAAAGCCAATGTAGTACCAATATATAAAAAAGGACCAAGATATATCCATGGGAATTACAGACCAGTTAGCTTAACATCAATAATTGGCAAGCTCTTGGAGGGAATAATAAGGGATTACATACAAGATTATTGTAACGAGAGCGGTATCATTAGTGGTAATCAGCATGGGTTCATGAAGGATCATTCTTGCCAAACCAATCTATTAACCTTCTATGAGGAGGTGAGCTGCCATCTAGACAAGGGAAGGCCTGTAGATGTGGAGTACCTGGATTTTGCGAAAGCATTTGATACAGTTCCCCATAAACGTTTACTGTACAAACTAAGGTCCCTCAACATGGATCAAGGGGTGAGCACCTGGATTGTAAATTGGCTACAAGGGCGAGTCCAGAGGGTGGTGATAAATGGGGAATACTCAGAATGGTCTGGTGTAGAAAGTGGAGTTCCCCAAGGTTCTGTCCTGGGACCAATCCTATTTAATTTATCCATAAACAACTTGGAGGATGGGGTGAAGAGCTCAATCTCAATATTTGTGGATGATACCAAGCTAAGCAGAGCAATAAACGCTCCACAGGATGTGGAAACCTTGCAAGAAGATCTGAATAAATTAGTGGGATGGGCAGACAAGTGGCAGATGAGATTTAACGTAGAAAAATGTAAGATAATGCATTTGGCTAACAAAGTGTTGGCATGCATTAGGAAAGGGACCATCTCCAGGGATAAAGCAATAATTCTCCCGCTATACAAGTCTCTGGTGAGGCCGCACCTGGAGTATGCTGTCCAGTTCTGGGCACCAGTCCTCAGGAAGGATGTCCTGGTATTGGAAAGGGTACAGAGAAGGGCCACAAAGCTGATTAAGGGATTGGAGGACCTAACTTATGAGGAAAGATTACAAGCACTGAACTTATTCACTCTGGAGAAGAGAGGGGATATGATTTCAATGTACAAATACTGTACCGGTGACCCCACAGTAGGTACAAAACTATTCCGGGCAAGGGAGCACAAAAAGACGCGTGGCCATTCATTAACAATGGAAAAAACGCAGTTTAGACTTAAAAAGCATAAAGGGTTCTTTACGGTGAGAGCAGTGAGGATGTGGAATTCTCTTCCATAAGCAGTAGTCTCTGCTGGGAGTCTAGAAAATTAAAAAAAACTATTAGATGCGCACCTAAGGGACCCCAACATTGCGGGGTATACATTTTAATTCTGATATTAAAAACACACACATAGGTTGGACTTGATGGACTTGTGTCTTTTTTCAGCCTCATTTACTATGTAACTACTATGTAACTATATACTGTTTAGAAAGCGCATTCTCTTAGAATTTTCACTTCCTCATTTCTCTCTTGGAGGGGTTATTGCTGGACACTGGGAGACAGCTGATTAGAGGAAAGGCACACACCCCCTTCCCACACATGCAGAGCTCTGCTGTATGACAAGCAGTGTGCTAATCTAACCTCCTCCGGCACACACTTCTATCTCCGGATCCCGAAGAGCTTGTCAAACGTTGATGGCTGATAGAGGAACAGAGCAAGACAGAGCTATGAAACACAATGCTTTGAAGAGAGATAACTCTACAGATTGATGTGCCCAGCTCAAATTTCATGAATCGGGTTTACATCTACTTTAACCAGTTGCCGACCAGGTTGTACTGCGGCAGGTTGGCTCGGCTGCGCAAACCGCCATCATTGTACGTCGGTTGAGCGTGCGCGATTCGCAGGCAAGCGCGCTGCCTGTAATCGGGAACAGTCAGATATGTCATGTCCCTGCCAGCCCAGCCCCCCACACAGTGAGGGAACACATTTAACCCCTTGATTGCCCCCTACAGTTTAATCCCTTACCTGCCAGTGACTTTTATACAGTAATCAGTGGCTATTTTTTAGCTCTGATCGATGTATAGATGTCATTGGTCCCAAAAAAGTGTCAAATGTGTCTGATCTGTCCGCCGCAATATCTCAATCCCAATAAAAATCGCAGATCGCCGACATTACTAGTAAAAAATAAATACATAAAAATGCCATAAATCTATTCACATTCACAGTTTGTAGATGCAATAACTTTTGTTCAACCCAATCAATATACGCCTATTGCGATTTTTTTTACCAAAAATATGTAGAAGAATATATATCGGCCTAAACTGAGGAATAAATTAGTTTATTTATATTTTTTTTTGGAAATGTATTATAGTAAAAAGTAAAAAATGTGTATTTTTTGTTTATAGCGCAAAATATAAACGCAAATGATCAAATACCACCAAAAGAAAGCTCTATTTGTGGGAAAAAAAGGACTTCAATTTTTTTTGTGGAAAACGCAATCGTCAGTTAAAGTGACGCAGTGCCGTATCGCTAAAAATGGCCTGGTCATTAAGGGGTGAAATCCTTCTGGTGCTATATTAAAGAAGGGGGTTCTGAAGTGGTTAAGAACCCCCCTTCTTTAATATGACTGGACCAAAAATAACTTATAAAAAACATATATAATAACAGGCTCAATTCCAATTCAAATGATTTACTGGGACCCTCGGGTAAAATGTTTTGATGTTAATGAGATGAGAGGCTGTGTATGTCGGAAAACAACTGTATATGCACCTGTTCATTTCTAACATGGCAAAAACAACAGATACATAAAACACAACAATCCTCAAAAACTTTCAAAAGTGAATGATGCATAATTGATAAAATAAATCCAGAGCTAAAACTTTTAAAAACTTTTTAATGGCACTTCTTTAATACTGAATTAAACTAAAATCATAAAAGGCCCTCTAGTGGTCATCCAAGGCTGAAACACCCAAATAGATCATATGGCTAGAATAAAAATGAGTGATAACGAAGGAAACTATATACAGCGGATAGAAACGGAAAATTGTATATCAAATACCTACCGCAAAATTCCTTTCCTGACAAGCTCCATGTCAGCCACCTCTGGGTAAGTCCCCGTCCACCCCCACGCCCTGAACGCCGTTACGTAACTCAAACTTTGTCCATAGGGTGGGAGTCTGCGATTACATGGAGCTTGTCAGGAAAGGAAAGTTGCGGTAAGTATTTGATATACAATTTTCCATATTCTTGACAGCTCCATGTCAGCCACCTCTGGGAAATAATTAGATACAAGGGTGGGTTGCTGCTAAATTAGTGTAATTATGGCCACCGGTCACAGAAATAATAGTTTTGCCAAATTCAGCTGTCCTTAACACTGCCGGGTCAACGCGGCAGTAAGAGACAAACGTGTGCATGGATGACCAGGTTGCTGCCTTGCATATGACCCCTGGAGATATACCACATGCAGCTGTGCATGATGTTGAAACGCTCCTGGTGGAGTGAGCCGTTATTCTTTCTGGAGGTGCCAACCCCTTATCCTTGTATGCCAGGGCGACTGTCTTTATGAGCCAAGCGGCGATGATCCTACTGGAGGTCTTATATCCCTTGCGTATTCCATCGGGAATTACGAACAGGGGATCTAAGACTATCTAAGATCTAAGGTACACTTTCAATGCTCTGCCCACATGCAGTGGGCTGACTTCTTGTTCGTCCTTCCGCAAATAAGTGGGTAGCACTATATCCTGACTTAGAAGAAACTTGGTGGCTACCTTAGGAATGAAGTTTGGCATTGGCTATAGAATGACCCTACCTGCCCTGAAGGACGTGTGGGGCTCTTTAGCCCCACAGAGCCGCTATTTCCGAGACCCTCCTGGCCGGCGTTATAGCGACTAGGAAGGATGCTTTCATCGTCAAGTCCCACAGCGACATTCCTTGGTCGAATCTGGGTGAAGCCAGGAAATTCAGCACTAGCGGAAAGTGCGGGTGCTCTGGGAGGCCTTAGTTTCACTACGGCCTTAAGGAACTGGATGATTAGTTCGTTAGAGGCCCACTGCATACCCGTAGCTGAGTAAATAGCTGACACTTGGCCTTTGAGCGTACTTGCACATAGTCCCATTTCTAGGCCCTTCTGCAGGAACTGGAGGATGTGACAGACTTTGAGTTCTTCCATCCCAAGTCCAGCTGATGCTGCATATTCTACTTTTGCCAGCTTCTATGGTAGACACTGTTCGTGCTTTTTTTGCGGGCCCACATGAGGGTCTGTATCACTTCTGCAGAGCACTCTAGACCTCCACCTTTCAATATCCAGGCCATTAACCTGAGTTTCTCCACTGCTGGGTATAGAACTGGGCCCTGGCTCAGGAGATCTGGCCTTGTCTGTAACATCCGAGGCACCCCGATGTTTATGCTTAAGAGTAGAGGATACCATGGGCGTTTTGGCCAATCTGGGATCACTGACATTACCGTGACATCCTCCCATCTCCGTCTGTTCAGAAAGCGCAGTATTAACAGAAAGGGGGGAAAGCGTAAGCTGTCTGAAAGTCCCACTCCGCAGTCAGAGAATCCCAAAGGGATGCCTGTGGGTGAATTGTATTCGTGCAGAATCTGGGGAGCTTCCCATTGACTGGAGATGCAAAGAAGTATATTTCCGGGAGAAAGGACCAGGCTACCAGTTCCCTGAATACTTGTGTAAGAAGGGACCATTCGTTCTTGTCCACTGTAGTCCTGGACAGATAGCTCGTCTTGAGATTGGCATGTCCAATATATAAACTGCTGAGAAGCAAAGCAGGTTCTCTTGGGCCCAGTTCATTATGGTTCTGGTCTCTTCCAGGAGGGACAGACTCTGCGTGCCTCCCTGCTTCTTGATGTAGGCTACAGCCGTTACGTTGTCCATCTTTAGGAGGACCGAGCCCCCACGGATTACTTGGACAAGGGCCAGGAGAGCTTGATATGCCTCCCTCAACTCCAACCTGTTGGAAACAACACTCTCCGGAGGGGGAGGCCATTTGCCTTGCGCCCACTGGTCTTCGCAATGGGCTCTTCATCAGAGGCGAAACTAGAACCTTCAGGGCCCCGGTGCAAGAAATTATGAAGGGCCCCCTGACCCCTGGCCAGGGCTCTTCCCACTGATCCTGGGGCCCTTTAATCCTATCACGGGTCCCTTTATTACGGTACCGCAGTGGGGCCCTTTCACAAATTCTTCAGTGGGCCCCCTTTCTACCATCTTCGGGCTTTCCCATGGTGGCGAAATGCCAGGGCTCGACCACAATTGCAACCTTTGCAATCCTGATAGTTTCCTCACTGCTGTCAGTAGTTTTTCATTTTTATTTAAAATTTTTTTTTTTTACCATTTCATTTTATTTCTTTTACAATTTTATGTTTACGATTTTTTTAAGAGCTCTGTTAGGGGCTTTGATTAGATATCAGAGGTCTAAACAAACCTCAGCTCCCAATTTCCATCTGTGTAGCCTCAGCTGCACAGAATGAATGGGCAGGAATAGCTGTGCACTGAGCCTCCCATTCATACAGAAATGGAAGTATAGTAAAAAACAGTTTACTATGCTTCAGTTATGAATGAACCAATTGGTGCCAATCACTGACTCTGTTCATTCAAAAAAGGAAGATGCCGGTAAATGACAAATTTACCAACCTGTTCCCATCTCTCCATCATGACACATCTTCTACAGCAGCTGGCAGGAGAGAGGAGGGGGGGGGAGACAGCAGCTTTTTTTTTTTTAAAATTTATTTTTACTTTTTGATGACTGTCGT
>BLSH010347680.1:188360-201314 GCA_018402905.1 Glandirana rugosa
GGGACACCATCTCCTCCTTCCCTGTTTCCTTATCCTTGGCTGCATCTTTAAGGCAGGTTCCGTAAACCGTTTGGCCGGGAAATGCCTTCTTTGGGCAGGCCCAGCACATCTGGTGCTCAGACTGAGGATGGTGGGAAGGGCTTCGGGTCCTCACAGGGGAGCTACGTTGTCTGCACCTCAACCAATTGCGTCTCTTGACCTTTCTCTGCATTGGCTACTCTCGTTCTGCTCGGTTTCTTCCTGAGTGGGGAGATGAATGGTGTCTTGATGAGCTGGTGGGAAACAACAATAAAAAAGATTTTTTTTTTTTTAAAGCCAAAAATCATAATCACGATTATCCCACGTAGCGGTGGGTGAGCCTCCTGCCTTCTCGGCATACGCTGGTCTTTTGGGGTTGGCATTGTCTCATTTGCAGCAATAGAAGATGCAGACTGTTAAGGAAGCACAGGAAGATAAATCATCTATGGTTCACACAGCCCACAAGCTCCACAGCAGGCAGCTTCGCCTACCTCATTCTCCTGCTTGCAATCACAGCAGCTCTAGCACACTGCATCTGGTGAGGCAGAATTATACTGACCCTTCACTAGTTTAACCTCCCTGGCGGTATGATTATGTCAGATTTTTGCATCTAAAAGCGGTACATTGTTTTTCAGAGAAATTTGTCGTTTTATATTGTAGGCCTGTAATTATTAGGAATAACTCACTTAAATCTGTCCAAGAACCTAGTAGACATCCAGGGTATGATAAAGTTTGAAACACAAAATCATAAATTATCATCTAATAAATAACTGTAAATAATTATCAAAAATAATAACATAATAGTAATAAAATGTATTCAATAATGTAATCAAATCAAAAACACTGAAATTTGCTCATTTGCAGAATTGTCGCTGTCGTCACTTTCAGTGTCCGATGACGAATTGGCCCACGAATCAGTATCACTCAATTCTGCAAATGATTCTTATTTACTGTCGGTGTTTTCTAGCTGATCAAAAACCACTTTTGACGTAAAGGGACACTTTTTGGTTGCCATGGACATTCTCAAGTTTCCAGGCAGAAAGAGTGGCATATATAATATAAAAGTGCATGCAGGGCACTGGGCAAACCACTAGGGATAAAGGGGATGTGAAATGATTTCATACCGTAAAATAATCTTACAGATTACAGTGTACTGTATGTTTACTATGTGTTTCACTATTTGAATTTCCCGCAGGTCTCCGCCTCCGTGCGACACGGCGCTCGCAGGGAACGGAGCCCGACACACAGAGTGAATCGGGCGGAAGACAGCCCACGGACACAGCGGGGGGGGACATCGCTGGATCCAGGGGACAAGGTAAGTAACGCTGCCTGGATCCATTGATTCGATCCCGAGTGTGGCTCGGGGTTACTGCTCTTGGTACAGAAAATTCACCCCGAGCTACACTCAGGAATATCGCCAGGGGGTTAAATCCTGTAGCAAGTCGTCTGGCCCGCCCATGCGACATCTGATCGGTAACTAACCTCGCACATGCTCTATCCACCTAACTTCCTGGAACTACTGTGGAATGAACTTCCATCTTGCTAGGGCTGGAGGGCTTGATTGTAGCTTTACAGCGGGATCCCTGGGGCTCCACGGGCCGTTGGATGTCCGGGAGAGGAGAAACAATGCCACCCCTGCTGCAGACCCTTGGTCCGCTTCTTGATGGCCCGAAAACCAGCAGCGCGGACCCCTCAGAGCCGATGCGTTTAGCGGGCATAACGGGGGCTACATCCAGGAGGTCCACATTGGACGGACGGCCGGATAATTGATCCAGCAAGGTAGGAGACTGCACCAGGTCCTGACCACACAGACGAAAGAAAAGGAATGCCATTCGGGGCGTGGGGGTTAAATTTATGAGTTAGGTCCTGATTGCATGCGGATGGGCAGGGCCTTACCCAGAGGTGGCTGACATGGAGCTGTCAGGAAATAAGTATTTAACACTGACATGGACTTTCACTGTATTGTTCATTTAAGCACAAGAGACTCCATTTTGCTCACAATGTTGCAATGTGTTCTGTGACCTTCACTTATCACACAGATACACTTTCTCCTAGAAGCTCTCTCTCTCTGCTCCCCCCTCCCCTCTCTATGTTTTACTTTTGCAATTATTTCTATTGGTTAGCTTTTAATAATATATTTCTATTTGTTAGTTTCTAATAACAATTCACACCACCCCTTTCTTATCTATGTATAAAATATCATATAATAATAAATCTTGTCAGAACGGACATTTTAAACACAGAGATTGCGTCCTGTGGATCTGTTCCTGCAATTGCAAAACTAACTTTTATTTTTAGAGTCACAACCAGAAATTTCCCTAACAATACATCACCATTTTTCTAGGTAAATATATTTCTAAAGGTGCTATTGATTTGAATTTTTCACCACATGTCAGTAACAACCCATGCAACCCATACATACAAAGACACAAAACAATTATGTTCAGAAATTAAGTTATGTGTAATTAAATATAATGACACTGGGAAAGTATTGAACATGTTAACTGAAATTTACTTTCAATAGGTTTTTATTGAGGTTTACAAAAGGGTAACACCATCTGACCATGTGAGGTCTCAATTAAATAGTTAAAACAACATTTATATGTGAGTCAACTTGTGATAGATAGCCTTTCAGTAAATATGAGTAAACTAAGCTAGCCTGAAAAATATAGAAGGTCTTAAATAACCTGAGCATGAGGTGATACTGATGCTTAGGAAGGGAAAAAGGCCCCAGTTACCAGGACACCCCGACTGGGAGCTAACTGTGTCTAGGGAAGAGGGATTAAAGCAGTGAGCTGCCCTTTGTTCCTCCGAAACAAAAATATGCCACCTACTTTGTTTGGCCAACACAAGTAACTGTCAGAAAGGCCAATCTTAGGATCGTTTAACATATATATAGGGTATTTTGAAGAATAAGATTGGAGATAAGACTCGGAGATCTGAGTAAAGCATAACAGTCATGTAACCAGCTATCCTGATTATTGCAGAAACCTACAAAGATTTTAGATAAGAGAAAGGGAGGAGGAAGAGTATGATAGAGAGCAGAGAAAGTAAGAAGGGAGGAAAAAAAAGAGACCAGTGTAGGAATTACTGTACCTATAGGTTTGAGTACTACTTAAATCCGAAGTTTCATCTACTTGGCCAAGGATCCCAGTTCGCCTCAAACCTCTCTGTAATATTTAGAAGCCTATTGACCATCTTCTCCTGTGCCATGATCCGGGAAACTTTTCTTTTGGCACTGGTAAAGGATACAGAAGTTTGCTTCCATGTTTTTGCTATAGTAATTTTAACTCCTGTGAGGATAAATAGGATTAGTCGCTGAAGGCATTTAGTAGAAGAATGGATCGGGAAATCAAGTAGGGCAATATGTAGGGATTTCAGGATTGGGAGCTCAGAAATCCTTCGGAGCAACGCAAAAACTTTGTTCCAGAAGCCTCTTAGCTTAGGACAGTTCCACCAAACATGCATTACATCTCCGATATGGTCACAACGAGGTAGTGGGATAGAGTTTAGAGAGTCTTTGGGGGAACTAAATACCATCTCATCAAGACTTTCATTATGCCCTTGGTGGATCTAAGTGAGTTCCTGCTCCAAGTTTCAAAGTCCCATTCCTGACCCAGGTCCCTTTCCCAGGCCAGCATATAAGGGGTCTTGGAATGGTTCAAGGACAGAGCGCTGTATATCACTGAAATCCCTCCCCTCCGCTCCATGGCCCGACCGGACTACTGTTCATACGGAGTGGTACTTGGTGGGTGTGGTTTGTTGTTCCAGATTCTATGTAGGAAGTGGGAAATTTGAGTGAACCGAAATCTCTCAGATGCGGGCATGTCTAATTTGATTATACAATATCCTTTAGTTATGGGTCCTGATGGGAGAAAGAAATGGCCAATTCTGTATAATCCTTTATCTAACCACCATTTGAACGTGTAAATATCCATGCCGGGGTGAAATTGGGGGTTCCTGAAAATATGCGCTAGCTGTCTTATATCGGAAACCAGTTGTGGGTGCTACTATGGTGGGGAGCCACCATACTAGGAAATATGGAGTGAAATGGGGGATTGCTTGTCTCTCTATGTTTACCCACCTTGGGAGTCCTGATCTAAGATAGATTCCCAATAGTTGGGCCAACTGAACTGTCTGGTAATACAAGGTGAGATAGGGTAATCCCAACCCTCCCTGTGATCAGGGTCGGCAAAGCACCTCTTTTTAAAGGTGGTGACCCTTTGAGCCCCAAACAAATTTAGTAATTTTTGCCTGAAGCCGCCTCAGATGTTCTCTAGGTACTGGAGTAGGGAGAGACCTAAATAAATAATTTGGGGTAGGAGGGTCATCTTAATGGAATTAATCCGCCATCAGCCAGGACATGTCTAGTGGAGCCCACTTAGCTAATTCAGCACCCATTTTCTTAAATAGGGGTGGGTAGTTGGCAGCAAAAAGCTGGTTTATTTTGGGAGTTAATGTGATTTCCAAGTATGGAATTGATATGTTACTCCAAGAGAACCCAAATTGTCCCTGAAGGTTTGATACCAGAGATGGCGGGAGATTAATATTGAGAGCTTGAGATTTTTTGTAATTAACTTCAAGTCCTGAAGCTTTGGAGAATATCTCCAGAATTCGGCAGACATTGGGGAGGGAAGTCATGGGGGTAGATAAAAATAGTAATAAGTCATCAGCAAATAATGCACACTTATGGGTTTGCAGACCGCATCTTATTCTGTGGATGTCTGGATGGTCCCCAAGTCCTATTGCTAATGATTCTATTGCTATTGCAAATATTAATGGGGATAAGGGACAACCCTGTCTAGTTCCTCTCGAGATGCAAATAGGTCCAGAGTAAAATCCCTGCAGACGAATTTGGGCCTCACGGGTCGAGTATAATGCTTGCATAACATTTAAAAATGTTTCTCCGAAGCCCCCCGCTTTAGAGTGGTAACAATATAAGGATAGGAGACCGAATTGAAGACTTTGCGCAGGTCTAAAGAAAGGAGCATCCCCTCCTGTGCAGGACCTCCATCCCAGCGTGAGTTTAGAAAGGAAGTGATGTCTGCTGCCCTACGAATCTGGTCAGGTCCCTGACATCCTGGTATGAAGCCGACTTGGTCTTTGTGAATGTAGAGTCCAATGAAGGATGCTATACGGTCTGCAAGGATTTTAGTCAGGATCTTTAGATCACTTTTTTTTTAAGGATATCAGACGATAGTTGCTTACCAAGCTAGCGTCCATCCCTGATTTCAGTATGACCAAAATGTACGTGGAATTAAGGGATTTGCTCAGAGATGCGCCCCTACGTAGGGTATTAAAAAATCTTGCAAGAGAAGGAGAAAGTGTGGAGAACGCCTTGTAATACGGGACCGAAAACGCATCCGGACCCGGAGCCGACTGACTCTTCAGGTTTTCAATCACTTGAGAGATTTCCTCTGTGGTGATCGCTTCTTCTAATTTCTGACGATGATCCTGGAATTGAAAAACTGATCTAATTCAGGCTCGGAGGGGCTCGTTCCCAGACTATAAAGCTTATGATAAAATTCCCTGAATGTGCTAAGGATTCGTTGTGGATTCTGTGATAGTGTACCACCCACTGTCTTGATTTTAGGTAGAGTGTGGGAGTAAGTTTTAGGGAGTAGTCTATTGGCATGCATTGTGCCGAATTTGTCTCTGTGTAAATAAAAGCAAGCCCCACTCCAGTGCAGAGTTTTCTCCGCCCTGGAGGTGAGCATTAAGTTGAGCACCGCCCTTGCTTCATCAAGTTTTGTAATGGGGATTAAAATAGGGTTTTGTTTATGTTCCTTACTTAGGCATATGAACTCTATCTTATCGACTTCCAAATGGTTATTATGGCAGATTTGTGATGATATTTGAATTCGTTTGCCTCTGATAGTAGACTTGTGGGCTGCCCACTATATCGCAGGTGAAATTTTGCTGGTGTAATTTAAATAGAAATATTCTTTGATGGCTTTCTTGATCTGAAGTACTCTTATAGGGTCACTAAGAATTGATTCATTAAGCTTCCACCTGAATTCCCCCTTGTGGTTGGTAGGACATTGAATGTGTAGAAAGACTGCGGAATGGTCTGACCAGACTGAGTCTATAATGTATGCCTTGGAGGCTAGAGGGATGTGTGTAGCTGAGATGAGAATATGGTTGATCCTTGAAAAATATTGGTGCTGGTGGCAAAAGTGGGTGTAATCTCATAATGTGGGGTTGACTTCCCTCTAAATGTCCACCAGTCCCTGTTGGTAGAAAAGTTTGGTTATGCACGAACTACGTTTAGGGGGGCGTGTGAGGCGATTGCCAAACGGTCTCTTTTTATCTAGGCCCTGGTCGAATGCCGTGTTAGAGTCCCCACCATAAATAATTAAACCCTCTAAAAGGGGGCTGATGGATTTGATCATGCTCGAGAAGAATTGTTCCTGCCCATGATTTGGGGCGTAGTAAGAAATCAATGAGATTATTTGGTTGTCAATGGTCCTTTTAACCAAGACAAATCGACCTTCTGGCTCTGAAAGGATGGAAAATTTACAGTTTTGAGAGATTAAAATGGCTACTCCTCTCGTTTTGTTGGTAGCGTTTGCCAACACAAAGGTGTGGAATTTGCCATGAAGGAATGATGGGAAGTACAGATTAGAGAAGTGGGTCTCTTGGAGTAACACGTCTATTTTTTGAGCATGAAAAGATTGTAATATCCTTTTCGTTTGGATGGAGAATTTAGGCCTCGAGTATTTTGGGCTACTATATGTAAGCATAGGTAGATGTTGGGTGTCATCAGCCATGGAGCAAGATGGGAGAAGACAGCAAAAAAACCCAGCGACTTAACGACCTCTGATCTCTGCTGGGCACAAAAGGGACCTGGGGCAGCGGATGAGCTTCCGAACAACTAAAAGCATGTTCGCCTAGACTGGTCTCTGGAAAAGAAATGGGGTTATGAGATCTAGAAAGAAAGAAAGAGAGAGAATACAGACTGAGAGCATTGCAATAAATTTAGAAAATGCCGGAGGGAGAGAAGAGCTTCTCTCCCATCCCGACCAGATGTAGAAAAAGCCTCCTCCACTGGAGAGGGGGCATTCCTGCGGTGGGAAGTGGAGAAACCCAGATGTCCACAGTAGGAAGAGGGGCATGAGTACCGCCCCGACCACTGGATTCCCCTACTATACAGGAAAAAAAAATAAAAAGAGAGAACAATCTCTGTCATATAACATTAGTGACAACACGGTTAAAATCATAACCTTAAAACATAAGCTAGAAGAAGAAATTATGGTAGCAGTGTCTTAAGAGGGATCTATGTCAAAATGTTTTCCAGTGGAAGTGTTCATTTCAATCCACTTAATAGCAGAACCCAGCAGAACCTACTAATATAGCATGGTCCTAGACCACCTACTCATTAGATTTGAGCTCTAGCCCTCCAAAAAAAACAAAAGAAGTGTAGAGCCAACATTCATATGGGATCTCTGTTATGTCCTGCTAGAAGTAAGAAATAGAATAAATTGGAGGCTGCTCTAATAGCACAGCTGATAAAAACCATAGAAGAGAGGCTCTGAATGCTTAAACTGTAATATATGTTAATAACCGTTCCAGTTAAGGAAAAATTGGTGGAAGGGCTTCCAGTCTGGAAGTGTTAAGTAATCAAGTGTGGAGCAGGAAAGATAACATCAGGGAGGCCTGCCATCTTTGGATTTCTTGGTCTTGGAATTTTGCCACAGGAGGGATATTGGAATGGTGGGAATTTGATGTTTTGAGGATCCAGAAGCTGAACTGGGAGGTGGAGATGCTGGTTCCTGAGATATCAGTTTCAACTTGAGCAGTAAGTTCTCACCTTCCTTGAAAGTGGCAAAGATGTAAGACTTCTGTTTAAAGTCAAACTTCAGGCTGAAGGGGAAGAGCCATCAATATTTTAATTCTTTTTGTGTGAGAGCAGATAATAAAGGCTTGAAGGACCTCCTCCTTTGGATTGTGGCTGGAGAAAGGTCGGAGAATATTTGGATGGGCTTTCCCTGGAAAGTTAGATTGGTGAGGAGCGGGCCCTCTTCACGACCTCCTCTTTAACCGCATAGAAATGTGGTTTCACGATCACATCTCTCGGTAGGCCGTCCGTGCATAATGGTTGCAGAACTCTGTCAATTCTGGGAAACCTCTGACTCTGAAGTTGTATCTTCTACTCTGGTATTCAAGATCATCAAGTTTAATAAGGGCAGATTCGAGTTGGTTTTGGAGATCCTGAATGTGATCAGAGTTCTGGTTCGTTCTGGCCACAGTGTGGTCAAGTTTTTGTTTGATAGCTTCCATTCTTGAGCCCAAATTTTGAAGATCTGTTTTAATGTCTGTTGTGATTCTGGAGGCTGTGGTTGAAAGGCCCCAGTCTAGTAGATCCGTAAATTTAGTAAAAAGGGCAGAGACCTGGTCCAGATGAACAGGTGGTGGACCCATGGTGTAGAGAAGCGAGTGTGGTTGGGCAGGGCCCAGCATTATAGGGGAGCAAGCAAGATCCTCCAATGTATGTCCAATAAGTGACTCGGTGGAAGCCGGGGATGTGGGATCAATGTAGGGAACATTCCCATAGAGTCCGGTGGTGGGACTTAGTAATGAGGACTGTGGCTGTGGATGAGCTTCAAAGGGAGCGCCCTCTGCCATCATGAGGCCTGCTGCCTGGTTCTCACTGCTATACTGAAGTTCCCGGTGAGCTGACCCCAAAATCATAAGGGGATTCAGTTAGTCTATCTATAGTTCAGTGGGCCAGGACCAGTGTATACTTAGGGCTATTGAGCCTATGAGGTGTTCCTGTGAGATCAACCAGCTAGATTATGCCACCTTAGACTGTGGCTGTCTGCGCCATTCTGGGGTCTTAAATAGAAGTACTTTTTCCTCCCCATTTATTCTCCACTGTTATGGAGGGGGTGGTATTTAGTGCTCTGAGTCCTGGGGGTCCGGGACCTCTCTGGTGCAGTGTCTATTAGTTTAGAGATCACCGCAAGCCGTCAGGGAGAAGCCGCACCGCTGCTGAGGTATGCAGGCCGGCGCCATCTTGAGAAGCGCCACCCATGCTGTGAAGAGGGGATAGGGCCCCTTACGTCTGTTATTTAGGTGAACTACTGTGTCTAAGTAAGACTGGGGAATGTCCCATCGCTCCGGCGGCCAATGGTGTCCTGGTCCTTGGGCTGAAACAGCCCCGGGGAGCTCCAGCATCCATGTTAGAAGACTCCGCGCATGCTCCTCTCGCTAACTGAAATTTAATTAATACTTTGTACAAAATCCTTTGTTGGTAATGACAGTTTTAAGACACCTCCTGTATGGAGAAACTAGTTGCATGCATTGCTGAGGAGTGATTTTGGCCCACTCTTCCGGTCACTCCCTTTCCAGAATCTAAATACCCTATCAATACCATAAAAGCTTAGTAAGGAAGGGTCCCTATTATGTACCATTCTAAAATGGTTCCATTCGCTATGTTGTCTCACTCCCTTTTTGATGTTATTTAGATGTTCATTGATACATGTGAATAATGGTATGGTCATTCTCTCTACGTAAATCAAGCCACAAGGGCATGTCAAGAGGTATGTAATAAACCTGGTACCCTAGGTGATAAACTTATCAATTTGATATTCCCTCCCAGCAGATGAAAAAAAGATTCAGTTTTTCTCTTTTTATCATTGGTAATCTTGCAAAAGACACACCTCCCACGCCTATAATAACCTACTCTTTCTAAAAAGGATTTTGTTCTTTTTGAGGGATCTACCAACATTCTTGACTATAATATTCCTGATGCCTGGGGCTTTTTTTTTTTTGTAAATGAAAGTGGGGTTTTTTTTTTTGGAAGTACCTTCCTCAAGCTATTATCTCTCAACAATATCTGGCAAAATTTTTTTCCATAATTTTTTCAATGCTTTTGTATTGTGCTTTAAAGCCTGTGATAAAAAGCCATTTCAGTTTGATTATTCTTTGGTTTCTGTCTTAGACCCCTTTCACACTGGGGTGTTTTTCAGGCACTTTAGCGCTAAAAATAGCCCCTGTAAAGAGCCCCCCAATCCATCCCAGTGTGAAAGCCCGAGTGCTTTCACACTGGGGCGGTGCGCTTGCAGGACGGGAAAAAAGTCCTGCAAGCAGCATCTTTGGGGCGGTGCAATGAATGGCTAGCGCTTCCAAAGCAGCTTAACAGCGCTTCGGAAGCACCGTGCGTGGGCACTTTTTAACCCCTTCTTGGGGGTTAAATGCACTCTGCTGCTGCCCGAATAGCAGCGCCAAAGCACTGCAATAACAGCGGTAAAGCCCCGCTAAAACTAAACTAAAGCTAATTAAGCACTTAATTATGGTGTGAAACGCATCAGCTGTTTGTTTCTGTACCTGTGTAACCATTTAACTGACAGTTTGGAATTTTATTTGATTTTGCTTAATAAAGGTGTTACATCATCCTGCTATTATTTGATCGCTAATTACATCTGCAGAGGCAGCACATGGATGCCTCTGAGCTGGGTAGGTGACTCATTGGATTGCATGCCTGGAGCAGTGTAGACAAGGTTAGCCGCGCTTTACTGCTACCTCCCTCCTCAGTGTGAAAGTAGCCTTCAGTAACTCAGCTCGCTCCATTTTCACGACTTCCTGCCTGGTTTTTAAAAGGACCTGTTTTTTATATCCCTTTTCAGTAAATCTATTAATAAGCTTGTCCGACTGGGGCAGGAAGTAATTTATATTGTCACAATTCCTAGCCACCCATATAAGCTGACCCTTGGGGATAGCTTTAATCCACCTAGAGTGGTGACAGATTCTAGTGGAGATATAACCATTCTGTTCTACATATTTGAAGTGGGTGTGTGTAGCTAACCTATTGGCTTCCTTACAGATTTCCAAGTCCAGAAATTGGACCGTTTTAACATTCATGTTGGCTGTAAGCTTAATATCATAGGCATTACTGTTCAGCATGTTCAGAAATTAAACAAGTTGATCTTCTGACCCCACGATAAAGCGCCGCTAAAACTAAACTAAAGCTATGATTAAGCACTTAATTATGGTGTGAAAAGCGTCAGCTGTTTGTTTGTGTACCTCTGTAACCATTTGACTGTCAGTTTCAGGATTTCATTTGATTCTGTACAATAAAAGTGTTGCATCAGAGCTGTCCAGCTATTATTTGGTCGTTAATTACGTCTGCAGAGCCAGCAAAAAACAAAATATTGTCAATAAATGTACAGTAAGTACATTCAGGCCATATCCTGGAGAACATGTCCTCCTCTTCTCATTTGTTGAGAAAGATGTTAGCTATGCTGGGAGCATATCTAGCCCCCATTGCAACACCCTTTATTTGATTGAAATACTCACACTGATACCAAAAAGAATTATTAAACATCGCCATATGCAGCCACAACAAAATCAAATCAATTTGTGGTTGTTTAAGGTCTGTATGATTATGCAAAGCCCATTGTGCAGCATTAAGGGCATCTCTTTGTTTAACCACTTCCCATCCGGGCCAATTCTGGCACTTCACTCCTACATGTAAAAGTCATAATATTTTTGCTAGAAAATTACTCATAACCCCCAAATATTGTATAGTTTTTTGTTTTTTTTCTAGCAGAGACCCTAGGGAACAAAATGGCAGTCATTGCAACTTTTTATGTCACACGGTATTTGCACAGCCATTTTTCAAATAAACTAAAAAAAAAAACAGTAAAGTTAGCCCAATTTTTTTATATAAAAAAGATGATGTTACACCGAGTAAATAGATGCCAAACATGTCACGCTTTAAAATTTCGCACACTCATGCAATGGCGCCAAACTTTGGTACTTAAAAATCTCCATAGGGGACGCTTTAAGTTTTTTTACAGATTACCCATTTAGAGTTACAGAGGAGGTTTTGGGCTTTACATATGTGGGCGCGACTTATGTATGCATTCGCTTCTGTGCGCAAGCACGTGGGGACGGGGGGGCTCTTTAAATTTTTCTTTTTATTCTTTACTTTACTTTTATTTTTACACTCTCTTTAAATTTTTTTTTGAACATTTTTATTCCTATTACAAGGAATGTAAACATCCCTTGTAATAGGAATAGTGCGTGACAGGTACTCTTTATGGAGAGATGTGGGGTCTATAAGCTCCTCCTGGTTGGAAAGACCGAGATAAAAAAAATAAAAAGAACTCTATCGGTCCTTCCAGCCACATCCACGGCTTTGTTTACTAAAGTCGGCCCGGATGTGACGTCATAACGTCGCGCCCGGACCTCCGAGGGTCATAGAGATGACTGGTGACCATCTAGTCACCAGAAATCTCTATGGCTTACTTCCGGCGGTGACCAATTTATTCTCCGGCTTGCCATAGGCATGGGTGAGTCAGGAGAAGCACCAGATGGGGGGGTAGGTCCCCTCCTGCCGCCTGTAAGAACGATCAAGCGGCTGTACAGCTGCTATGATTGTTCTTACGGTGCACAGAATCGCCGCCCGAAAAAAACGATATCTAGATGATGCCTGTAGCTGCAGGCATCATCCAGATATCCCCACATAAAGTCCATGACGTCAATTGAAGACATGCGGGTGGGAAGCGGTTAATATTAGTTTACAATGACTCCACATCAACTGTTACCAGCAACGTGGTGTCATTAACAAACTGTTTCTGTAATAGAGATATATTTCAACTATCCTTCACAAACGCTCTTGACCGTTTAAAGCCAAAGGTTGACAAAGGTGTCTAGATATATTCCAAGATAGGCATACAGGGAGATTATCCACCTAATAAGGAGTTTCCCAGGTGGTTTTCCTTGTTTTTATGCATTTCCTGTAACTGATAAATCACTGGGATTCTGGGTGCTCTTGGACATCGATACTCAGTCTTTTTTTTAATCAAGTATCTTGCTAACTAATTTTTTTTTAACTTCCACATGGGGTCTCCTGCTAGTTTCTTATAGGTGTTGGTGCCACCAAGGACTCTTAGCATTTCATTTTCATAATCTCTCCTCTACCTCAGTAAC